>CM054179.1:111882220-112207220 GCA_028829895.1 Sinotaia quadrata
AATGCTCAATAAATTGTAATGAGTTTTCTTACTTTTTTGTTTGCTATATCTGCATGTTGTTGTAATTTCTTACTCGTGTGTATGACGCAAGTAGCTGGTGTTAACATGCGATGTTCTTTCCATCCAGCTGTGTATCTGTTGTGCATTATGGCGGCTTCTACATCTTCCATCGCAGTTTCCGTGCTTGTTTTGAATTTGCACCACCGCACGGTGTACTCTCATCCTCCACAATGGCTGAGAGTGGTTGTCCTCAAGCACCTCGCTTGTTTTCTATGCATGTGCGATGGCTTCTCTATTTCTTCTGTTCATCCGTTCAAGCCAAGCGCTAAATCCAACTTTCAAGAACCGAAGGATTCTAACGGCAAATTCAGGTATGTTGCTTGCAGGTAGAGCTTATGAAGCATTGAATCTCGGCACCCAACCCAAAATGAGGTTGTAACAATCCGAGACTGATACAGATCCACACGCACAACTGTGTGTATATATATGCGATTTGCGTCTATTCATCCCTCCCTCCCTCCTATCTATCTATCTGTCTGCACGTGCACGTACATATACTAGTGTGCATGTGTTTGTGAGTATATGGAAATGATCGAAGAAACATTTTTATGGCGGAGTAAATTTGCCTATCTCTATTTCTAAACTTAATTATTATATGAATTGTTAAATGTTAAAGTGACCCGACCTTGAGAACTCCTTATGAGGGTATTTTTTGTGTGTCAAAGTTGGAGTAAACATTTCGGGTAAAGAATATGCTAGAAATTGCTAATGCAATCCAAACCAGTTCCTACTGAATGAGTAAATTTTTCTGACTAATTGTCTCACACTTGTTCATAACAGTTTCATCCAATGGGAATGGACCAAAAGTTACTTTGTTGAAGAAGTCCTATATTCTAATCATTTGTATTCTGACCGGTAATAAAGGCTATCATTATCTTATGAAAGGTGCGTGCTTTCTTTTTGTTCTTTGATGCTTGGTTCACTTCAGACTACAGTGACCCCTGTATTCTATTAGATCAGGTTGGTGAGTGAATCCAGCATTGTCATCAAACTTATCAAACTTGTTGCTGTAAGTTGATACCCATGAATTCCGTTCGAGAGCTAAATTCATGAAGATTATTTTGAACATTCCTCATTGTGTGCTGAGTAGTGCACATGAAGATTCTAGAATATTGTGTGATGAAGTGTTTTCATAGCATTTATGAAGTCCCATATGATTCTCCATGGTGTGCTTTGTGAGCACATCAAAGATTCTGGAACAGTTGTGTAATGTGCCTAGAAGGGGTACATTGGATCATCATCTGAATAAGAAAGAAAGTGGTTTGTTGCAAACCTCATTATTGTGAAAATGTGTCAGCAACAGTAGACATCATTTGAAAGGTTATTCACATTGACTATAATTATTTCTCTAAACCTGTACTATAATTTCTGTGATGATTTATGCTTATGATATATATATATATATATAGTGTGGCACTTTTGTGGTTTCCAAAATAACTACTAACTGGGTGAGGTTGTCAGTATTAGAACTAATATAATAAATTTGATGATTAATAATTTTGAGTCTGATACCGCAAAAGGGTCATTAAATATAGCCAGGCATGTGACACAGATCAGTATTTCCTCTATGTTAACAGTTATTTTATGTATGCTTTCAAATACTTGTTTAGAGGTCACTATTTGGAAACAGTAAAGAGAAATTATTTTTACCTTTTGGTCAGTCTGTTTGTTTAGTCCATTGTCTTTTCTAAGTTTAAACTGAAAATAAACGAAATATTTTGAAATTAATTAATGCGTTGTGGTGTGACTAGTCAAGACATTGTGCCAGAGAGTGACATACAAGCACCGAGCTGAGTGACATTTTCAATCAGAGTTTTATGGGCTCTTTAATTTTCAAGAATTGTTTTTAAATTCAACACCAGACTGTTGTGACGTCATGTGAATGGACACATCACCACTGTCATATTGATGCTTGCTTTAGATTTAATAATTTGGAAAGGAAATTCAAAGTAGCACGGTGTGTATTCAGTAAAAACAAAATAAGATACTGCCAACTCTTTAGCAAAGGAAATCTGTCGGATGAATACCTAAGTCGGCCATGTCCTTATCCATCTAGGATGGTCGTGGAGGAACCAGATGGAGACGGTGAGTACCCTAAAATCACGGTGTCCGAGGAAACGTTAGAAAAAGATGCATCTGAACACATCCGGAAGGATCTGCGGAAGCCACGTCACGTGCTTATTCGCTCGACCGGAAGTGATACAGACGGGGATACTATCGAGGCCAAGCAGACAGTGAAGGCATCCGGCAGCCTGAAACTCTCCAAGGAAATCCCAGGGGTGCCGACGAAAGCTTATAGTGAGAAAAGTCTCAGTCGAAAGCGATCTTCGCAACACACACTTTCAACGTCTGCCACCAGGTAACACTGTTGCGTGTACCTAGTCAGTTGGACTCGCCGGCATTAGGTAAATATTGTGCGTGTACCTAGTCAGTTGGACTCGCCGGCATTAGGTAAATATTGTGCGTGTACCTAGTCAGTTGGACTCGCCGGCATTAGGTAAATATTGTGCATGTAATCTGTCATTAGGAATCTCCGGCATTAGGTAAATATTGTGCATTAACCTGTCAGTTGGACTCGCCGGCATTAGGTAAATATTGTGCATGTAACCTGTCATTAGGAATCTCCGGCATTAGGTAAATATTGTGCATTAACCTGTCATTAGGAATCTCCGGCATTAGGCAAATATTGTGCATTAACCTGTCATTAGGAATCTCCGGCATTAGGTAAATATTGTGCACGTAACCTGTCATTGGAAATCGCCAATATTAGGTAAATATTGTAAATAATGTGCATGTAACCTGTCATTGGAAATCGCCAATATTAGGTAAATATTGTGCACGTAACCTGTCATTGGAAATCGCCAATATTAGGTAAATATTGTGCACGTAACCTGTCATTGGAAATCGCCAATATTAGGTAAATATTGTGCACGTAACCTGTCATTGGAAATCGCCAATATTAGGTAAATATTGTCCATGTAACCTGTCATTGGAAATCACTTGCATGAGGTGAGTAGTACAGTACCCAGTCATTTGGAATCACTGCTGTTAGGTCAGTGCATGAATCACCGCTATGACGTATTAAGCCTTTTTCTTAATTAATTGAAATCGACAATAGCAGACCTGTTCTCATTTGTTTAGACTCGTCTATAGTAGATTATTAATTATCATTTATTTAGAGTTGTCAACTGAATTTTTATTAATTCTCTACTAATTTATAATCGACCGTTGTAGGTCTAGTTATTCTTTATTGTCTGGAGTAACTCATTAGGTTTAGTACATATATATTTATTGTCTGAAGTAACCCATTAGGTTTAGTACATATATATTTATTGTCTGGAGTAACTCATTAGGTTTAGTACATATATATTTATTGTCTGGAGTAACTCATTAGGTTTAGTACATATATATTTATTGTCTGGAGTAACTCATTAGGTTTAGTACATATATATTTATTGTCTGGAGTAACTCATTAGGTTTAGTACATATATATTTATTGTCTGGAGTAACTCATTAGGTTTAGTACATATATATTATTTAGGAACACCAAAAGTGGGCCTATTAATTTTCAATTATTTTGATCCTTCAGGGAGTTTTTTTTTATAATAAGATACACGAAACATGTACTCGGGGGGGGGGGGGGGTAAATAAGAAGGCTTTTGGTGTGCCTTGATATTTAAAATCCCCTTAATGCTTCTTATTGCTAAATGTTCTCACTTTCTCGCACAGTCCTCAAACAGAGAATTTCCACAGTCCAATGTTCGTCCCTCGAAAAGGGTCTTTACTAAACCAGCCATAGGATTGTAAATCGAGTTGTTCCACCATGGTCAGTAGAGTTATCTCCCCCATTGGTTACTGCACACATCAAGCGGTAGCACCTCTTTGCTTTGCCAGGTTAGAACTTCGGTTAAAAAGAAAATTAAAAACATGAATGCATCCCTTAGTCAAGTCGAATTCTGAAACTCTGCAATGTACAGCGAGGATTCCCACCACCAAGTTTCTTTTTAATTTTCTTTTTAATTTACTGTAATTACTTCTGTCTGACCTGTGAAATTAAAAAAAAAAAAGAAGTCATTATTAAAAATACAACTTAAGAGTAATTAATATTACTGTTCATGCACACAATTCAATAGCAAATACAATTTAAATTATCAACTTCACTCTCTCCCAGTCACTATTTTTATATTTCTGACACTCGACTGTTCAATTCTTTTGTTTTCTCCTAGACTCAGTCAGGGACCCCCTCCTAATTATGTCACATGTCTCATTGCTCAGTGTAGTCCAGTCACAGTTCTTTAAGATATTTTCTGGGTTTTCTCCTAGATTCAAACCAGGGAACCCGACACTTTTCTTGCAGTTACAATTCTTTTTGGTTAACCTCACGTTGTCGGATTTCTGCTCCACCCACATACGCTGATCACCTAGACTACTAACCCAATCGGTGCAATAAACTTCGCCCACGCTCTAACTTTGTCGGACAGTGGCTTACAGACAGCTTATTAGTGCACATCTGTGTAATCTCTTAGTCATGCTCCACTGCTGGTCTGGTTCGATTACCTTTGATGCAACCGTTAAATTAATCTGACACAACCGATTCTACTCACGCTTTAACCCACACATTCTACAATATGTGAGGTTTTATTCATTGTACATGTAGTTCCTTTCAAATATGAAACCATGGAACTGGAAGTAGTCATTTCCGTTCATAAGTCTCTATATAGCACTTCAACAGAGTACTCAATACGTTCAGGTTTTATACGAGTTAGTAACTAGAATTTATTAAAATACACAAATTTATAATTTAACAATAATGGCATTATCATTTCATGATAGATAGATGGATGGGCGGGCGGGCGGGCAGACAGATAGATAGATAGATAGATAGATAGATAGATAGATAGATAGACTGATTGATTGATTGATGAAAAGAGCGGCTAACTCAATGGACTACACCCAACACTCTGATGCAAGAAATAAAAGCGCCCCCTACATTAATAAAAACACATCGGCTGTAAAACCGCATTGCAACAGGTGAAAAGGATTCACCGACAAATGCGCGCCGACAAAATCGCGATGGACATCCTAACCCTAACCCTAACTTAACCCTAACCTAACCCTAACCCTATCGCGCATTTGTCGGTGCGCGCAATTGTCTTTCGCGCATTTGTCGGGTCATCGGTGAGAAGACCCTGTACGATTTTATATTTTAAAAAGATTTGTTCAGTGTGATTGCAGAGCTCATTTTTTTTTCTACTAGACCTTACAGTTTGCAATAGGAATGGGTCAGGTTTCTTCCTTGACTCAAAAAGTCAGGTCACATGCATAATTATCCGAAATGGTCCCTATTGCACCTAATATTTTTCAGCTGTTTGGAGATGCCCTGCGTAAACATGTCAATTTTCGATAGTTATTTACAGATGTCCTTATACAATGTTTATTAATTCTCGATTACTAAGCACCTCCCTAGCGCAGCGAGTAACTCTCAGTTATATGGAGTCGCCCGTCAACCAATTTGTTGTCTTACTAGTTTCTCAGTTCTAAGGTTTGGCGTGCCGGTGTAGGCCTATTAACTCTCATTTCTGAGATTTTTAATCGTCATTGTATTTTGAGGTGTGTGTGTGGAATAATATAAATAAATCCTAGCAGTTCTGTTGTACTATTTTTAGTCTCTTAATTAATAATTTCCTTTTTTTTTTTTTTATCTCCCTTTGCGCGAGATGATACAGGTCAGCAGTTCGGATCATTCGATCCATCGCCCACCTGGACCAGTCCACAAAGTCCAACAAGTCGACATCGCAGCAGGAATTCATCGACGCCGTGCGAGATGTGGAGCGAGTGCTGATGAGTTCCAGGGAGGCGGTCGAGATGGAACATTTCCTGGAGAATGAGTGGAAGAGCATTGCCAGGGTCGTCGACCGTTTCTTCTTCTGGTGCACGTTTTTCTCCTTGTGCGTCACGACGATTATTGTGACGTATTATCTGCAAGCAGGCCAAAGATGACGTAGAGTGTTGCTGAAGTGCAAGTGCTCTTCTCTTTAGTATTTTTTTTAGACAGTATGTTTTGTTTTTGTTTTAAAAGGAATTGTTGTTTTTGTTTCCAAACTTGTTCGTTCATCATGTAAATAAACAGCATGAACAACACAAAAGCAATGCAAACACTAATGCTTATTTAAATTTATTCAGACTTCTTTCTGATCAAGTTTTTTCTGACGACAATAAGAGTCAATCCGACCCGTTTGTTGATTCAAGTTATCTTTATAACAATGCTTACTTTTGGAACAATCTTTTGTTATATGATTAAGCATTTTGAACACTTAAACCTTATTAAATACACAAGTAAGATGAACAACTGGTTTGACAATGGGACTTATTTAACCTCGTGGTTTTTTATTTTGAATTTTTTATTATTTCTTTTAAATAATACCAGTAAAAATATAACAGACGTGTTTAAAGTTAAGACTGCAAAACAACCCAGTAGGCGTATTTGAAGTTCTTTTATATCTGCCATTAATGGTTTAGCAGACCTGTTTCAGGTTCTTTTTTAGTCTACCAGTAAATGGTTCAGCAGACCTGTTTCAGGTTCCTTTTAGTCTACCAGTAAATGGTTCAGCAGACCTGTTAGAGTTCTCTTAAAATCTACAAAGAAAATAATTTCATCAGATTTATTTGAAGTTACTTTAAATCACCCCCTACATGATTTAGTGGACTTGCTTGATGTAAATCTAATATACAATAATTTATCAAAATTATTTGAAGCAATGAAAATCTAGCAGTCAAAATCCAGGTAGTCAATAAAAAAATAAAACTGACCATCTCAAGTTCCCCACCACCACAGCCTAAAGCAGTTAGATCATTTCCCACCTCCCACAGTTCTTACATGCAGGTAAATGGTTGTGGGCACGCTACCTCATGGGTTGATATGCAATTAAGACATAAATACTTTCTCAAGTATCAGTTTTTGCCATTTAAATTGCTATTTTTTATTATTAAATGTTGGTATGCAATTAAGACATAAATACTTTCTCAATTATCATTTTTTGCCATTTAAATTAGGTTGCTATTAAATAAAATTGCTATTTTATTATTAAATGAGTGCATGTTCCAAAATAACAGCACAAAGTTTCTGCATGGAAAACAGCTGATAAGTCCTGTTCATCTTTTTCTACAAAGCGGCTTTCAATTCTAATGGAGACATTGTGAGGGGATTTAAAGAATTTCTGTATATAAGGGGTTTTCTATTCAGTTATAAATTTTAATGTATTACTGAAACATTGTTGGAAACATGAGTTACAGTCTTACACTTGCTGAGTACTGAAATGCTCTTATTGGCACATGGACAGTAATGTATACTTCCAGTTGGATGAGCACATGGACAGTAATGTATGCTTCCAGTTGGATGAGCACATGGACAGTAATGTATGCTTCCAGTTGGATGAGCACATGAACAGTAATGTATACTTCCAGTTGGTTGAGCACATGGTTCAAGGAGGGACGTATGAGTGGGAGAATATTAAATATGTGGGGGAACATTAAGTGTGCGAGGAATTAACATTAATGAAATGTGTTTAATGGTTGCATCGTTAGTAGCCGAACCGGAAGAGGAATGAAGCATTACTAGGGAACAAACATCGCTAAGTCGCATTAAGAGATTAGACAGGTTTGTGCCTACGTGTCCAGCTCTCGGGTCAAGTTCGAAGGGAAGCGTGATGCAGTTTCGTTTCACTGGAAAGGTTAATGGGCTAGATGCCTGATGAGTAGGTGAGGCAGAAATCCTGCATTATTTTAACATTAACTAGATTAAGCAAAGATCTTTACTCTGCGCAAAAGAACTAATACTTAATAGAAGGATGTTTTGGATTAGGGAGGGGTCCCTGAAAGACTAAGAGAAATATCTAAAGAATGGAAGTCAAAGTCTGGAAGCCCCTAGCAACTGTGAGTGAAGTTGAATTTTGAATTTCTGTGAATTGTGCGAACGAAGAATGAGGATTAATGTTTATAAATTGTATTATTTATGGTGCTTTTATTTCAGAAATCGATAAGCAGTAATTACAATGAGTTAGAAATATACTGAGAAGAAAACTTAGGGGAAATCCTCGTTGTGTTTACAGGGCCCTAGTGTCCCAGTGTTCAGTACTTCAGCACTCGTCTTGACAGAGGGTAAAGGTCAGTGTGTCTAATGAAGCCTGGATCCACTCCACCTGTTGCGTGATAGTAGATACGCGTGTTGTTACTGGCAGTGAATCATAGGAGTCTACTGTGAATCAAGTGTGAAAGAATATCAACCTACCTAGCTAATTACCATATTCGAGGAATGATTTCTTTATTGTTTAAACTTTACCTGTAGACTACATCCTTGACCAGCTAGGTAACATGTTCGAGGAATGATTTCTTGATTGTTAAAACCGTAGGTGTGGACTACACAGAAATAACAGTTAGAAACTGGAAGTGTCAAGATCTGTATTGTTCGGTCACACCTATTTGTGGTGATATTTTTAATTTTACAGATATTTCTTTATATAAATATTTTATTAAAGTTTGATTGTTTCTTGTTAACCTTTCTTATGACATTATTTTTTGTACTGTATCAATTTATTGTTAAATTAATGATAGTGTAGCATTTATTGTAAATTTGAGCGTCATGGGAGCGTAATTGTCCATATTTATGTCACAATATTACTGAACTAATACCAGATAATCACCCCATTAAATAAATCCTAGTCCTAAAATATGTATATATTTATTTTTTAAACGAAAAAGAATAATTGTAACACTAATAGACTATCACATTTTATTTGCAGTCAATTTTTTTCAGTTTAGTCACAGTTAAAAAAAAGAAAAGAAAAATTCTGCTTTGTGAATTAGGTATGCATGTTTGTAATTCTTCAGCTACTATGAAACTCTGTCTCTATCCATCTCTGTCTGGTATGTCTGTCTATTTATCTTTTTGTAGGTACATGTATATGCAATGACTGAAAAATAGCTTATCAATGAGACTTTCTCATATATTTTAAATAGTTTTGTTTTAAAAACAGAAAAGGGATTAACTCTGAGTGTGTATTGAGAGACAGAGAGAGTGTGTATGTTTCAACAAAATAAATAGATATTATATCTGACTAGCATTAAGTATTTCAATAAATTTATTGATTTTTCAAAAATTCTCTGATTTGAAGATTCTTACTACGATATCTTTTGTTCAGGGAAAAATATCTAAAACAGTTCATCTTTGTCAAGAGTATGTGAAATTGTGTATTTAAAACAGTTTGTATATTTGTGAAATGAGTGACTGCTTATAGTTCAATAGAACAGCTTGTATATTTGTGAAATGAGTGACTGCCTATAGCTTATTAAAACAGTTTGCATGTTTGTAAAATGAGTGACTGCCTATATTTTAATAAAACAGTTTGTATATTTGTGAAATGAGTGACTGCCTATAGTTTATTAAAACAGTTTGTATATTTGTGAAATGAGTGACTACATATAGTTTAGCAGCTGAAGTAAATATGTTCCTTCCTCAGTGATTTAGGTATTTTTCACTCTGTGACTGTGATTGAAACTGGCTTGTGAAAGTTTGTAAGCTCTAGATATTTTTCACTAACGTAACTATGATTTATACTGGCTTATGGAAGTTTGTAAGCTTTAGGTATTTTTCACTAGCATAACTATGATTTATACTGGCTTATGGAAGTTTGTAAGCTTTAGGTATTTTTCACTAGTGTAACTATGATTTATACTGGCTTATGGAAGTTTGTAAGCTTTAGGTATTTTTCACTAGTGTAACTATGATTTATACTGGCTTATGGAAGTTTGTAAGCTTTAGGTATTTTTCACTAGTGTAACTATGATTTATACTGGCTTATGGAAGTTTGTAAGCTTTAGGTATTTTTCACTAGCGTAACTATGATTTATACTGTAATTAAGCTTTGGGCATTTTTGGTGGAAGTGAGGAGCTGGGTAGCTGTGAGGTCTAGAAGCAGGCCTTGCAAGTGGATGACTGAGGATGGAGCCCCTGCAAATAATGATAGTAGGAGTTTTTTTAACTTACTCCCTGAATTGTGATTGTCAAGCTGCACTTCACTCTTAAACTCTTAGAGATTTTAATTAATATGAGACACCAATAGACATTTCCAAATTTATTAACCGATTTATTTTTATTGGTAAAATATGTAACATACAGCAATACCTAAGACATTTTGCTTTACATATTTTTTATATAATTGAAAATTCGTGTTTGTAGTTATAAAGTATTAAAAAAATAAACAAACTTCATGGAATGTAAGTCCTGCAAGAAAATTCAGTGTTGTATACTCTTACTCTATCTAAGTACTTGCAGGAAACTGACCACTCTAAAGCACCAATATATTCACTCACAAAGCATACAAACTTACACATATAACCAAAATGCACACAAAATAAAAAATAAATATAAATAAAAACATGCTATAAACTAACTACTAAAATTAAAATTATGGCCAAAGTAAGAAATAACTCAAAACATCTGGATTTGAAGATAATTATTATTGCGAAACCGACCAACAACAAATACTTTAGAAACAACATACATTTTAAAGCTCTCTGTGTCAACATTACATAGATCATTTTAAAAAAATGCTCTTACTTTATCACTTAGAGAGAAGTGACAAAAATTAAATATTTTTTTAAAAAAAGAAATAAATAATTAGAAATTATGCTGGTTATTTTGTATGTATACTTTTAAAATGTATAAAAATAATAAACCTGGTTTATGATGATATTTTACTGTGCAATTACAAATGCCTTTAAAATAAATGTACACCATATATCACAGGAATATTATGAAAATTGCATTTATCGATTTCATTTTTTAAAATCTATTAAACATAATATATAATAAATTATAATGCATAAATGAAAAAAATACTGGTAGGTAAATCTTTCACCAACAATTATTCTGATATGACAAACTCTACAACAACAAAAAATATTAAGGCAACTGAACAAATAATGTGTAAATGAACTTAATAAGCAACAACAACAAAAATTCACATTCATAAAATTAAATACTGGTTAGATATGTCTTACACCAACAATTATTTAGATATGATAAACTCTACAACAACAAAAATATTAGGGCAATCTTTTAGCAAAAGAAAGATAACATAGCAAGGATGAACATTGAAGAAGATACATGTAACAATAAAAAAAGTAATTTCCTCTTAAGTGTGACAACAAAATTCATCCTATGACAAGAAAAGGACAACTGAAAACAAGAATTATTATTTTAAATAATTTGATCTTGGTATTTTGAGATCAGGAGCATAAAAGTAGTTAACCTAAAAACAAAATAAAATACAGTCTTACATTTAAAAAATAATCAATAGTTGAATACTGGCAGGTACATGTGATCATCAAGTTTGCAGTAAAAAAAAATATCTGCATTAAGAGAACAATGACACATTAAAAATATGTTGTCTGATTTTCTATCAACATGTCTGCCTTCCATAAAGTAAATACATATAGTTGTTGAATCTATTATCTCTCTGAAATAGCAGATCAGATTAGCTGTTTTATATCTTGACTCAGTTTTGGAAATATTACTTTTATGTATCTATATGTATCTTTTCTGCATAAAATAAAAACTACACTGGAGATAAAGCAATTTAATTCTTGGCAGAGTGACATTTCTAACTTTGTTATGAATCTTTTCTCCTTCATGTCTAATCTGTTTTAAATTCATTCAACACTCCTGAATAAAAAAAAGAAAATAAAGTCACTGATTGGGAAAAAAAAGATCCAAGGTGCACTGGGAAAAAACAATTATTGCTGTATATAATAACTCTGTATGTTAATAGATTCTCAATGCATGTAGTTTCTTTTTAAATGAGAGCACATTTTCATGTTAATATAGTATTTGGAACCTTTTACACATTAAATATTTCATGTATTATATCATGTATTCAGACCATCCACTGAAGTGAGAGCAAGTACGAAATATGTAACTGTGAGTCTTTACAGAATGCATTTCATTTTATCAGTAGTATTAGTAGTGAAAGAAGGAATGTATAAGAAAATCACTTTTTCAAAACTGAATTTTCTCACAATCATATTCTACCATACAATCGATAGAAAATGAAATTAAATAAATGGTGCATTATTAGGTCAAATAGCTCAAAGATAATTTTGATTATTACATATTTTTATACATGTATGAATTTTCAGTGTGAACAATTTTATGACAATTTCACTAGTCAGAATCAAAGCAGTAAACTTTCCAATAAAATAGAAATAAATATCCAGTAGTCATATTTGATTTGATTAAAACCATTTTTAATGATAGAATTTGTTTATGTGTAATAGAACTAAATAATGCCTTCCTGACAAGTAAAGAAATCAAACTTAACCAAGACCAAACTGTGCAAAAGTAGTTGTACATCAAAAACAAATGTTGCTTGATCCAATTATTGATCATCTAATAGTCTTGTTGATTTGAACAAAATGGCAAGTCATATCTAAATGATTATTAATTTGTTACATAATAATAATATTTTAATATTTGTATTTAAACTACGTATTCAATCAGATATTTCTTTGGGCCCAATATATCATGAATGTGTTTAACTTGTGTAAAACAATAATTTTAACAGTTCACATTGTTCTTTACATTGGTCCAGCCACCCTAAAACCTTTAAATTTGGCAGTGTATGTAAAAAAGTAAGCCTCAAAACAGATATATGCATGAAATTATGAACGTTATGCTCTTGCTTCATTTATGCTATAAACAATAAGCAAGTGTTTAAAAATATCCATGTGTTTAATTGAATAGCAATTTAACCACTCAGGCTTACAGGAGATTTCTTTATTATTTTTAAAAACATTTATCTGTTTCTAACAAATTATAAAAAATATTCAAAATATGCTTTAAATACTGACTCTTGTCAGAAAAATAAATAGCCAACAATGATTTATATACAAGATTTGAAAAAACTTAAAGAGGGACAATTCTCAGTTGTTTTTCTTTTTTTTAAAATTCCAGATCAGTTGACAGCAGAGAAGGCTACATGGTGTACACATTTTACTTTGGGGTGGGGTTTTAGGTCCTTTGGACAAAGAAATGTATCAACAAGAGCTACATGCTGTGTATAACTGCTTTGAAGTGGGGAGAATGAGTGAATTATCCATTCCCACAATGCCTTGCATCTGCCATCAATATTGGGTCTTCCTGGCATTCTGACGGAGCATCACATAATTAAGAAATAAATACATTTCTAACTATTTTTACTTGTTCTTCCAATCAGACAAAATAAATCCCTTGACTGGATTCAGGAGCCATATAATCTATTATAAGCATAAACAGCAAACAACTGATCAGCACTGAAAAAAACATTTAATTAAATAAAATATTTTTTTTATATAAATGAGAAAGGAGAAGAATAAGATGGATAGATAATTTATAAAGTTAGTGTTTATTTGTTATTAATATGTTAACAACAATATACATTCATATGTATATATATCTTGACTGCACACTACCCATTTATTCTAATACAGTATGAATAGACCAGATCCAAAGCAACAGTTTCTTGATATAATGCCAAGTTTAATGATGTAAAATCAGCTATCATTATTCTTTGGTAACGTGGAATATATTATACTATTTAGAACTGCCACTGAAGATATAGTTATACAGAGAGTGTTTCTCCTTTGTACTTATTGACTGCAGCATATCTTCTTGCTTTAAACTGCACAATTCATCATGGTGCTTGTTCTCATTCTACAGGGTTTATTGATCTTTCTCAGGGTCATCAAGGTATGGCTGGTATCCCATTGGGATAACTGCCCATTTCTGGCGTTCTCCAGAGGCCAGTAATCCATACACCAAAGCACCAATTATATATATTCCTGCAGCAATGTAGAATATAATTTGCCACTGTACACCATTATTCTGCAAAATAATAAAATGTACACGTTGTTGACTTTAACAATACTAATGTACAGTGACCATAAAGAGTTTACGGTTATTGACAAGTACTTTAAGAATATTAATGTACAGTGACCGTAAAGAGTTGATAGTGATGGTTTTAAGCTAATCAAAATGTCTTAAATATGCAGATGGCAATGAATGCTTAATATAATAATGACACTGTGATGATTTAAAGGTGAAAATTATATCAATGATATTAATAATAATCATACATATATATATATATGTGTGTGTGTGTGTGTGTATTGAACACTATTATCAGTATCATAATATTAAATGAAATGAAAATATTATCTGCACTGATAAATGTGCTATTCTATATATATGATTGCAAAAATTTTATGAAGCAGCAACACACAACAACTCTCTGCTTTCAGTCCTGGCTGGACTTAAATTTTATTTTTAAAAATACAGTTATTCAAGGAACAAAAGTGTGTCATATGCAGAGAAATGAAATCTTAAAAATACTGAAAATTAAAAAAACAATTACTACCATACAAAAGAAATTAATTTTAAAGACAGTAAGTAGTAAACTGTGAAGAGATACAATACTGATTCATTTCATTTTAAACAACATGATCTGTTTAATCAGAATCTTAGCCCTTTACACATATTTGATGAATATGAATATATAACTATTATATGTCTGAGGATAACATACTATTATTAGAACCAGTCATGACACTTCAGATACATTCTAATAAAAAGAAAACAGCAGCATAATTTATAAAGTACAAACTCAGATGATTATGACAACTTCATTATTGTAAAATGTACAGTATGCAACCTGGTACGCTCAGAATTATTTCGAAACTTAATTGTTATATAAATTGTTAAATGTCAAAATGATCCGACTTTAGGCACTGCTTATGATGATATTTTTGTAAGTGCCAAGAGTTGGAGTAAACAACTCAGGTAGAGAATGTGCTAGATTCCCCCCCCCCCCATGCCACTACCTGTTCTGTGACGATTGCTCCAGTTATGAGAGGGCTTATGATACCAGGTAGTGTGGCAAACGTGTTGGACAGTCCCATCAGAATGCTGGCAAACTGCGGGGCAATGTCGAGGTGGTTGACAGAAAAGCCGGACCAGGCAAAACCTCCGATGCCAACAGCAATAGTCAGACAAGAAATGGCAGCTGCTTTGGTCATGACGTAACCAGCAGCAAACATGAAGAGAGCTTGAACTACAAACGCTGTCAAGACAGA
Organism: Sinotaia quadrata; assembly: GCA_028829895.1. Taxonomy (NCBI): domain Eukaryota; kingdom Metazoa; phylum Mollusca; class Gastropoda; order Architaenioglossa; family Viviparidae; genus Sinotaia; species Sinotaia quadrata. The sequence continues at coordinate 111,897,446 of CM054179.1, forward strand.
ATATCAGAACTCTTTCGTTATTTGTGCATGATCAACGTGTAAGATATATCATCCCTTCAAACATCCGGAATAATTTGAAGCAGCGTGTTAGGTGACGTTTTACGACAAACAAAACAAAACAGCAGTTTGTTGACCTAAACTGTGCATTGGATCTGGAATAAGAATACATACGATTTTATTCGCTGGATCTCCTTAGTGAAGTGATGTCAGGTTGTGAAGTGCTGTCAAGTCTCCAGTTGTGGTCGTTTCAGTTAGTAATTTGCTGTCAAGTTCTGACAAATGTGGGCATTTCAGGTAGTAATGTGCTGTCAAGTTCGGACAGCCGTGGGCGTGTCAGTTGGTAATGTGCTGTCAAGTTCGGACAACCGTGGGCATTTCAGTTGGTCATTTGCTGTCAAGTTTGGACAACCGTGTGCATTTCAGTTGGTAATGTGCTGTCGAGTCTTAACAATTGTGGATGTTTCAGTTAGTAAAGTGTTGTCAAGTGTTGGATAATTGTGGGTGGTTTCAATTAGTAAAGTGTGGATAATTGTGTGTGGTTTCAATTAGTAAAGTGCTATCAAATTTCAACAATTATGGAGTGTTTCACTTTTAACAGTTCTACTTGCCATTTCCAAAAATAAACTCTCCTACGTATGGAATTATCTATTTAAATACAGAATATTGTATAAATTAATTTATTAGTAGGTTTTATAAGTTTAATAATTTTTTATGTACACATAAGGTTTATCAAAGTATTGTATTAGTGAACTGTATAAAGTATACTGACATACACAAAACGTTTATAATGTATTTTATTCATGTACTTAAAACATTAAATAATTATGTACAAATAATGGTTATCATGCACCCGTGCGTGCGTGCGTACGTGTGTGTGTGTGTGTGTACACTAGCATATTGTTACATCCCCTCGGTATTTATTTAAAGACCCTGTTTCAGAATTAGAATTTTAATTAATTAAATTCCTTTTCACTTATTCTGACAACAGACCGGTTGCCCAAATTCACCCTTCAGTCTAATTAAATTCCACACTCGTAGTTTAAGCCAATAAATTTAAAGACAGGCAAACTTGTGTATACAAAGCACGAACTGGGAAACGTTAAACAATTACCACTAATTATGCAATCAATATCTCATTCACGACTCTCAGCCCCCACCCAGTTCCTATTTTGGTCCTTCATGCATGAATTAGTCAACTACTTTGTAATTGTAAAACAATTAAAAGATTTAATACAAAATTAACAATAACAAGATAATCAGAGATTACGTGATTTCGGTCTTATCTATGCTACTGTCCGATTTGTGTTGGATTGCTAAAACAGTTCACTTTATAATTTGCCTTGACTCCATGACACATATAATCTGGAAAATCTAAAGTTAAAAACAACTCAATAGGAAGATGGCAGACATTGACCAAATGCAGTCGAGAGTGACTAAGAGGCAGACTGATTCAACATTTCAGTTGAATGGTGACTTAACAGTATGACCAGAAATTATGTTCTTTGTTTTGATTTGGTTTCAGGTCTGCTTCCAGCTTTAACTGATTTTGCGGGTGGACGCCAGTACCGAAGGAAAGATTTAAGGTTAGGATCAAGGATGCGGAGAGGAAAGATTTGAAAGGCTTGCTTTTTGTATTTTCTAAGTGCAAGAACCTCTTTTCCCGATTGAAACTGTCAAGGACCTTGAAGCAGCAACACTGAGAAACGAATTTATTGTCCCATCCGACGGACTAAGTCACCTGTCTTAGCCAGGAAACGGTTATGGAGAGCGTGTAATTTTCTTTTAGAGCAATGACCGCACTTCTGGCACCCGAGTGAGAGGGACTAGGCCCATCGTTTGCGTTATCGCAAAAATAGGAATGAATTAGCTGTATATAACCAGATCTCATACAAACTAGATAAAAATAATATTAACAAGTGTACATAACCAGATAAACAAAACACGAATGAGTATGATATTTGTACATAATCAGATCTCGTACAAATACGAATGAACATAACAAGTGTATATACATGTAATCAGATTTCGTGCAAACAAAATACCAATGAATATAACAAGTGTATATATTCAGATCTTGTATAAACAAAATATCAATGAATATAACAAGTGTATATAATCAGGTCTCGTATAAACAAAATACGAATAAATATAGCGAATGCATATAACTAAGTCACGACTAGACATACATATTAAAAGAGATCTCGAGTACATATAACCAGATCTCGAGTACATATAACTAGATCTCGAGTACACATAACTAGATCTCAAGTACACATAACTAGATCTCAAGTACATATAACTAGATCTCAAGTACACATAGCTAGATCTCGAGTACACATAACTAGATCTCGAGTACACATAACTAGATCTCAAGTACATATAACTAAAACTCGAGTACATATAACTAGATCTCAAGTACATATAACTAGATCTCGAGTACATATAACCAAATCTCGAGTACACATAACCAAATCTCGAGTACATATAACCAAATCTCGAGTACACACCTCCACAAGTGAAAAGCTTCCGAACGCTGCCAGTCGAGACTCCAAAGCTTTCCCGTAGTGAGTCTGCTATGAATCCACCCATCATCACAACGATACACATCACGAGGTAAGGCAGTGCTGAAAAGAACCCACCCTGCAAGTTGAAAAACAACAACAATGCAATCTATGATCTTAAAGCTCCCAGAGTCCTGCAGTCAATAAGGCACCACAACCACAACCACACACACAGCACCAGTGAAATAGATACTGTTGATTGTAACATAGTACTTGGGCATACAGGTATGTGCGTGCGTGAGGGGGTGGTGGTTGGTGGGTGTAGTTTGGACAGTTGTATCAAACATGTTTCATGTATCAAACAATAATGAAAGCAAGATCTCAGCGCTTCAACACTTCATCAAATGTTCTGCATCTGAGAGAAATTCTACACGTGAAACACGCGAGCGCGCGCGCACACACACTTGCAGAAGAAATTCTACACATAGAACACACACGCACACACACATGAAGGAATAATTCTACGCATAAAACACACAAATACACATGCAGGAGAAATTCTACACAATACACAAACACGCATCTGAGATATATTCTATACTTAAAACCGCACACACATGCGCGCGCGCATCTGAGAAATTTTACACATAAAAAAACATACACACACACACACACACACACATCTGAGATACGTTCTACACATAACAGACACATACATGCACATTTGAGATAAATTATACACATAAAATATACACACATACACACATCTGAGTAATTCTACACATAAAACACACACACACACACACACACACACACACACACACACACACGTCAGAGAGATTCTACGCATAAATCAGACACACACACAAACACGTATCCGAGAAATTCTACACATAAACACACACACACGCATCTGAGATAAATTCTACAATAAAATACACACACACACACACACACACACACACACACACACACACACACACCCGTGATAAATTTTACACATATAAACACACGCGCGCGCGCATCTGAGAAATTCTACACATAAAACACACACACTGAAGAGAAATTCTACGCATAAAACACACACATACATATACGCGCGCATCTGAGATAAATTTGTGTAGAGTTTATCTCAGATGTGTGTGTGTTTTTTATGTGTAGAATTTATCTCAGATGTGTGTGTGTTTTATGTGTAGAATTTATCTAAGATGTGTGTGTGTTTGTTATGTGTAGAACTTAAATACACACACACATCTGAGATAAATTCTACACAAAACACACAAACATCTGAGATAAATTCTACACAAAATACACACACATACGTATCTGAGAAATTCTACGTGTAGAACAGATACACACGCACACACACACACATCTGAAATAAATTCTACACATAAAACATACAAGCCGCCATATGCATATGCAGACACTCTCCTTCACAACATAAATTCCTTTCCTAAGTTAAAAATAAGTACTTATTATTAAATTTGCCATTTACAAAAAAAACAACAACAACAACAGTCATAACAACATGAGCCCAATTAACTTGGTCTACGACATGAAGTCGTCAGAAGAAATGCTGAGTGAACGACTCCTTGTGTAACAGAAACCACACAACTCTCAATTCCAGTCTGGAAACACCTCAAGTGTCAGGAAAAATATTGTCATTTTACAGGAAGATGTCGGGACAGATATCCTTTTTGTTGTCCTTTAGCAAATTTTTGTACAAATGCTCATATTACTTTTGTTATTTCGATTTCATTTCTTTTAAAACAATGTATAAAAACTGTAATTCTATTGTATTTTGTTTTTAAATCGACAATGACACTAAGTCTCTTTGCCCAGTTTACAAGCTGCGGTCGTATACAGGTTTGAACGGTTTCAGACATTTTCCTTTCATAACTCTTTGCCCACTAAAGTGTAAAACGACTGCACGTCATCTCGGGACTCTTAACCCACTGGTGTAAACCGTGATGCTTTCTGGAGAACATTGTCCAACAGGGAATGAAATGGCTGTATTCTTTCTCATGATTCTTACCCCAGTGGAGGGAACCTGGATGCTTTTTGTTGTGTGGAATATTGTCAGCCAGGGAAAGAAATGGCGAAATACGATTCTCAATCAATAGCGGGAACTTGGATACCTCCTGTAGAACAGAGTCGTTTGCTATTTTACTTTGACAAACCTGTGACGGTAAGAAGCGTAGCCTCCAGGTAATTAATTTGTCTTTTAATGTAAGGGAGTAAGCCGCTGACAGATTGAGATACAACGACTTTTACTCTTTGGACTTCTCATTAATGTACCGTTGTATACGAGACGCATAAAACACTCTTTGAACTTCTCATTAATGTACCGTTGTATACGAGACGCATAAAACACTCTTTGAACTTCTCATTAATGTACCGTTGTATACGAGACGCATAAAACACTCTTTGAACTTCTCATTAATGTACCGTTGTATGCGAGACGCATAGAACACTCGATACTCATTATCATTTAGCTCGGCCAAGCCACTGTAGGTTAAGTTATAATACTTAGCCGAATGTTTAGCCTGCTGACTACGTCACTACGTCACCGCCTGAATCGGTTTGTGTACGCTACGCACTATTGCCCCCAAATGTGCACAGTTACGGCAGAGTCGTTTTCGCCATCATAGAAGCAGACGTACCGGAACGCTATTCCCAGACCAGAATTGGTGAAAATATCCTGATCATTCCACAGACAGAAGCCCTATCGAGAAAGAGAAACTTTACGCACAGGTGACGCATCACTGACGCTCAAGTTTATAATGCAGAATTGTATGCACCAGTGACGCATCACACGAATGCAGAATTGTATGCACTACTAACGCTTAAGTTATTAAACTAATGAATGCCTGCCTTGTCGGGTTTGGTAGTAGATGGTTAATTGTTAAACACTATTGAATGCCTTGCTGAGATAATGAGTGCGAGTAGGCAAGAATATCAATTAATGCTTTTATTAATTAAATTAAACATTTGCCTCTTCAAGCCACGATAGTTAACATTTGCTTGGACCTAAACATCCTGGGGACTTCCATTTTTGGCGGTGTTAGAAACTCTTGTCAAAATCCCCCCACCCAACCCAGCAATATAATGTTTAACTCTTCAAGACTTAAAATCTTAAACAAACTGTTTTTCAGTTGCAGCACTGCAACCGTGAAAATATTTCAGTGGTCGTGTTCTTTTAACATGATTTTGTTTGCGAGAATACCACTAAGTGATAAAAGTATATTCATGTATGTGTATATTTGTATGTATGTATGTGTATGTGTGTGTGCAAGGTTGTTGTACGATTTACATGTATTCAACAATTTTTTATTTTGATAATTAAGAAAAAGACAATATTCATTCACTCAACATTTTAATAGTCTCGCGTTACATATAAAACATTCTAATTGAAAATCTGAACCGGAAACGAAATGAAAAGAAAGCGAAAAGAGATAATGAAATCAAAAGAAAACGAAGCAAAATGAAATGAAACAAAAGAAAACGAAACAAAAGAACACGAAACAAGTCCAAGTCGAAAACTAATTTGTCAACTAAAGAAAACGAAGCAAAATAACACGAAACAAGTCCAAGTCGAAAACCCATTTGTCAACTAAGAATACCTGTGTTAAGTCCACTTTAAGCATATGTTTCATGAAGGTGGGCAACTCTGTAAGCCAGGTGTAAAATCCCCAGTTCTCAGCAAAGTGGGCCATGACTATAGCCCACACGGAAGCAGAGCTCAGCATCTGCAGCCAGGGAGGGTGCACTCTCTGTTTAACGGGAACAACAAAAACAAAATTAATTAGCACTACATTGCACATCAAAGTGTTTCACAAATTAGGGAAATATTTTAGGCGACTCAGGCAAGGAAACCTCGCACGTGCTGAATAATGACAAAAATGATATGTGGGATAGCGTACGCACGCGTATTTTCACTTCTGCGCATAAATGTTCAATGCGTTTTTTTCATTTCTGCGCATAAATGTTCAATGCGTTTTTTCCATTTCTGCGCATAAATGTTCAATGCGTTTTTTTCATTTCTGCGCATAAATGTTCAATGCGTTTTTTCATTTCTGCGCATAAATGTTCAATGCGTTTTTTTTCATTTCTGCGCATAAATGTTCAATGCGTTTTTTTTCATTTCTGCGCATAAAATGTTCATTGCGTTTTTTTTTATTTCTACAAACAATTGTACAATACGTTTTTTTTCATTTCTACAAACAATTGTTCAATGCATAAGCGAAGTGGAAGTAACCACTTAGAAGAGGCGTGCGCTTATCTAGTCTGACAAGTAGTTCACGTACGTAGATAATGAAAAATGTCAATGGCCTTTAAAAGTTGTCCAACGCTTGCGTTCGTATGGGGTTTGTTTTGTTTGTCTTGTCATTTATTATGTCGTTACCTTCGTCTGCTCTTCAGTGTAGCCGATTGAACGCTGGATGAACTCAAGCTCGGCGTTCGAGATAGATCGGTGAGTGGCTGGACTTTCGGTGACTGTCACACACCACACTAGAAACCATATGACGGCCAGCGAGCCTAAAATATACATCATTACAAGAAACAGACAGATTTAGTCACACCACACTAGAAGCCATATGACGGCTAGCGAGCCTAAAATATACATCATTACCAGAAACAGACAGATTTAGTCACACCACACTATAAACCATATGACGGCCAGCGAGCTTTGAATTTACTTCCCGACATTACAAGTAACAGACATATTTAGTCACACCACACTAGAAGCCATAAGACCTCCAGCGAGCTTGAAATATACTTCCAGACATTACAAGTAACAGTCAAGATTTAGTAACACTATATTGAAAAACATAAGCTGGCTGGCGAGCCTAAAATATACATCCAGAGATCAAATGAAAAAGAAAGATTTAGTCATAAATCTGCCATATGTATTAAACTGGTTTCCCAAGACTCCGCGCATTCTGGAAGCCCCTCTGCATAAAATATTTTTACAGGAGAAATCAAGCAATCAACAATAACCACCACCACCACCACCACCACCACCACCACCCAAAGTACGTGCAAACGAGCCCGTAAACAGTAAGCAATATTACATTCGCTCATGTTATTGATATAATAATTTTCGTGAAACACTTGTGAGGCTGGGGCGAATTGAAATTATACACCGAATTAAAATTAAAATTAAAATAAAGTTATCTATGTAGATGAACTATAAAAAACAGTATTGGTGAAGATAAACTCGGATAACTTTATGTGGTGCGAAGATAAACTCAAATAACATTATTCGAGAGGATAAATTCAACTAACTATCGTGGGGATAAACTCAACTAACATTATTCATGGAGATAAGGTCAAATAGCATAATTAGTGAGGATAGGCTAAATAAGCATTATTCGTGATGATAAACCCAAACAGCATTATGTGCGAAGATAAACTCGAAAAGCATTATTCGTGAGGATAAACTCAAATAACATTATTCGTGAGGATAAACTCAAATAACATTATTCGTGAGGATAAATGATGAAAATAAATGTTACCGAACACGTAGAAGATAGATGGCCAGCCCGACCTGCTGTCAGCCAGGGCGCCAGACAATGGCAGAGCGATGACAGTTCCAAAATAAGATCCTGAAATCCAGCGCAAACAACTCTGAAATATTACATGTGGTCTTGCAGGTTACAACTATGTAGTTCATTAAAAGAAGAATCGACAACTCTGAAATGTTAAATGTGGATATGCAGAATTTACAGAAGTGCAGTTCATTGGAAGAACAAGCGACGACTTTGAAATGTTCAGTCTGGAGTTGTAGTGTTTAAAACTGTGGAATTCAATACAGAACAAGCGATGAGTTTGAAATGTTCAGTCTGGAGTTGTAGTGTTTAAAACTGTGGAATTCAATTCAGAACAAGCGACGAGTTTGAAATGTTCAGTCTGGAGTTGTAGTGTTTAAAACTGTGGAATTCAATACAGAACAAGTGACGACTTTGAATAAACGTGCAGTGCTTAAAACTGCAGTACATTAAAAGGACAGCATAACTGAATGAAATTTTACATTATCAATAACTACAAGCAAATATGATTTACTGCATTCGCAAGGCTACAAAAAAATAATCATTCATTTATATATGTACAGGTACAAGGCCCAACAAAAAAACACAACAAACTGTGCAGTTGACAGTAAAAATAAATAAAACAAGGTTATTCAATTTAATACACAGGTAAAAAGTACATAAAACGTTTTTCAATTTAACTCTCTTATAACAGAAATACACAAAACGTATTTTAATTTAATGTTAAAAGTAAATAATGCATAAAACGTTTCTCAAATTTGTGACGCCAACGCCACCATGTTAATTGTCATTATTATTTTTATTAATTAATCATCCATAACTAATTACAAGTAATGAGAATCTTAATTTATGTTACTAATAATTTTCCAGAAGACATCATTCGTCTAACAGAAATGTAAAACACGGAAATGATTGTATGGGTAACAGAAATGTAAAACACGGAAATGATTGTTCTGGTAACAGAAGTGTAAAACACAGAAATGATTGCTCTGGTAACAGAAGTGGAAAACACGGAAATAATTGTATGGGTAACAGAAGTGTAAAACACGGAAATGATTGTTCTTGTAACAGACGTGTAAAACACAGAAGTAATTGTTTATGTAACAGAAGTTTAAAATACGGAAATGGTTATTTGGGTAAGAGATGTGTAAAAAAACGGAAATGATTGTTTGGGTAACAGAAGTGTAAAACACGGGAATAATTATTCGGGTAACACCGAAGAGTAAAACACGGAAACAATTATTCAGGTAACACAAAAGTGTAAAACACGGAAATGATTGTTTGGGTAACACAGAAGAGTAAAACACGGAAACAATTATTCAGGTAACACAAAAGTGTAAAACACGGAAATGATTGTTTGGGTAACACAGAAGAGTAAAACACGGAAACAATTATTCAGGTAACACAAAAGTGTAAAACACGGAAATGATTGTTTGGGTAACACAGAAGAGTAAAACACGGAAACAATTATTCAGGTAACACAAAAGTGTAAAACACGGAAATGATTGTTTAGGTAACACAAAAGTGTAAAACACGGAAATGATTGTTTAGGTAACACAAAAGTGTAAAACACGGAAATGATTGTTTAGGTGACACTGAAGTGTAAAACACGGAAATGATTGTTTAGGTAACACAAAAGTGTAAAACACGGAAATGATTGTTTAGGTAACACAAAAGTGTAAAACACGGAAATGATTGTTTAGGTGACACTGAAGTGTAAAACACGGAAATGATTGTTTAGGTAACACAAAAGTGTAAAACACGGAAATGATTGTTTAGGTAACACAAAAGTGTAAAACACGGAAATGATTGTTTAGGTAACACAAAAGTGTAAAACACGGAAATGATTGTTTAGGTGACACTAAAGTGTAAAACACCGAAATGTTTGTTTGGGTAACACAGAAGGGTAAAACACGGAAACAATTATTCAGGTAACACAAAAGTGTAAAACACGGAAATGATTGTTTAGGTGACACTAAAGTGTAAAACACGGAAATGATTGTTTAGGTGACACTGAAGTGTAAAACACGGAAATGATTGTTTAGGTGACACTAAAGTGTAAAACACGGAAATGATTGTTTAGGTAACACAAAAGTGTAAAACACGGAAATGATTGTTTAGGTAACACTAAAGTGTAAAACACGGAAATGATTGTTTAGGTAACACAGAAGGGTAAAACACGGAAACAATTATTCAGGTAACACAAAAGTGTAAAACACGGAAATGATTGTTTAGGTAACACTAAAGTGTAAAACACGGAAATGATTGTTTAGGTAACACTAAAGTGTAAAACACGGAAATGATTGTTTAGGTAACACAAAAGTGTAAAACACGGAAATGAGTGTTCAGGTAACACTGAAGTGTAAACAAGGGAAGTCTAAGTAAACCTTACCCGAGAAAGCGATTGTAGCTAACTTGGTCTTTTCTTGAGGTGGGGCCCATTTTGCCCAGATGGCATGGATTGAAGGATAGGTCACTCCCTGAAAAAATATTAAATGAATTCATTCACACAAAAACACAATTCAATTCTTTAAGATTAAACCACTCTTGCAATACGAAGTCAGGGTCAATAGTGTGCGTGCGCGAGCGCTGTGTGTGTAGAGAGAGAGAGAGAGTCACCATTGCAGGATTTAACGTACATGCATTCTGATTTGCATATTCAAGTCATTCAATCTTAAAAGATATTGGGACAGTACCCCTGCAAAGGTCTGGATTGGTGCGGCGTGAATGGGGGTTTGCTGGAGTGAAATTAACTGCACGCGCGTTATGAACGTTATGGCATTTTTAGCACAAGCAAGCAACAGCAGATACGGAAGCCCTGGCCACAGACAAACAGCAGTTGGAAGTTCGACGTCGATCAACAGTTACTTGTAATCGAACGCGCTCACAGGTGAACAAAGTTACCTCGAAAATACCTTCCAACACTCGAGCAGCGATGAGGAGGTAGATGCTCCAAGTGGTAAACACAGGGGTCAGAAGTGTAAGAATGGCTGTCAGAAAGATTCCACCACCAAACAGGTACTTCCCGCCAAAACGATTTGCGAGGAGTCCTAAAATTTTAAAAACATACCAACAAAAAAAAATGCAAAATAAAAATTCTCCACACTCTGAACTTTGTCTATGATTGTATGAAATAGTGAAACAGAAAATGTGAATTGTTTTATTATTATTATTATTATTACTGTTGCAGTGAGCCCTTAGTAGAAAGTGCAAAGACTCTTCATATTTCAAATCAAAGAATTTTTCCAATAAAAATGTTTCAACACTTCACGTTTTGCAGAAAGAACATTACCTGAAAGATATTGAAATAGTTTAAACAAAGAAGCTTAGAGGGCGAGCATGAGAGAAAGACAGAGACAGAGAGAGAAACAGAATGTGTATGTAGTATGCAGATATAGTGTACATTGAAGTGAAAACAACATCCATATTAGTTTATAATTATTTTCCTTGCATTGTGATGGTTGTAGTGCCAGTAGTATATGTCATACTTTTAGTGCCAGTTGGTTGTCATGCTTTTAGTGCCGGTAGTCAATGTGACGCTTTCATGCTTTTAGTGCCGGAAGTCAATGTGACGCTTTTAGTGCCAGTAGTCAATGTGATGTTTTTAGTGCCAGTAGTCAATGAGACTATTTTAGTGCCAGGCAGCAATGTTATGATTTAGTGCCAGAAGCCAATGTGACGCTTAAAGTGCCAGGCGAGAATGTTATGATTTAGTGCCAGAAGTCAATGTGATGCTTTTAGTGCCAGTAGGCAATGTAACGCTTTTAGTGCCAGTAGGCAATGTGACGCTTTTAGTGCCAGTAGGCAGACGCTTTTAGTGCCAGTAGGCAATGTAACTCTTTTAGTCCAGTAGGCAGACGCTTTTAGTGCCATTAGGCAATGTAACTCTTTTAGTGCCAGTAGGCAATGTGACGCTTTTAGTGCCAGTAGGCAATGTAACGCTTTTAGTGGTAGTAGTCATGGTCATGATTTAGTGCCATAGGTCAATGTCATGTTTAATGTCATGATTTAATGCAATAGTCAATATTTGATTTAGTGCCAGTAGTCAGTGTCATGAATTAGTGTCTGAACTCAATGCAATGATTTAGTGCCAGTAGTCAATGTCATGATTTAGTGCCAGTAGTCAATGTCATGATTGAGTGTCAGTAACCAACACCATGATTCACTTCCAATAGGCAATGTGACACTGTTAATGCCAGTAGTCTATGTCACGTTTTAGTGTCGGAAGTCTTGCTGCGTCCGATACAGATTGCGTGCATGACAGCAACAATACAGCCACTAAATTAAGGTAAGAGCCAGTCTTTACAAGACAGAATCGGCGTCACAAAATAATGGTCACCAACAAAATCTTACTGAAAGACATAATTGCGACTTAAAAGCCGATCCATCGACAGCGGCGATCGTGGCTGGCACTAGATTGCTAAATGAAGGGGTGAGAGAGAAAGACAGGAATTACTTTGCAGAAGAAGAAATCGATGGAAGAAAAATCAGACAGTATTTAAAAAGATCCCCGCCATTCCAGGAAAGGCCTCGATCATATGGAATCTGACTTAAGTACCATATCTAGTAGCCAATGTGTCACCTTCCAGCCAAATTTAAACACCAACTACAGCACGAGGATACAATCCAGGTTTCCAGCTTGTTGACGTCAGTTACCATTATTATTTTGATGAGTAATTCCCTCCTTCCTCACCCAAGTTTCCTTTTCATGATTCTTTCTCTGGAACCATTGCAGTATTGATCAGGAAATCAGTCAGTTAGACAGCGCTTCCTGGAACTTCCATGGCAACGCGACTAGCGTACCGTGTGCAGAAATGTGATTACTTGGCTCCTGGTATATATCATGCGCGTAAACTACGTTAAAGTCAAATCGGTCACTTGATTAAGTAATGCTTTTAATTTAAAGAATTAGTTTTGAGGTTGATATAACTTTCTGCTTTAAGCGATACTGTACAATTCAGAACGTAGTCAAACAAAAAAATAAAACAAGCAAAAAGTAACAAAAACAACAACAACAACAACAACAAAAGCCAAGTCAACGCAGCAAACAAAGAAAGCCTTGCACCATAAAAGTTCTGAATTCTTTTTAGTGTACAGCACAAAACAAACGCAAGAGTCAATACTTCGACTAAACAAACGAACAAATGAAATAGCACATTATAATCGCTCTTCTTTATTTTTAGTTTCGTTGATAAAATTAAATGACACTAGTTCTCTAATATTTGATTGTGATAAAAAAAAAGAAATAACTCTTACGTGAGCGTCATTTGTCTTGGAAGATTGTTAACTGAACTTGTGTTAAATAGTTAAATAGTTAAAACTAACTAAGCAACAACTAAATAGCATACTGTGGGAACAAAATTAAAATATATACAACAAAATCAAAATCAAAACAAATTAAAACAAACAAAATTACCTTAACAACTAAAGAACCCAACGAATAAGATCAACTTAAAAACAAGCAAACGAAAAGAAATAAAATTCACCTTTCAAGAATGCACATTGATTTTACCAATCAAAGCATCTTGCATGCAGGTGGATGGTTAAGATTATATCTGAAAGTTTTTTTTTATTTTTAAATGCGGGCTTTTTTGGACGACTGTTACGCTTTATTAAGGCATGCCTTTCTCTTGCTAAGTGCTTTGGTTTGGTTAGAAATCATTTTCCAGTCTGCTGCCAATGACAAATCACAAAAGAGTCCGAGGTTTCTACAGTTACGGAAACTCGACGTACGTATGTCAAGCGTCAAGCGTCAGCACATACACTTATTAGAAATTAAATACTGTACCATACAAACACACACACTTATTAGAAATTAAATACTGTACCATACAAACACATACACTTATTTAGAAATTAAATACTGTACCATACAAACACATACACTTATTAGAAATTAAATACTGTACCATACAAACATATACACTTATTAGAAATTAAATACTGTACCATACAAACACATACACTTATTTAGAAATTAAATACTGTACCATACAAACACATACACTTATTAGAAATTAAATACTGTACCATACAAACATATACACTTATTAGAAATTAAATACTGTACCATACAAACACACACACTTATTAGAAATTAAATACTGTACCATACAAACACATACACTTATTAATTAAATACTGTACCATACAAATATATACACACACGCGCACACAAACACACACACTCACGAACTAAAGATTCACTGACTCTATCAGTGTCTACAATTTACGTTACTATCAGTAAGAATCGACCTAAACTACACAAACTAACGTGGGGGAAAAACGACAATTTCTTTGTCTTAGTTGAAAAGTATGCAATGTACCTGTGGCAGGAGAGCAGAAAGTCTTTTAGAATGGATCATTAGGTATTAATATGAAAAGAAGATCGGGATGAGGTGGAGTTGGAAGGGCGGGGGGGGGGGGGGGGACGTGGATGTGATGAAAGTAGATCGCGATCCAGAGCCGTGTCAATATCTCCGAGTAGACTTGGAACAACATTTTTGCTAGGTTCGGTGTGTGTGCATGTGTATGTGCGTGCGTGCAAGGTCTTACTATTAGTCGATACGTGCCAGTATTAGTAGAGTTGGAACATGAACCATTATGAGTGCGCAAGCACGAACTCTTGATGGATGTGTCCAACGTGTTAGTAAATACGAGACAAATGTGTCAATAACTATTAGTATTTGGACAAAACAGTGCCATTACATTTATTCTTGATCGATATGTGACAACTGTGCCAATAGCCAGTGGTCCTCAAGCGGGATTAAGTCGGGTGTGGTGGTATGTGTGTGTGCGCGTGCGCGCGCGTGTATATGTATTGCATGCGTACACAACAGTCTTGGTCCATGTGTGCCAATGTGTTAGCAGAATTGCGACTATGTGTATCAGTTGGGTATGCGTGCGTGTAGTCTTAGCCTCTGCCAGTTTGTTAGTACATCTGATAATTGTCAGTAAATTAACAATGTACATTTGATAACTATCAGTAATTAACAGTGCATATTTTACAACTGTCAGTAATTAACACTGTACGTTTGACCACTGTAATTAACAGTGTACATTTGACCACTGTCAGTAATTAACAGTGTATATTTGACAATTGTCAGTAATTAACAGAGTATGTTTGACAACTATCAGTAATTAACAGAGTACATTTGCCAAATGTCAGTAATTAACAGTTTAATTAACAGAGTACATTTGACAACTGTCACTAATTAACAGTGTATCAAAATGTGTGAAATCTTACTGAGAACTGTCAACGCTGAGTATATTACCAACAGTTTGGAGTATCTGTAGTTTTAATCAATGTATGTTAACGTATGTGCAGACCTAAGATGCCTTTGCCAGCAGTAACACAGGCAAACTTGCTTGCAAGCACGCATATCCTGACCAGTTTGAGTCAAACCGTGCCAAACGATCTGAATCAACCGTGCCAATTGTCAACAGTGCCGACACAAACGTATGTCACTCACTAAGTGTGTTTTAGAACGTAGATTTAATCGGATCGTATCACTGTGTTCGTTTGAAACTGTGCGTGCGTGTGTGTGTTTGACAACTAACAGAGCGGAGACCCAAGTAATAAAAGAAGTGTGTGTGTGTGTGTGTGTGTGTGTGTGTGTGTGTGTGTGTGTGTGTGAACGCACGTAGACTCCAAAAATAATGTCAACGTGTACAGTGAATCTGAGCTCGTGTGCAAGAATCCATTGTGAACAGTGAGCTCGTGTGCAAGAATCCATTGTGAACAGTGAGCTGCATCATCCCGGGGCAAAGTGGTGTCAACATAAAGCTGCGTGCTAGCATAGGATGAGGTGTACACACACACACGCACACACACAGGTACCAAGCTTCGAATTCTCTTTTCCACTGTTCTAGCAGTCTTAAGACAGAGGTTTGTAACTTGTACATATCTGGACAAAACTGCATGCCACAAACTTCTGAAAATCTTTTCTACTGTGCTAGTAAATATCTGGAGAAAATGTGGTTCTAACGAAGTTACTTGCAACAGACTTCTGAAACTCTTTCCACTGTGTAAGCATTCTTACAATTAAAGCGTTCTTAAAATGTATAAAAAAACCAAGTGTTAATAACCCCGAGACAATGCGAACCAGCAAGCAATTAAGGCCTACTCATGGTAGATAATGTGTACTACTATGCTACCAGTTCTAAGACAATAGTTTATTAAACCTAAAGAAACAGGTCAGTAATCATGAGCCAAAAGGTCTGTAGTCTTGAGACAATAGGTAACTAGCCTTGAGACAAAAAAGGTCAGTCGGTTACCATGACTAAGGCCACAGATTATTAGTCCTATGGCAAAAGGTTACTTTTACTCACATGATGAGCTACTAACTGTGTTGTATGGGTGGGTGAATGCGAGTAATGATGTCATGTACCATAAACACTCTACTCTCAGCTTAGGCGTGTGCATACATTCACACAAAGTAATGATTTTGGTCGTGTGCAGATAGATATAGGCTTGCCCTCAGTCAGACTCATTCATGCTTGACAGAGGAATCCGATGAAGCCGGTGATACTTAATACAGGGAATGATTCGAACCTCTGGCTGCTTAGTTGAAGTTGAAACAAAGACAAAGGTCTATTACAGTTGGCACAGTAGAGAAGTAAAGTCTATGAACAAATATTACAACTAATGTTGTGGTTTAATAAAGTAAAGTTCACTCTATTACGTGAGCACAGGCTGACGAGAGTCGGTAAGTCTGCACTCCCCAAAGATAACTTGCAGTGTGATATCTCCACTGGGGAGGATTATTCTAGAACAGTTGAAGTCTTGCAGAGGACAGATTCCAGGCAGGGCTGCTGATTGAAAATGGGTGACTGACAGCTTGGTCTTGAATGATGTAGACTGGTAGAAAATAATGATTGTGCAGGTCTCGAATAGTAAATCTGACTTTAGCCCGAAGTAGGCAAAGCAGGAGTTAAAGCCTGTGTGTGCACTTCTGTGGAGGAAGTGTTTCAGCAGAAGAAAGCTCCATCATAACAACAGCAGTCAAATGCACAGCTGCACTTCAAGTGTTATATGCTTTCATTGTATATCAGTGTTTATACTATACAGTCTGTAGAGGCTATAATGTCAGCACCTGACATTGCGGGCCTGCAAGCTGTTATATTCATACCTAACAAGTGACTGACATAATAAATTTTATTATCATATATGGCTATATGCAGATGTAGTAACATAGGCTAAGATAACAGTAAAAGTTGTTGTAAACTGACAGTCTCAGAATAAATAACTCACACTTTTACTAATAGTAGAACTAATTAATTAACTGAATGTGCAATTTATTATAAATAAGGGGTACAATCATATAAATGCATACATGACAGATAATAATTAAAAGTTAGTGTGCTATGTGCAGACAAATTAATACAGAGAAACTGCTATAGAATATTTTGCAAAAATAACATCCAAACAGGAAATATCAGTGGTTCTTTGTTATGACACTTACAAGACTATTCTGCATGAAATTCCTATGTCTAGTAGCATTATGCACAACAATCTGTAATATGTCATTATCCCCAAAACTTAATAAATGTTTTAATAATTAAATATTTCTAATTAATATAACTGTAATCACCTGAACACTAATTAGTATAAAGTAATATGGGATATTTGATTTAAGGAACTTCTTAATGTGAACATTTTTATAGCTCTTGATTACATGTAATATATTTTTTGTGTGAGTGAGAATGAGTGAATAGTTTTGTGATTTAAACATTACTGACTGATTGATAATTCAGTGTACAGTGTGACCGTTGTGAAGTAGGTTTATGTGTGAAATGAATTTGTGAATGATATTTGTCTGTATGCAGGTTTGTACTTAATAAAAAGGGATTCGTAAACATTTGTTGAGTTTAATTGTTTTGTGTGTATGGATAATCTAACCGGGTTCAACCTGACTTTTATCTAGCTGGTTAGTACCTAGCTGACCAGAGCCCTGAGGGAATAGATTACTTGTCCTGAGGCAACAGGTAACTAGTCACGAGACAAGAGGTTATTAGTCTAGCAACAACTGGTTACTAATCTTAGACAAGAGGTTATTAGTCTAGCAACAACTGGTTACTAATCTTAGACAAGAGGTTATTAGTCTAGCAACAACTGGTTACTAATCATAAGACAAGAGGTTAGTAGTCTTATGGCAACAGGTTTATAGTCTAAGTAGAAGGTTAGTAGTCATAAGACATCAAATTACTGGTCATGAGGCAGTTTACTAGCCATGATGCAATAATTATACTCAGGACCAGCAGCATGATATTCAATTCACACATAATAGCACAGCAGTTAGTTCTCACCACTTTGTTGTGAATTCTCTGTGATTCTGTATGCAGAGTAGGGTGAACAGCTGTGCTGGAATATAGTGCTTTTCACAAAGTGCCATTGCAGCACTAATTGTATGCGTAAACCTACAATTAGCTCATCTAATGACAAGACATTGGCAAACAAATAGGCCTATCAGCTAGCCTGCATAGACTGCTCTCAACCTAAGATTTCTGGCTGTTTTAAGTGTACATATATGGGTTCTTAAGTGTGCATATATGGCTGTGTTCAAAGTAGGCCTACATACATGAGTGGCTTAAGTGTACATTTATGGCTGTGTTCAGTGCATATATATATATGTGGGTGCTTGGAAGTGTGTGTGTGTGTGTGTGTGTGTGTGTGTGTGTGTGTGTGTGTGTGTGTGTGTGTGTGTGTGTGTGTGTGCGTGCGTGCATGTGTGTGTGGGTGTAATTAATATATGAGTGTGCATTCAAATGTGAAGCTGCACAAGTCTGAATCAAAATAGTCTGATTGCCCTTATAAGAGACTGTTTTAAATCCTGAAATCTTAAGCATACAAGCATCTGAGTGTTCTACCTCCAGGCAGTTGAGAAATTATGTAGCCATAAAAGAATGAAGCCAGGACCCGTCCTTGCAGATGGGTGCCCCAGATGTAATCAGGCGGAGACACCTATACACCAATAAAAAAATAAATATTAAATGAGGAAGGAAAAAATTACTATGATTATACTAATTGGAAAGAACTGGCTGTGGGTACTATGTGAGCAAAATTGCAATCTGAAAATGTACTAAACATTAATTACTCAAACAGAAAATCTACTAGTCAACCCACAAACATTTAGTCTATCCAGCCAT
Organism: Sinotaia quadrata; assembly: GCA_028829895.1. Taxonomy (NCBI): domain Eukaryota; kingdom Metazoa; phylum Mollusca; class Gastropoda; order Architaenioglossa; family Viviparidae; genus Sinotaia; species Sinotaia quadrata. The sequence continues at coordinate 111,916,650 of CM054179.1, forward strand.
AAATATATCTCTTCCTAACCTATAACATTAATCTCTTCTAGAGGTTGCAAAACAATGAAAACTGGAAATGAATATTCAACCTAACTCAAGTAAAATAATTCTATTTTCATTTAAATAAAAAATGCATATGTACTGCCATCTTTAACTGAATTTGTACAATTGCTGCTTATCATATACATTCTTTTGCTGTGTGCTGTTGTAATTCAGTTGATATCCTATTGTAAATAATCACTTTATATATTCTGTTGATATCCTATTGTAAATAATCACTTTATATATTCTGTTGATATCCTATTGTAAATAATCGCCTTATATATTCTGTTGCATATATTCAGTTGATATCCTATTGTAAATATTCACATACTATATCCTGCTGTACATATATGCACTTGATATCCTATTGTATATTTTAATGTTCAATTTCCTGTTGTATTTAATCACCTGATTGCCTATTGTATATATTCACTTGCAATATACTGTTGTATATAATCACTTCAGATCCTATTGTATATATTAACTTGCTATATATTGTTGTATGTAATCACTTTATATCCTATTGTACAAATTTCCTATATCCTATTGTATATATTCACTTGCTGTGTCCTACTGTACATATTCACCTGTTGTGTCCTATTGTATATATTCACTTGGTATATCAGGTGATCTTCATTGACTGTTGTAGTTCCTTTAGGTCAGACTGTAGAGTTGGTTAAGTGGCTGTAGTTTACAACACTTGGTCTTACAGATCATTTAATTTACAATTGGTGATTATAAGTTATTTTTTTAAAAAGTCCATACAACAAATCTTAGCTTGTGTTCAGTCAGTACTAGATTAACTGCAACTAGATCTTTAAGAACCCACAAGATCCCAATGCCAAAATGCATAATCAGTCATAAAATAATATGAGCAAAAATGAAAATTGCATCATATGTCATGGAGTAAACAAGACAAACAGAGGTGTATCGGCTATCATAAAGTAAACATGAAAATTAAAAAAAAAAGATTCATCATCATAATGCACAACAAACAAACTACATCATTTAACCCGAAGAAAATCAAATATACAAAAATCAAAAGTACTATATTTATTATTAGGTAATACAAACAAAAATAAATGTGTACAAACTGTCATGAAGTAATTAAGACCAATAATCAAAAATGAATATATCACAGAGTAAATAAACAAAACTAAAAGTGTACAAATTATCATGAAGTAATTAAGACCAATAATCAAAAATGCAAATTACATATCACAGAGTAAAAGTTTTAAAAAGTCAAAAGTGAATCACCCATAAAGTAAAACAAGCAAACAAAAGTCAAAAGTGCAACATCTATCATAAAGTAAAATAAACAAAAATCATAAAGTGCATCAACAAATACGAAGTTAATCAGGGAAACAAAAGTCAAAAGTGCAACATCTATCATAAAGTAAAATAAACAAAAATCATAAAGTGCATCAACAAATATGAAGTTAATCAGGGAAACAAAAGTCAAAAGTGCAACATCTATCATAAAGTAAAATAAACAAAAATCATAAAGTGCATCAACAAATATGAAGTTAATCAGGGAAACAAAATCAAAAATGCATCATCTATCGTAAAAAAAAAATACAAGCAAAAATCATTAAGTACAACAAGAAACAAGCACAAAAAATAACAAACAATCAAAAGTAAACCATCGATTTTAAAACAAGCGAACAAAAATCCCATAGTGAACATCTATCATTAAATAAAACATAAACAAACCCAAGAACATCATCTATCATAAAGTAAAAACAAAACAAAAATCAAAAGTGCCATTATCTATTATAAAGTAAATCAAACAAAATTCAAAAGTGCATTATCTATCATAAAATAAATCAAACAAAAATCAAAAGTGCATTATCTATCATAAAAACAATGAGAAACACGATGAATGATTTTATCATACCAATTCAGTGCCGTTCCAAATTCGCGTTTTGTTGATTGTCATGGAAACAATAGCCACACTAAGGTTCACCCTCAGTGCATAAATGTTAGCTGGAAAAAAATGGTGTGTAGGTCTTAGATTTTGGGGTTGAAGCCATGTTGTACAGCAGTGGATACATAATATCATTGTCAATCGACTGATTCGTCAACATAAGGATACTACTTTTACCCCTTAAATAGATGCATGCTTGACTGGCTTGATGGTTGGTTTATAGCTGCTGTTGTTTTCTTTTATTTTCAAGGCTCTTCCCAACCAGCAACAACAACAAAACAAGCACTGATCCATGACGTCAACCTACATTATCTGCGTGACGTCAGACAGCACAAGCGTGCCCGTATTTTACACAGACAATATTAAATGAAGAGAGTGGAAAAGTAGCGAGCACGTGACTTAGATTTGGGGATTTACATTCCTTGTGAAACGTCAACAACAACTATAAGAGAGGGGAGGAGGGAAAGATAGTAGCGCATTATAAGGACGCTGTTCTCCTCCACTATGAACGGGACTTGGGGCAAGAGTGATATTCAATACTGTTTCTACCCACCCATCCACCCCCAATACACGCAGTCATGTTTATTTACTTTCATTCATTCGTTCACAAAGCGAACCTCACCAAATCCGAAAAATCCCAGTAGAGCCACTACGTAACGCTTTGGAACTGTAAAGCAAGGGCTTCGCTTCTTGTGTTGTGTGTCAACGCCTCCGTCACTCGCTCCCACTGCAGCAGTTTGCTTGGCGTCTGAAGAGGCAGTTGTGTCGCTGTACTGATCTGCCGGTGGCGAAGCTGTCGTCAATCTAGTATTTTCGCTTTCCATTTTGTTTTTTAAAGTAGTGTGTCGTCTGGTTGTACCTGATGGAAACAGTCATACTGTAGCAACTGTCATACTGTAGCAATAAATGAGCAGGATGTTTGACAGGTTCGAATGTCTTAGACTGTCTTGTCAATTGTGTGTGTGTGTGTGTGTGTGTGTGTGTGTGTGTGTGTGTGTGTGTGTGTGTGAGTGAGTGAGAGAGAGAGAGAGATGAGGAAAGAAAAACTTGGAAAAAATTATTATTCTATTCAGATCTGTATTTCCCATTTGTCTGTGCGTTTGTCCGAGAAAAGAGGAAAGAGTTGGGAGGGAGAAAAGAGGTGGGAAGAGAGGGAAAGAGCAAGACAGAGAAGGTAGAGTATAAAAGAAAAGAAAGAGACAGAAACAGAAACAGATATGAAAAAGAGACCAAAGAGAGCCAAAGAATTCAGAGATAAAACAGAAGCGCAGACAAAAAGTAAATAGCATATTGAGACAACGAAATAGAGTAGATGAAAGAGGATAAGAGAGACAAGAGGAGAGAGAAAGACAAAAAGGCAGAGAGAAAATGAACTAGAACAGATGAAAGAGAGGAGAGAGAAAGAGAAAAGGGCAAAGAGACAGTAAAATAGAACAGATGGCAGAATAAAAGAGAGATAAGGAGAGATAGAAAAAGGCATAGAGACAATGACATAACAAAGATGAAAGAAGACAAGAGTGACAAATAAACATAGAAAGACGAAGAAACAAAGAATAGAAAAAGAAAGAGGGAAATATACAGACACACAGAGATGAAAAGAAGATAAAGGAAAAAGAATAAATGTTTCTAGAGACATAGAGCGAGTGATATGATTGAATTTTTTTTAAAAGAACGTACCACTCACACAGAAAGAGAAAAAAGGAAAAGAAAGAAAGAAAAAGAAATGGATAGAAAAAGCACACATATATAGTTAAAAAGACATAATTAAAGAGATAGAAAGAGAGAGATGAAAGAAAGGGAAGACACAAAAGGTGATAAATATAAAGAGAGAGAGATGCAATAAGAGGAGACAGAAAGAAAACAGGTGAGTATGCAGAAAGAGAGAAGGGCGGGGGGATATAGGATATAGAAGAAAACATTAAGAAAGAAAACCAAAAAAGAAAAAAACACAAAAAAATAGATGAATAGAGAGCTGAAAAATGTGACAAAGACAAATATATACAAAGTGCTGAAGAGATATAGTGTGTGAGTGTGTGTGTGAGAGAGAGAGAGGAGAAGAGAAAAAGAACACACACACACACACATAACTGAAAAGGATTATAAAATAATCGATTGCATTGTTTTGGTATCCTTTTCCTATTAATTTGTTTGCATTTACTGGAGAACACTAAACTTTCGAAATAAAATTAAAACTTGGATCCAGTAATAAACAGTTCTCATCTCATCGACAGTAAAACAGATGAAAGCTGAAATCAGGGAGAGGGATAGTATGAATGGATTTGAACCACACTGCATCTCAGGACCACGTGAAGGAGTCGAGGGGAAAGTCAACACACGAAGACAAGAGCATTAATAATCACTGGAGGGGAAGCAACGCGACACTATAGCGTGAAAATTCAGTCCGACACCTCAAGACAGTCGAGACCATTAATAACTATAATTATGAGGAAATGGGGGCAGGTAAAGCCAGTTTGTCTTGTAAAACCCAGTCTTTCTTCGTGGTTAGAAAAAAAAATTATTAAATTGGACACACACACATACATACGCACGCGCACATACACACACACACACACACACACACACACACACACACACACACACACACACACCGTGAACTGTTTGCCAGCAACTCTGGAAAAGGTGCGAATGGACTAGGCAAAGATCACGCGGCTGAAACTATTGTCGAAACCATCCTAGAAAAGTCGTTCGACCGGACACGTGAATGTGTCAGCAATCCTCGTAAGAGCACAAATTGGAAGTACGTTAACAGCCAATTGGTGAATATTTCATAGCTACTCAATGAGTCACTTTCGGTCGGCCTTTTTGTGAAAAAATGTCAAAACAGATCCAGTAACCAGATCGATTTTAGCATTCCTGATGATGTCAAAATTGAGTTAGGTAGAACGGCAGGGCAAGCTGTACTCGGTCCTATACATATCAGAATCACCCACATAAATATTATTACCCCCCCCAAAAAAAAAAAAAAAAAAAAATCAGATGGAGCCAATTTCATTGAAGAGAAGGAATACTGAAAGAAACAAAACATATGAGAAAATAACCCAAACAATAAAACAAAAACTCCAGTCTGCTCAAACGTACTCTATGAAGACAGCATACAAACCGTCATGAAAACGAAGTTCACAGTCGAATAAAAATTTAATGTTTGGAAATTATGCTCATTGAATAGTTGAATCTAACTCTGAATCTAAGCCTCTAAACTCTAAAGCAATAATACTCACGGACTAGCTGCTTTTAAATCTGAAACGAACGTAATAATACGCACTGCATAGTTATATCTAATTATAAATCTAAAATACCAATACCCACTACCTATCTAAATTTAAATACAAGTTACTCACTGGAAACTTATCTCTTTAAATCTTAATCTAAGGCAATATTATACTTGGGATAATTTAGATATGTCGAAATCTAAGGTATTGATATTCATTGAAAAGTTATACAGATCCAAGGAATAAAATAAATATATCTAAATCTGATTCTCACATCTAAATATGATTTAAGGTAGTAATACTTCTTAAATAGTTATATCTGAATCTGACTCTTATACCTAATTATGATTCAGACAGTAATACTCGTTGAATAGTTACACCTAAATCTGATTATAGTATCTGGGGCGGAGTAAATTTGCCTATCCCTATTCTAGACTTAATTGTTATATAAATTGGAGTTGAGAAAATGCTGCAATTGCTGGTGCAATGCAGACCAGTTCCAACTGGATGAGTAGTTTTATTATTCAATGGTTAGATTTATGAGAACGAGACCAGCCAACGGGCTGAGATAAAAAGTTTACATGCTGTCAAGAATTATATTGTCTAATCACTTGAATTTGAAGTCTGGTCATGAAAGATGGCCGTTAGCTTAATGATGATTGATTAAGAGGGAATGGACTTTGAAATATTTCATGCATTTTTGCTATTGATTTGTTATACTTGCATTTTACGTAGAGATGCATTATGTCAAATAATCTTTTTCATTGTATTTGTTATATTTGATTGTTGATTTAATCATTTATTGACATTCTTATATATATATTGATAACCTTGTGTTGGAGAAGAAAGTGGGTGGATGGGGGCTCACTAAATATAGATTAAAGACGGATTTGTCTTCTCCTTTAGTAATTAGTTTTCCACATATGGAAATATTGTGTTACGGTAAATGTTTGTTTTAATGTTGTGCAAGAGAGAAAATGTTTAGTTTGTACATAACCTTGCCATTGACGACGCCACAATAGTCTTTCGTGTGCTTTCCTAACAATGTCACAAGTTTATTGATCACAATAGGATTGTCAATTCTTCACGCGCTCCTCTAGCACCGCTCTGGAATGTTCCACGAGCTGCTGTTCTCTTGCAATCTGGGCACACCGTATTAGTTCCCTCAAACAGAACAACGTAGCAATTTCCAGTAACTTCCTTATGTTGTCATACATTCTCTTGCAATCTGGGCACTCCTATTAGTTCCCTCAAACAGAACAACGTAGCAATTTCCAGTAACTTCCTTATGTTGTCATACATTAACAGAGTGCAGTGTATCCTCACACTTACACGTTGGGGTTTAGACTTCTCGAATCTACCATGGTTTATTGATAAACTGGGAACCAGGAAGAAAATCCCGAAATTCCGGTAATCTTGGAGATTCTATAAATTCTAGAAAGGCTGTTTCTTCTCATAAAGCCAATGGCGCCTTTCATGAGTGGTTTTCAGCCACAGCAAATTCAAAGTGATTAGAGAATAGAATTATTTCAGTAAGTAAACTTTGATCTCAGCTCATTAGCTGTGGTGACTTGGTTCATCAACAGAAGCACCAAACGAAGTGCGAGAACTCTAAGGTAGTTTGAAAAAAATTATAAATTTAAATGTAATTTAATTTGCAATCTTTTAGTTTTAGTCATCCAGAAGTGTATTATTTTATTTTCTGGAATTTTCTCGATTGAGATATAATTAGGCTTTCATCGGACTGGTGCTGAGGCTTTCACTATTCTGTTTGATCGATATCGGAGCTTTTGGTCTTCGCATTGCAACTGATCACAGTGACTGATTTATCGATTTTATTTTACCCTTCACGGCTGGCGCGACTGATGCTGACTTAATTTAGGCTTTGTATATTTCATAAAGTGACGGTGTTGGTGTTGTTGTTGTTGGTGTGTGTGTGTGTGTGTGTTTATGGTCAGCATGTAGTGTGTAGTACACATGAGTACGTTTTAGAGTACACACTCTATACGTATGAAGAAAAAGCTTTGACGTATACCCCCCCCCCCCCCGAGTTTGTTTTTCTCTTCTTTTCCGTCCCTTCAATGTCCCAGCTGTCACGACTTAGATAAATAGATAGAATGTGTAAGGCTGCTTTCCCTAATTTATATGTTTGCTTCCTTGTTTATTCGGTATATTGATTTTTAAAAAATATTAAAATATCATGTAATCACGATTTCCTTTTACTGTATTTTATTCATTTTCATTCCGTCAAGTTCTGTTCTTTTACTGTATTTTATTCATTTTCATTCCGTCAAGTTCTGTTCTTTTACTGTATTTTATTCATTTTCATTCCGTCAAGTTCTGTTCTTTGCTTATTTACTTTATTTTGCATCGCCATGCGATTTTATAGTTCACAGATAAGTTGCCTTTATTTTGTTAAGATATTTTTGTTTTTCTGTTTATTGTTATTGGTATTCTTTATTATTATCTTTGGGCAATACTTCAGTTGGGAGGAATTCGTCCTGTCAGTGTCCGAAACTGTCAGCACAATGGGGCACTTAGCCCATGTGAGCTTAGTGCGAAATGACGCTTTAACAAATGTAATTTATGCTAAGTGGAGCTTTAACAAATGTGAAATTTATGCGAAGTGGAGCTTTAACAAATGTGAAATTTATGCTAAGTGGAGCTTTAACAAATGTGAAATTTATGCGAAGTGGAGCTTTAACAAATGTAAAATTTATGCGAAATGGCGCTTTTAACAAATGTGAAATTTTTGCGATGAAAACGCATTTTAGTACTGAAAGCTAAGTTGTACACTATTAATTACAAGAACATTATCATCAGCGGTAAAGAAAATTGTTAATTATACCGACGAGTCGTGGTTATACATGTAATTATCTCCTTGAAAATTCTTAATTCTGAAGTCTCCAGATATTTTACTCGCTTTGTGTACATTACCTAACAGTGGGTTTACAGTATCTCCCGATCTCTTACTCCTTATACATACTGTACCTTAGTGTGCTGTTTACTCCCAACACACTGTATCTTAGCCAGCAAGATGTGCTAGACTCTCCTAGTCAGTTTGACAGATTCAGACCTAAATGGCCATCTCAACAAGCCAATGTTATAGTTTAACATTCAGTTCTTATTGACAAAAGTAACTTGACAACTGATCGTGTTCAATGGCAGCTAGTAGTTAGAATATGCATCCTTTTGTCGGGGATATCAGGAGATAATTGTTTTAACGACTCAGGGTTATTTATTTATTTATTTATTTATTTATTTTTGGTGCGAAGTACGGTTGTTACTTTTGTCTCATTGTTTTCGTTAAAGCACTTTATATTGCAAACAATAATTTTCTTTCCATTAAAGCACTTTATATTGCAAACAATAATTTTCTTTCCAATAAAGCACTTTATATTGCAAACAATAATTTTCTTTCCATTAAAGTACTTTATATTGCAGACAAGAATTTTCGGTGCCTATTTGTCTCCTTTTCATTAATGCGCGTTATATTGCAGACAAGAAATTCCACTGCCTATTTGTTGCAAATAAAATTTGTTTGTGTTTAATATCAGATGATATCAGAGAAACGAATTAATTGGGGATGTCAAAGTTATTTTAAAAAAATATTGTTACTATCTATTAGACCAATTAATGAATTTCCACAAAAACAGTGCAAGAATAAAGAAAATATTGCACAAGTATTAGTATCCTTCATGCTATATTCTGTGAAATATCCTGTACCAAACCTTTGCATTTTGTGGAAGATGTGTGATGAAAAGGATTAAAAGACAAATAATTCTCCCCATGGCCGTAAAGGACTTTATAGAATGCGGACGGTAATCTCAGTCAAGCATCAGTGCCCTTTTAAACTTAAAGTAAAAATAACATTCAACTGTACATTAAAAATAACATTTACCTATGGATTAAAAATAGCATTTACCTGTAGATTAAAAATAACATTTACCTGCACTGAGTGTTACTGATAAAAACCCCTATGTCACTTCATGCACCTTCAAACTACACCATTGCCCATGTGATTTTGGCCTTCACGTGTCTCATTATCTTGGCAGGACACTTACTTAAGATATGCTATTGACCTACTTACAGTTGAACAAATATTTGCCACCATCCACCAATCAGCATCTCAGACTTTTTATTAATTGAAAGCATAAATGTTAGTAAAATATAAAGAATGTATTTAAAAAAAACAAAAAACGATTGTAATATATATATATATGCAAATTCAAATAGTACAAATAGCTACAAAAGTCACAAAGGCAAAATTATTGTGTACAAATATGTGACACCCACAAACAATGATTCTTTTAATTAAATTAAAAATGAAATATTAAGCAGTTTAGTTTAACAATTGTGTGTATGCTTGCACATAGCTTATCGTGAGAAAATAATCGTTTTTCACAGTTCAGTTTATTTTTTTTCAAGTTCAAACGAAATTGACAGAGGCCGGTACAAAGAGATGTATATAAATAAGCAGGAAATGGAAATTCGTCTGAAAGACAGTTTAAGAGAGGGTAAAATTGGAATATTTTCGACTGATGAATTTTTAAAGCCAACACGAAGGGTTAAATCTTATGACGTCATGCTTTCAAATCACAACAAATGCCTATGTCGACCTGGCCTGCAACAGTTCTGTCAGCATCCCCAAAACGGATTACAGCTCAAATGGCCAGTCGGAATCTTGTCCGAAGTACACACCTTTTCTGGTTGACGGCAAACATTTGTCTCCTTGCCGAAATTGCATCAAACATTTGTCTCCTTGCTGAAATTGCATCAAACAACGAAAGTGATGCTCAAGTAAGGTACAGCCAAGAAAGAAGAAGAAGAAAGGCTTCGATGCACTGATGAAAAAAATGTATGTGTGACTATTTCCATAAGTGTACCTTTTTTAAATCTAACCATTCCCCCCACTTCACCCTCTCTCGCAAACATACATAACTTTTTGTACCTGTGAAGCCAACTTGATTATAACTCATGGACTCGAGCATAATAAAACATATTAGAAAATAATGAAAAAGTGGGGAAAGAAAAATGTGTAACACATTTAATTGCGGTTTCATTTTATCACATTATGTAACCATGGTAACTGTTATAAATAACGTCGCAAACATCAAAAGACATTCACAAGTGTCTCGTCATTTCAACCTGTCTCATCATTACAGAGCACCTGTAGTGAAGGAAATATGAGAGATGTGGTGCCTGCAATAATAGAACAGACACGGGATTATCCAAGGAACTCATAAATCTGAAGGTCTTAATGTTGGACATTGAATCTGTATAAAGGCAATTTAACATAATATTAATAACTAATTATGAATGATTGGGTTAACTATACTTTGTGGCTTACACTTACTGATGTTTGATAACTGATGTGATCTGCATTTACATTTATTTATTTTTATACTTTTTTAGTTTAATAATATTGTGGGGAAGTTTTATTCATTTTCTACTTTACTAGATCATAAGTTCACTGTTGTTTTTTTAACCTGATTGTCAATTTTACTCCGGGCTTTCCGGTTTATGACTTACCTAAAATATAATTCCCTTGGTTAGAGAATAAAAAGAATTCATTGAGCGAAAGTATCTGGTAGGCTAACCCGACCCTCTCTCCTAGTTTCATCTTTGTGTGGGGAGAGGTGGGGTGAGGGTTTTTGCTATCGAATGTTGCACGTGGTGTAGTTGGAACCCTAAAATAAGGTGGAAGGAAGGAAACAAGTTCTACAAGGTCAACTCATTAAGTTAAGAATGTGTAATCGACGAAAAGCTTTTAAAGGGCCTTGAAGGCGAAACAACGCTATTGCCACACCCACACTCTCTTTGTTAGACTTCTGAATGGTCGGATATGGGTCTTTTGACAGAAACCTTGTAAATCCACATAATAATTTTCACATCAGGATGTATGGCGTCTTCAGGCCGGAGCTCATATAGCTTCGTAACATTTTATTATTTATATATTTACATAATAGATCATTCATTCTTTGGTTTGAAATATCCGTTAGTTAAATAACTGGACTTGCTTAAAAATTCTTATGTAATCGATTTTTTAAAAAAAGCTTTAAGCTGTCACCTACACAGCTAAGTCAATCACTCTGCAAAAGGCTTATTTATTTCATCGTCATAAATTATTTTTTGATAAAGGCTGTTGAGTCTAAACGCCGACTTTTGCAGTTGTACGTGTATTTGTATTATGTACCTAATCCGTATGTTCGTTTTGCTTAGATTTCAATATTTTATTTATTTTTTGGAAAAAAATCGCTCATACTTCTATAGTCAAATTGTAGCTGAATATGTGATAGATTGTTACTGCTTGAATGTCCCCCTCCCCCCTTTAGTAGTTTTTTTCGTGACTATTATTTCCAAATGAAAACATCGCAAGGGGTTAAAGTGCACCCAAACTCACAGATAAGTTCGCCTGATAAAACTGCGAAGAGATACTAATTTATGATAAATGTCACCCCGAGAGATCTGACACAATACTATTTTACAATGTAACAGCAACAAGGAAGTATTGCATTATATTATTGAAGTAACAGAAAATTTTGATTTAACCAGAGCAGTCAAAGGCTTACTTACAAAGCATAGCAAATTTAATTTATGAATTATTGGTATACACAGGGTGAGGAGTGTGTCTGGAGATATGACGGTGTGGGTGTCGCTTAAGGAAACTGCCAGTAAACCTTGACCTTGTAAATAAATTTAAGTGTATCTGGTGACAAGCTACGTGAATAAATTATCATTGTTGTTGAATGTGGGGAACGCTTCCGGCTTCCGCCGCTTTCGCGTTTGGAGAGGGGGGAGAGGGAGGGGGGTTAAATTATCGGCCTTGTTGGGGTCTTTAAATACGCCCATTAGTTGCTCCAGTTCATTCATTAACCCGCCACCATAAGCATGTTTTAGAATCTAAAATTTAGATTTCAATAAGTACTTGAAACACCAATATGGCAGCTTTGTAGCGAAAGGTGTACAGTAGCGCATTATCAACTGTAATTTAACTTTAACAAATAAATCATACTCTCTCTCTCTCTCTCTCTCTCTCACACACACACACACACAAAATATTTGTAAAGAGTTATTGTCCTTGTTCTGAACATACGAATGGGCAGCGTTTAGGACTCAGTTTTTAAAGCAAATAAAGAAGACAGCTGTGTAATTATTGCTATTTCCGTCTGGAATTCTTCTCAGTTTCAAGGACTCACTGGCCTTGATTCACCTCTTTGAGCCTGATATTCACAATGTGTTTTGATCCGAGAGGGTGGTCATTTTCGGAGAACAATTTTGTTTCAGTTGCAGAGAGCCTGGTGCAAAGGGAGACAATTGTCACTAGGTAGATGAGGTGCTGTCTTCCTAGCCTTTTCATTCTGAATGGATGAGCTGTGTGGTACTGATCATCTTTGTGTCCTGTTGCAAAAAAGATCTGTGTTCACTTGATCACTGTTAGAATTGACAGTTTTATGTAGATCTTGGCTGAATGAAAAACCGTTGGAAATTTACATTGTTTATTTATTTATTTCTTTTTTGCTTCTTTCCTTCCTTGACGTTTGTTTAATTGCTTGATGCTTTGCTTGTCTGTTCCAAAGAATGAGTCGTGAAATAAATTAAAAACTTCATTACTTTTGATAGTTTTCCTAATTAGTTCATTACTGACACGTTCACGCGAAAGACTGTAAGTCTTATATCGATTTAATAATTATTAGCATTAAATGCTGGCAGATGTGAGTTGGGGGGGGGGGGGAGTGAAAAGAAAAGAAACTCGTCTGTGTTCTATCATAGGCATATATTTGCAGAAATTCAATGCATTAAGTAAAACTTCACACATCAAACTCACACATGCACACGTACACCGCTTTAACACACACACACACACACACACACACACACACACACACACACACACACACACACACACACACACACACCAGAATTAAGGAGCAGCAACTGCAACATAACACAAGAAAATTAAATACAGGTTGATGTTTGCAAACGAATCGATGTCAAAACTGAGTTTGTTGAAGTGGCGCAAATTTGTTATATGACCCTTTTCCTACCATCGACTCCACCACCATTCTGTACCATCACCACCACCCCTGCCATCACCACCCCATAAGACAGCCAGTTGTCAACTCCCATTCAAGCAGTTTACATTTTACTAAGCTCATTGAGCTGGTATCGGGTCCCATAGGAGCAGCCTTCTTTCCTAGCTGCCATTAAAACCAGAATCTTTGCAGACACCTTTGGTCCTGCACCCGCTCTTCGATTTTTTCTTTCCCATCAATGCCAGTCTAGCAACACGTAGCAACAACACCAGCGCACTGCTGGCAGCCTGCGAGCAACAAAGCATCACTAACAATCATATCACTGTTATGTGTCGGCTGATACATAGATGAAATGCGATCAGGTATGTGTTTTTTTCAATGACGAAACCAGGATCTATCCCTTTAATCCACCCCACCCTAACTCCACCCTCCACCCACACATTGTTTTCATTTCAACATTTAAACAATCAGCGGTGAAATTTCCGTAGGATGAAAAAAGTAGGTCATATTATGAATTCATTGCGTGAAGTGTAGCATTAAACTACTGCTGGTGTGTGTGTGTGTGTGTGTGTGTGTGTGTGTGTGTGTGTGTGTGTGTGTGTGTGTGTTGGCGACTGTTGTCCATGCGATATGGGTGCGCACAATGATTAAGGTAGCCCTTACTATGTTATTTTTCGAAGATACATTAATTTTAAACTTTTACATGTCAATTAAGGTAGCCCTTACTATGTTATTTTTTGAAGATACATTAATTTTAAACTTTTACATGTCATAATAATTTCTATTTTTAAAGTTAATAAAGATATCTGCTTACTGCTGCAAATTTTTGACTTGTTTGGTATTTTTAAAAGATATTTTCTCCACGTCTTTCTGAAAAGGTGCAAGCAGGGAAGTTTAGTAACATTTCCCATTTCCTCTTCCTATCATATACGTCATGGGGGGCAAGGGGGTGGTGGCAGAAAGGGAGAATGGGAAAAAAAAGATCGAAGAATTTTAAGAGCACCCTTATCATCGTGTATACATATATATATTTTTTAAAAGGGGTATTTCTTAATGAGAAAATATAGGAGATATTTTAGTTGCTGTTATTATTATAATTGGTGGTGGTGGTGTGTGTGTGTATGCGTGCGTGCGTAGGCTACATCTCGGGCGCTTAAAGAAGAAAAAAATTATATCATAACAATATTAAAAATGTTAAAAGGAAAAGTCAAAATTTTGTTTCGGTTTTGAGTGGGAGAGCATTACTCGTATTTTCCTATAGGGGGTATTATATACAATGAGTTTGTGACAGAGCAGAGTTGTCTATCCCTGTTTAAAAAAAAAAAATTAAATATGATGTTACTTGTTTAATGTCAGCGTGACAAGACCTTCGAGTACTGTTTTGTTAGTACCAGAAAAGTAATGAAGAGAATGTGCTAGAACTTGCTGATGTAATCTAAGCCGGTCTTATGTGGATGGGTAGTTTTTATTAAGATTTACAAGAACGAGACTGCTGATCCTCAACGCGTTATCATTAACATGAATGTCCATTAACACCAATCCAGAGCCGAGAAATGTCATGTACATCAACGAGTCGCGGCCATTGCACTGTAGGCGAATGGGAGTTGTGTCAAGGCCAAGTTTCATGTCTGACTGACAGCGATACTAAGAAAGGAGATATAGTCCAGTGTTACGAAACTGAGATGCATCCTCGGAAACTAAAACATTTCTGTAAAAACGACATCTAACCGGCGATTTAAATTTAAAAAAAAAAAACCACGTTACTGTGAGAACTGGATATACTCAGGCAACTAAAGGGCCACAATATCACTGTGAGAACGAGATGATGAACACCGGATAAAACGTCATTGTGAGAACGAGATACACACTGGCTAAAACGTCACCGTGAGAACGAGATACACACTGGCTAAAACGTCACCGTGAGAACGAGATACACACTGGCTAAAACGTCACCGTGAGAACGAGATACACACTGGCTAAAACGTCACCGTGAGAACGAGATACACTGGCTAAACGAGATTCACACCGGCTAAAACGTTACTGTAAGAACGAGATATATAAAGGCTAAAACGTCACTGTGAAAACGAGGTACACATGGACTTAAACGTCACCGTGAGAATGAGATATACACTGGCTAAAACGTCACTGTGAAAACGAGATATACACCGCCGACATACATTATATACAAATACAAGGATGCACGCATACTTCAAACACACAAAATATAAACATATTATTTATTTAAAACATACATACACGCACGCATATGGACAAATACGTAAAACTTACATGTACACAACCACACGCGCGTGTCTGAAATACAAAGAATGGATGTACTCATGAATGATTGAAACCGTGTTATATCTTATTATCATCCAGTCAGTGGATGTGTTTGACTGGAAATGACGCTCTTAGAAAATACAGCATAACGGTGTGTCCCATAGACTGTACGAGTTTATTATCATCCAGTCAGTGGACGTGTTTGACTGGAAATGACGCTCTTAGAAAATACAGCATAA
This sequence comes from Sinotaia quadrata, assembly GCA_028829895.1. Taxonomy (NCBI): domain Eukaryota; kingdom Metazoa; phylum Mollusca; class Gastropoda; order Architaenioglossa; family Viviparidae; genus Sinotaia; species Sinotaia quadrata. Next base: position 111,932,395 of record CM054179.1, read on the forward strand.
CTGTATGTCCCGTAGACTGTACGAGTTTATATTTCGCACTATAGTGGAGTTTACTCAAGCCAATGCACTGCACAATTCCTCTCCCCCACCCCCAACCTTTTTATCAATTCATGTCATCGTCCATTTTGGTGTAATCAATTCTGCAAGTGCATAGACGACAATAGGGTTGTCTCGATTTTTTTTTTACCTCCACACAGAAAAATAATGGCAGGATAAAGTGAAGTTGAGAATTCAAGTATAGACGAAGGTATAAAATAAAGATGAGAACTCAAGTGTAGACAAATATGAGAACTCAAGTGTAGACAAATATGAGAACTCAAGTACGTAAAATAAAGATGATAACTCAAGTATAGATGGCGGTATAAAGTGTAGATGAAAAATAAAGTATAGATGGCGGCATAAAGTGTAGATGAAAAATAAAGTATAGCTGGCAGAATAAAGTGAAGATGAAAAATAAAGTATAGATATTAGTATCAATGAAGATGACAAATCAAATAAGGATAGCAGTATAAATGTAGAGGGAAACACAACTCAAGTATGGACGGCGGTAAGTGAACAGAAGAATTCAAAGTATGGACGGCGGTTAGTGAACAGAAGGACTGAATTCAAGTATGGACGGCGGTTAGTGAACAGAAGGACTGAATTCAAGTATGGACAGCGGTTAGTGAATAGAAGGACTGAATTCAAGTATAGACGGCGGTTAGTGAATAGAAGGACTGAACAAGTATGGATGGCGGTTAGTGAACAGAAGGACTGAACTCAAGTATGGACGGCAGTTAGTGAATAGAAGGACTCAAGTATGGACAGCAGTTAATGAATACAAGGACTCAAGTATGGACAGCGGTTAATGAATACAAGGATTCAAGTATGGACAGCGGTTAATGAATACAAGGACTCAAGTATGGACAGCGGTTAATGAATACAAGGACTCAAGTATGGACAACGGTTAATGAATACAAGGACTCAAGTATGGACAACGGTTAATGAATACAAGGACTCAAGTATGGACAACGGTTAATGAATACAGGGACTCAAGTATGGACAACGGTTAATGAATACAGGGACTCAAGTATGGACGGCGGTTAATGAATACAGGGACTCAAGTATGGACGGCGGTTAATGAATACAGGGACTCAAGTATGGACAACGGTTAATGAATACAAGGACTCAAGTATGGACGGCGGTTAATGAATACAGGGACTCAAGTATGGACAACGGTTAATGAATACAGGGACTCAAGTATGGACAACGGTTAATGAATACAGGGACTCAAGTATGGACAACGGTTAATGAATACAGGGACTCAAGTATGGACGGCGGTTAGGGGTGAAGAGGAAAAGTAGCATAGTGACGACGGTATAAAGGAAAGAGTATGGATTGTGTTATAAATGAAGAAAACTCGAGTATGGATGGCGGTATATTGAAAAGAGGAAAATCTATGACGGTGGTATAGTGAAAAGAGGAAAATCTATGACGGTGATATAGTGAAAAGAGGAAAATCTATGACGGTGGCACACTAAAAAAAGGAGAAAGCCTATGAGAAAATAAAATGTCATTAAAAAAAACGAACAGAATAACGGAATATACGCAACTGTAATGTTTATAAAAAAATTAATTAAAAAAGTAGTTGAGACAGGTTTATCATCTGCAATGACAGACACATCGTTCAGATTTTATATTTACGTAAGCATTGACACAATTCACATCGATTTTCCTTGTTATCGAACCAAATTTCAACGTGAAATATAATATATATATATATACCTTTCCTACCCATTTCCGTTTATTCCTACATGTAGAAATGACGTCATTGGAGCTGATAGTACACGCGACTCTATGCAATCCATAATCCAGTCTACAACACTGCAGACGCAGCTTTACGTCAGACAGCAAGGATGGCGGAAGGCTTCTCTTCTGGAACTATCCGCCCTGTTGTTTCACCACCCACGCGTCCGACTTTAGCCAAAAGCTAAAGAATGTAATTTTAATTAGTCTATTATTTAACCCTTTCGGTACTGAACGCGGAACAATCAAATACTGACTTTGTTCTGGTTGGAAAAGCCCCAAACATTTAAACATTCAAAATTTTCAAATCTGGTCGTTCTTGAGCACATCGGGCCGATAATGATGAAATACTGTCGCACGGGGCGGGGGTGGGGGTGTTACATTTGTATGACATAGGCATCGTGTCGGTTGCTGCAATAAGGCCACGTCCCCTCCACCCCACCCCAATTAAAAAACAACAACAAACAACAAAACAGTTATTTTATGAAGACAGTGGACATATAAATGTTAGCATCATTTACTTATGCATGAATTCCAACAGCCCTACGTCTAGCGTGTGGACACACTGTTCACTCCCGCCAGACTTTCGTCACTAGACCTGTCCTACTCGCCAACAGAAAAGCACAAAGTAAAATAAAATTATGTGGAAAGTACACTATCCAACGGATTGCATAGTTCCCTGGGGAACGAGTGCTCTTTTGCGGAAGAGCATTAATGACGTAACCACCTGAGCCTAATGCACACAGACACGCATCTACTATGCGGATGCAGGGTGAGAAAAACAGTGGCATAACCTCCGACTAACGTCGGCCACACACCATATGCTTAACAAGTGCGGCGGGACAGTCGCTTAGCAGTAATATTGCAACAGTCCCAGCGGCCGCGAAGTCAAACGAATAATGGAAGTAAATAGAAATAAATGAATCAGTTTAGGACATCGGTTGCATTGACTCTCCGAGAGATGGCGGCCGCAAACACTTTCAACTGGCTAAACCCAAAATGCCGCTAGAAGCTCACCACTCGTCACTTAACACATGATTAAGGAGCGCACAACTGTCCTAGACTGGTCGATCTAGTGGGTTCTACACTAATCAATGAATTATTATAATCGATCTAACTTCTGTTCTTTTTTTAAAAAAATATTTTTAAAACGTAAATTCGTCGTCGGCTAGACAGCATAAGCTCTGCTATTGATGGTGACGCAATATGATTTCAAAGACCATTCGACCAGATTATTATAATAAGGTCTACAATCCACCGGTGTGGTCTTTGGGTTGGAATTTCAATATACCTATCAATTAAGCCTGTTCTGACGTCATTGGCGACGAGAAAATGTAGAAAAATTATAAAACTGTAAAACATACAAATTTGGAAATTTCAATGTTAAAATTTTTATTTTTATTTTCTTTTAAAAATCGCAAGCTCGATACACATTTAGCTCTGTGACGGACCGAAGTTGACACGGTCAGAATGGACACAGCAGCAGCCGTTATTGACATATTGCTGGTTCCGAAAACGACATTTTGGGAAATTTTCAATTTAACAGAAATGTAAATATAAACGTAAATGAAAAGCGACAAATTATAAATAGAAATTAATCATACCGATCGAATTGTTTGTTAGTCACAACTGTATTCAAACAGTGTTTTTTTCGTCCCTCATCTTGTATCGCTTTCACCAGTTTTCAGACCACCGCATTCATATTACAATAATTTTGCTTGTGAATCGGGTTTACTGTTGTAATGATGGTTTTGATTGGTCAGCCCCGGCTGCAGCCACCTGCTGACATATTATAATGTCAGGTACATTTTATTCCCTAAAAATTGGGAAAGCTTACGACGTCAGACTTAATGTGAAATGTGTATTATTCTTTTGTTATTTTAACATGAACATTTGAAAAATTTATCAAACATATATTTGTATCACATCAGCATAATGAGTATGGCTCAAACAGGAGGCAACCAATCACAGCAGTTAATACTGGTGAATAAATAATGTGAAAGCCCGACATCTTGAAGTCTCATTGTATCGTATAGAGAGGGAGCAGTCAGGCAAATCTGCCTCTTTGATCGGAATACTGCCAGGGTTGTGATTAAAGTCATAGTGACTATGAAGGAACACTTTCTTCTAGCCGTTGCATTCGGCTTCAAACTGGTGCGTACTTCACACCTTAAATATCTATGAGTATTTGTAGTACTTAATTAGGCTGAAGGTAACGAGGGTGCTAGTGCTACCAGCAATGTATCATTATCAGCCACTCACTCTCGTGAAACTGCCCGATTCGAAGACTAAAACTAAAGCAGTGAAAATGTCTTATATAGAATATTCGCATGTCCGTATAATAAATATGGAATGATTTATTGTGGTCACAATGTTTGCAGATTTCTTTTTAAGCATTTAAAAAAAATAAATAACAGAAACTGCATTATACTAATATAGGGCGTATAATATTGCCTACATATAATAATACATTATTATAAACAGTACATTGCTGGAAAGTGGAATGTCAGTATTGTATGGAATGCTAGGAACACTAGAACTAAGTAGTATGAACCTTAATTTCATATTAATTTCATGCCACGAGTCTTGTCATTTGACTTATTTTTGAAAAGGAACTACTAAGAAATTAACGGTTCTGTATTGATGTATATAATATGCGCTGTGGTATGAATAAATTACATTTATTAATTGAATTTTAAATATTTTATGTTTTGTTTTATGTGCTTTAGGTCTGCTGTAGTACATTTATTATTATTAGGCCTACTTCTACTAGTTGTAAATTTTAATTTATATTTTAACTAAAATTAATACTTTGAGAAATTAAAAATAATAACATACATTAAATGTTGAATCTTAGTTTAAAAAACAATTACAATGATTAATAAATAAATTAATAAAGTTATGAGTAAAGAATATGCCTAATTGTTAATTATACTGCTAAAGATGGTGAGATTATCCATTGCATTCCATTCACTAAATTGTGCTTCAGATCTAAACATTAAAGATTTACAACAAAATATCTTGAGTTTTATAAATAAACACTTTTTAGAGGAACTAAAGAAAAAGTAAAACCATCCAGATTGATAAGGGGCTGTTGACAGTGTCATTTTATAAAAAAATAATGAAGCTGTTAGTTGTTTTTGTTACTTATGTTATATGTTAATTGTTAGTAAATTTTAATAGTTTTAAATATTGCTGTTTGTAGAATATAGCCATGTACATATGATATTTAAACAAAGTGTGTATACTTAAATTTACTTATAAAACTTTTATAAAGAAAATAATGTATAGACTAAAAAGATAATATAATTTTCAGCGATCTTACTTGATTTAAGTACTTTTTTTAATTTAAAAAAAATGAACCATCACAATCATATGTGATGTAGTTTAAATACTTTTAGTAGTTCTAACTTATAAAACTCTTGTCTTAGTCTATTTATGACTAATATTGCATTCAAAAGTAAAACACTTGTTAGTATTAATAATGACAAGGAAAGTCCAGTATTTAATTTAAAATATTTTTGTTTCCTTTTGGCTTTAGGAAATTCCATTCTGACTTTCTAAACTTAGTGATTTTTATATCACATATTCTTTTAAAATAAATAAATTATTTATATGTAGTATTTGTAATAATATTAATAACAGTATTACTATTATAGTACAGTATTACTATTACTAGTATTAGTAATATAGTTTTATTATTTACTATTTTGGTATTTGAGAACACTTCATTTTGAAAAAGTAATATAAAAATCATTATAAATTATAATACAATATTTATTAAGTTTAACAGTATTACTTTTAGTACTATTATAGTATTAATTAGTAATTTAGTTTTATTATTTAATCCTACTAGTATTATTTTGGTATTTGAGAACACTTCATTTTTAAAAAGTAATATAAAAATCATTATATTAATACTAAATAGGCCTATAAATTTTATAATATTTATTAAGTTTAACTTTTAAATCTGATATTTAAAACAAAAATCATTTGAAGCATGCATATCCATGATCCATCACTAATTTTTTTTTATAAACTGCTTAACAAAAGATATTTTATGTTTATGAGTAAATTTAAAGTATTAAAATTTATGTTTCATACATTACTTTAAATTATAATAATATATAAAACTTTAATGTTAGTGATTGCAGTTTCAGATAGGTAAAAACTACCTTAGTCCAAATGCCATGCATAAATTGAATGTGTGCACAACATTTAAAACTTTAGTACATATACCATTAGACTGCTTTAACTGCTTTTAAAAAATTAAAATTTAACATATATGCATTAAATATTAAACTATTAATCTTATTCTTAATGTTAACTATTTGCCAGACATATTAAGACATACCAAGTCAGAATAACATTAAATTCATGGATTAATGTTTACATAAATTCTTAATCTTATCATCACTGTTAATATTGTGAGAGTTCTGACACAATTGCCTATGTGTAAAAATTAGTGACAAGATGAAATGAGTTGTCACTAAATGGGTGTGATGTTACTGGTTTGATGTAGTGTAGATTCTAATTTAAAAAAAAAAAGTAAGTAATTAAAAATATTTTTTTAGGCTGTTAATGTTATATTTCTTGACAATAGTTTACTGTAAATTAATTCTGCTTATTCATAGTAGGTAGTATAGTGTTAAGTGTTTTGACTTAAATAGTAAATAATTTATTTTAATAAAGTTGCTGTAATTTATTAATTAAGATAATTACCTATCACTTTATAATTTATGACTTAAGTCATGAGTAAGTGGCTGGTAATGTTAGAACAACCACAATGATTTATTTTTATGTTTATGAACTTCATATAAATTATAAAATTGTGGAAAGATCTAACTGTAGTAAACTATTTTTGTTTGAATTTTATTATTTAGAAGTTCTGTAAAGTGTAATATCAGTTATCATTAGTACAAACACACTCTTCCCTAATAAAGTAATAAGTAATATTACCAGTACTTTTGCTCCATCATGGCTGGTGCATAGAACTGCCATCATTATTAATTTAAATACATTATTTATACTCTATTATAATTTATATTTAATTTAAACTGGTTTTTTTTGTTTATTAAATAATTAATGAATTAAAAATAATGAGTTATTTTATATCAATGGTTTTAGGTTTTTGCCACTGCAACACAGGGAGATGACAAATTTGAGCCCATGGTTGCTTTCATTTGTCACAAACCAGCCATGCACAGAGGTATCAGTGGATGGATTAGTGATGAACACGGCCAAGACTGCATTGATGACAAAGCAGAGATTCTGAATTACTGCAGAAGTGTAAGATATTTTGATAATTTTACACTTTTTTCATTGCATTCTATTTCTAATGTCCAGTTCTAGGAGTTGGATTTATAAAGGAATAGTTTTGTTTCCCTATATCATATGTTATTTAATATCAATACTATTACTAATATTTAGGCTCTGATTGCCGCCAGTTTTACTGATCAATTCTCGTGGTCATGAGTCGCCATGATTCTTGCAATTTCTTGTTGAAATCATGAATTTGACATTTTCAGCTACGATGTGACATTTGACCCATTATTGTTGCAACCCTAAGGTACTTTCATCAAAGTTTATGGATACTATTACTAAAATAAAGCTCAGGAAAAAACAGCACACTTCAAAAGACAGAACATCAATTTTTATAATTTTCATATAAAAATGGTTACTTGAGCAATGTGAAGAAAACCGCTCTGGTAAATTTTAGCAAATTTGCTCGTGCTTGTGAGTTTTTGCCTGTAAAGCGGTGGCCTTGGGACTACATAATCTTAGAGAACAAATTGCTTTCAACCTGTCTCCTTTGCATTCTTTAGATTCTTAATCTTAGCTTTGTGGTTTAGATATAATATAATAATTGGTTACTATTACTATTTACTAAATTAGTTGTATTACTGTACATTTTTTTTTTTACATATATACTGGAATTTTTTTTCTTACCTGATTTTTTTAATATTATTTCATTATTTGAGAATGAAATACTTTTGGAAGAGTATTTTTGTTAACTGTTTAATATTAGAATTTATTTGCAATTCACTTTCACATTTTCAGTAATGTAAATTCCTATTTTTGATCCTTACATTCATTCTGGAATTGATTTTTTTTTTTTAATTTTGCTATCTTATAAAAAATATCTAAAATTACAAATTGTGAACCTGCCAGAAAGACTGCAAATCCTGTTTTTAAATAAAATGTTTATATTAAATTGATGATTATGTCTTATAAATAAAGAAACTGCACAAAACTTGCCAATTATTATTGCAAATTTGTATTAATTGAAAATATGGCATTTTGCATTATTTTCACATTTTCCTTTTTTTTTCCTGTAGATGTACCCAAACCATAACATTACCAATGTTGTGGAGACAGCATACCTTGTCACTATTCCAGGCTGGCCTTCCTTACATGGAAAAGCACTGCATACTCATCGTGTCCGACCATTCCGGTGCATAGGTAATTTTTAATTTGTTCATTGTCTTATTTACTCTTACTGTATACTATATAACTAGGAGTAGATATAGCTGTTTATTAGGAAGAAGTGATGTTAAGAAGGAGCAGATAATACTGTACAGTAGGAGGCACTGCTGCAGCAGTATGTTAAGGTCGATAGCTGAAAATCTTTTGCTTCATCTTCCATGGTTGACATAATATACACAGAGAACAGTTTTATAAAACAATATTGTGACCTAAACATTTTAAAATGCCTTTTCCAAAGTTTTCAGACCTTATGGCAGTTTAACTGTTAAATTTAATATATTTTTCTGAGACAATTGTGATTAACTAAAAGAAATTTAAATTAAGCTTTACTGACAGAGGTACTTTTTAAGATTTACTGTTCTAGTTCTAACTACCAAATACAACATACTTCTATTGTTTTCTTATTTAACAAAATATATATTAATGATAGCAAGATAGCAAAACATAAATATATCTGTATAAACACCATTAAATATTCATTACATATAGTAAAGAAGAAGTTGTTTTCTTTAAACTTTTTTTTTTAAATGATCAAACTAATATTTCTATAATTACCACCAAGTTTACAATACAGTGTATATTTTAAATTTTGTTGGCAATGCTAAAATAAATGATTGCTGTTTTTATATTTAATTTAATTTAATTATATTTCTTAATTTCAGGCTTTTAAACATTGCTTTTAAATGTTTTAACATTTGTTCCTTTGATTCAGATTGTACTTCAAATTTTGATGAAGTTTTCATCTCAGATATTCTTGCAAGATTATCCCATTAGTATGAGCTGTGATCAGCTGTTACAGATTCTGTTGTTAGAGAAAAAAAAAGAAATAGTACTAATTATATAACAAAACAAACCAAAATAATCCAAAGTCTCACTTGAAATGTTTATGTGGGAATAACACTGCAACATTACTAAGAAGGCTTTTCATTATTTGGCAGTCAGGACAGGAAAGCAAAATTAATCTCCAAGTGACAGCTTCTCCCCATTAGTAAACAGTGTGAAATGAGTTATAATATATAGATCAGAATATATCAGTTTATGCCTGGGTATGGGGATATAATCTGTGTGTTTATATTAATTAAGAAAAATTAATTTATCTAAGCAGGATTTTTTAAAAATAATTTGTTTTATCAAGCTTATCATTGACTTTTATTACCATCACATCACTTCAAGTTCATGTAATTGTCACCTTCAGTTGCTTTACTACTACTAGTGATAAATTGTAATAATTGAGTGTTGTTTATTAAAGTTGTTGAAATTTACCATGATATATGTTGAATTGGCATTCACATTGCCATTAAATGTAACAATAAATGGCTGTTAAAGTGTTATCTTTAATTTTAATAAATATACTTTTCATTTAAGGAACATTATTTATATTTCAATGTCCTTGATTTTGGTCCAGTTTAGTTTTTTCTATTTCAGCCATTCTTTCTCTGCCAATTCATGACTGGGTCTTTGAATTAGGTCTACATTTCATCTTTGTATTAGTAGCATTCGATCAGAAAATTGAGCATTCTGTTTTTTTTTCCATTTGTACATATAAATGTGCACCATCACTTTTGAGTTTTCATTTTAAAATCAGAATGCTGGCTTGTGATGATAGGTATTTTGGCTTATTTGATTGTTATTTATGTTAATTATTCAAGCAATGCTATGTTTAATTCCATGCACAATGTTTGTTTATTTGCTCTTTTAATGTCATGCTGATAATACTTAATCAAGTTAATGATAAGAAGATGGTACATCAATGAATTCATTGTCATAGTAAAGCATTTTATATTAAAAAAAACCAAAAAACTACCTGATGGTGATCTTTAAAACTAACTTTACACTTACAGACTAATTTTTAATTTAAATGATTGATCAAAATTTCCAGAATTAATTTACAATATTATACTTTTATAGTGCTTTTTTTGCTCAATAAATCATTAAATGGTATTTTGTGTTTTGTTTTATGCATACCTGTATGTTTACTTTTTAAAATTCACTTTGCATAATTGGGATAGCCACTCAGTTGGGCCAAATTGTGCTGGTCTCGGTGTCTCAATTAATTGGAATCCACTATATACACACATACATCACAAAAATGTGCATATTTTTGCCAAGACATTTTGCTCATGTGGTTTGGATGGACAATTTTGGGTGTGAGCATAACACAGGAGTACTGGCAGATCTTATTTACAGAAAAAAAGATTGAGGAGAGGTGGTAGTGAAATGAAATATACATCATCAATAATTTTTCATTTTTTTATACTGCAGTAACTGTACTGGCTGTTTTTTATTTGTAAAATTGTAATGTCTTCATCTGCTGGTATAATATTTTTAATTTAATATAAAGTTGTGTTGTTCTCTCACTGGTTAGAGTGTTAAATTGCTGATTTTCTCTGATCATTCAATATATAATATTCGGTAATAAACTTTAACTTTTTTCCTGAAGTTTGTATTGTTAGAAATGGTCTTTAGAAGAAATCTAACTTCACTTATTCAACATTTGAATGACTAAAGAGCACATTTATATTCAAGAATTATGAGTGTTACAAGATAAAAAGATAGATAACTATTTAGTCAAGAATTGGACAGAGACTGTTACTGTTATCATATATTTCATCCTTGTCAGCAAATTACTGATGTACATTCTTATATTGTATTTTGAGGGAACATTCGTGCAGTGCCACCTGCTTTAGCAAAGTTGAAATTATTATGCGTATTGCCATAAAGTGATAAACTGTTGAGGCACAATGGAGTCTGGAGAGCAGGATTGGTGAACTCTCTCTAAAACTAGTAAAAGCATGTTTCCTATACGATATTTAGAATAGAAGTCATGGCGACTGGAGTGAATATATAAAAAATACAAATTTAAGGAAGGTGGATGAATGTTAGTCATTGGTTATTCTTACTTGGAAAATCGTTATTTAATGACAAGAATTTCTTCTTTTTCAACAAAAATCAGCATTCTTGGTGATGTCTTCCCAAAGCACTACTGGTTTCCTCAACAAATTCAGAATTAATTCTTTGAAATTAAACAAAAATTTATTTGATGGATGGCTAAAGTAAATTATGATTTTTTTTCAAATTACATTACTATCATATATTAAATTATTAGTATTGTTTAATGAACTGTAATCCTTATATTTTATAATTATAATAAATAAAAATAAGTAGATTAACAGTAATGATATCTGATCATTAGGGAAGCAGGCATTTATTGTATTTCACGCTATCTGAAAGTGTTGTTTATTAATTCAATAATTGCCCCAACTTTAAGCACGTATTCTCACATTTAACTAGCTAGTCAGTAGTACCAATGTCTTCTATTTGGGAAATTTTTGAGTGTGACTCCTTATTTGATTTACAAGCTTTAAGGATGTTGTAATTTCTTTTTTATCTGATCTTTTTTTGATAGCGATGTTAATAAGTTTGTCCTTTTGGTGAATTTTCTACCTAACAAGTAACATCATTTGAGTTGTGCCTTAACACAAAGAAAGACTAAAGTTGTTTTTTAAAATTTATATTAGTCACTTTTGATTAAAAGATTGGATTAACATTAATAGTGAAGTCACAGCAGCTGTAATCATTATAAATCATATTTCATAAAAATTAAAATGCTGAATGTGTTTGATGATTGTCATGACAAATTTTGAAGAGATCTGAATAAAGTTTAAAAGTAAATAAAAATAATAAATGAATAAGAATCCTATTACCAAAACTTACCCTCTAGTCATTCTTGTATGACTAGACTTGAAATATCAGTTGACAGGGGCCTTTATTGAAAAAAGATCTTTTTGTTTAAGTCTCTCAAGTATGGGATTACCATGTGAAAATAATATAGCAGCCAGACATGTATAAGATGGATGCATATTATATTCCAGTGGCCATCTGATACTGCCAGACTTAAACCAAGAGCTCCTAATGAAAAAGAAAACATGTCAAGTTTAGCAAAATAAAATAAATGGGGAGGGAGTTGGTCTGTAGAGTGCAATGATGAAGAGAGGCTTTCTATGTACAAAAAAAATTCCAGGATCTCAATTCTTAATGCTTCATTAAATACAAGACATAAAAGTTGTGTTTTTGCTAGAGTATGTAAAGTCATGTTTGTAGTATGGCAAGTCTTTTGTGACCTTGCAATGTATTTTTCAATATACATTCAGAAATCCTACTGTCATGATGATTTTTTAGTGGCTTACTCAGTTAAAGAAATAGAGAATATTGAGAAGCATATAGAACAAGAGTGTCCAAATAGACTATTGAACACATCTAAAAATCTATCACTCATCACAATTTGGGACTAAGTTAACCTATGCATGCTGTCTAGAAAATACTACTTTAGTGCCTAAAATTACATATGTATAGGATTTGAAATAAGACTTAAAATTAAACGCATTGATTGTCTGAATTGTATCGGATTTATTGTTGTTTGAAGCTGTGCTTACATCCTTTAACGAAGAAATGCTTTTAATTTTTAATTTTTTACAATGGGTAACACTAACAGAGGTTGTTTTTTTTATATTTAATGAGAGATTAAATTTTAGTTCTGGTAATCTTGTCACTTATTTTAGATTCTATAAAATCATTGCAGGCTGTACCATCCAACCTCTCATCATTCATTTAGATTCTGTAAAATCATTCATTGTGGATGTCTTGTATGAAGACAAAGTCTCTTAGTCTTATAGTTATACATTTCCTAGGTATGAAGAAAATGGTACAGATTTTAACCCTTTACTATATGGGTTATCAATTTTCAAAATTTTCTGGAGCAATTTGAGACATTCCTCATCATTGAGTCTGTGGTTGCCTTACTTGTGAATTCTTTTACTTGCCAACATGAAGTAACAAAAATTGGCTACTTCAATTGCAAATCTTAATTCTCATTCAAGTAAGAAGAGAAACTGGAGATTTTGGACCTTCAAAATGCTTTATATTTTGTTCTCTAATTTTGAGCAACAAATGATAAATTTTGGAATCTGTTTGATCTAAAAGGGTTTTCTGCTTTAAAAAAATGCAGTATACATATAAAAACTTATTTTGGTTCCACTCATGCATGTATAGCTTAGTTTTCAATGATGAACATAACAAAGTCAGAATACAGATCTTACTATCTTAGACAGACAGAAATAGATGCCTATCTTGATGACTGCTTACAAATACTTGTGAAAAACTGGCTGATGGCATGCAGCGCCAAAAATCACTCTGATTTATTACAACATAGTGCATGAATTAATGCCATTTCTCCATTCTAATGACCTCTTATGATTAAAACTTGTTCTTTTTACATATTTATTTATTGAAAGTTAATTTTTGTTCATATTTGCTTATTGAAATCCAGATTCAAGTAAATATACAATGAATATTTTTAATTAACCTTAACTGACTATCTATTTTAAAGATTTTTATACTTTAAAAGATAAATAAGATAAAACTATTTGTGACCATTTATTTTGTAATACTAATAGCTACTTTATCTATCTTTAGGTAGATGCTAAAAAAGTAAGTTCATATAGTAATAGTGAAAGAGTAATTGCCGAATAATTTAATGAGAACTTTTGTGTGTAAAATTACCTCTTTAATGTTACACTTATGATTCAAATAATATATATTAATCAATATGATATGGGCATTGTTTCGTGTCCTTTATAAACTTTGAAAATTTGTTGACCAGTTTGAATATGTACGTTTCGAATTTTGAAGTTGAATCATTTAACCAGAGTTTGAATTGATACATTTAGAATATTGAAGTTGAATGAGTTGGCCAGAGTTTGAATTGGCACAGTTAGAATATTGCAATTGAATCATTTAGAATATTGAAGTTGAAATCAGTTGGACAGAGTTTGAATCAGTAAAGTTAGAATATTGAAATTGTATCAGTTAGCCAGAGTTTGAATCAGTGAAGTTAAAAGTCCTCTAGCTTCCAAAACCAAAATATTAGATAAGGAACACACTAATTCAAAAAGGCTATGAGCTTATTTTGTATTTTTTTTTAGTTGCACTTAATAATTAGTTTTTCCATGGGTTTAACACAGTCACAAAATTTAAATGTGTTAAAAATGTGTTTTCCATAACATTATATATGATTATTAACAATATCACTATTAAATTATTAGCAAACTTCTCACACTTATTAGCTTAATAAAGTTTAATATGTCAAATTGACCTCTGCCAGTGTCACTCTATAGTGGAATTGCATCATATGTGCATGAAACTGACGCATATGCAACACAAAAATTACATATATCTCATACTGTCATAGTATTTATATTTCACTGCACTGTGATTCTAGCATATCTAGGTATTCTTTGTACTAAATGCCCTCCCCCCCTCCCCCCCAAACACAAGCCAACTACTTCATCTGTGTGCTTAACTGCAAAACCCTGCAATCTGTTTCAGTGCTGTAGAAACTGCTTCAAACCTAAAAATGTTCACATTAATTAGAGATATTTTAAACTATATTCGAGTTTTTGGAGCATAATCTCTGCATGAGACTCCATTGTTTTCTTCAGTTTGTGTGACTAATGTTCTGAATTAACAAAAATAATCAGTGCTTTTAATAGCTTATTGTTTTAATGGTTGCTTTGTGTGTTTTGATTTTAGTGGGGCCATTCCAGAGTGATGCTCTGTTAGTTCCTCAACACTGTGTGTTTGGACATCAGCATGATGAGAAGGTCTGCAAGGGTTTCAGCCACTGGGAGGTTGTCGCTCAGGATGAGTGTACTAAAAAGAAAATGCACTGCGAGAGCTTCGGCATGCTTCTCAACTGTGGTTTAGGTGTTTTCAGTGGAGTGGAATATGTTTGCTGTCCAGATGAGAGTAAGTTCATCATTATTTACATAATTATTTTTTAAAATTAAAATAAAAACAAATAGAATGAATTGTGACTGGTGTCCCATATAGGTCATTCTCTGGACAAGTGTTCCACAGTGTGTGGGTCCATTTGAAATGCGTTTTCTTAAATGTAAAGCATTGAAATATTGTGTTTATATTCTGTATATTCAGAATTAATGTGAGAGATACGTAAGAGTAAGACAGTTGCGTGAATTTGTGTTTATTTATTTTGTAATTATTTGTAATAGTATACAAATTTGTTTTGAAGGGAAAAATGGCACCACTTTTTGTGACATGCATACATCTAGCTATTTTCTTTAATTTTCTTTCTCTAAACAATCCAGCAAACTTAGTATATCAAGATTTCTTAAAAGTGGTAATACAATAAAGTGGCATTCAGTATCTAATTTGAAACGGTCAATTTTGTGAAGAAATATTTTTAAAAGACTTGTATTTTGTCATGTTCCCTTTCCACACAAATCAGATCTAAAACTTTTATTCTCTTACTGAACATTGACATGTAATACATAAATGCCATGTGCTATTTAAATAATCAGTGCAGTCGAACTATTCATCTATTATTTTTCAAAATTATTCATTGTATTCATAAATAAATATTCAGCTCTAACAAATCTAATTTGCCTTTGTTTCCATTTTAGCATGTGGCAAAGATATTAATAAATTCGGTAATATAAAATAATGATGATAATAGCGCAAACTACTTCGTACATTTTTCAAAAGTACCTTATTATGGAATATAACTTTCATGTCATTTAGTCTTCATATGGTGAATTTAATAACCAAATAAGAAAAATTACTTTTGGTTCCATTAAGATCACTTTGTTATGACAGCAGTGTCAGGAAAAATTTTGGAATTATTGAATGATTGTTGTTTCAAAACAGCTTTCTGATAATCCTGATATACTTTGATTAAATTGATTAAAATCATAAATACTACTAAAATAGCTTATATATATCCATGTGGTTTCATTTGCATTTACCTTCCACCGTGTCTTTCATCATATTCATTCAACTCTACCTACAGTGGTAGTCTTGTGCTAGTGCGAAATTAGCAGAAGCTCCTATCATCCCTAAATTGATGATGATGCATTTCAGGTTTCACAACTGATGTACGTTTTAAATTTGAGCTAGTGAGGGTAGAAAAACATGTGAATTATATTCTTGAATATAAAAAAACATTGCAATTAGGCTTATTATATATTAAAAACCATTATATTTAAATACAGGTAGATTCTTTGTTTATTATTTAATGTTATCTTCATAGCATAATAACTTAGGTCGTTTTATGTTTAGTTGAGAAAAATAGAGCTTCTTTTATGATAGTTGATATTTTTTGTCACTGGGAGCCGAATAAAGTGGATTAAATCTAATTGTTTTACATGTTAAAGTCTACAACAGGATCAAATGCTCACATAAAAACATTATTTTAAAAAAGATTAAAAATATAAAAATATTGATGTTATAGGATTCAGAGTTTGAAAAATTAAAAAGTAAAGTTGAGATATATTTTACCATTTTACACACACAAAAAAAATTTAAATAATTAATATAATTCTCTCATTACAATGAATATATTTTCTTAAGATTATTAAGATTATTAACTTAGTCTGGATGCATATTATTAGTTTAAAATGAGTTAAAAATCATAACCTTGATACTTGGAAACCAGATTTGTTTTCCAGTGATAAAGATATAAAAAGCTCTATTTGTTTCAATGAAATATAAAACGGACTAAGTTATTATGCTGCAAAGATAATATAAATAAAGTGTCTATTTAAATATAGTGTTGTTTAATATATAATGAGCATAATCAGGATGTTTAAATCAATAAATGTACACACATGAATCTTTAAATGCAAAAGTAAACATATGGATCTGTAGTTAAATCTATAAGTTATTTATGATGCTAATCAATTTATTTTTTTACAAAAATATATCAAGATTATCAGAAATCTTAGCCTGTTTTCAAATATTGGTGACTGAAAATTTCATTGCATACAGTATTGTAACAATCTAACCTTTGATAGAAACAAGCATTATTTTTCTTATTTCTTACTCATAATCATATTAATTTTTTAAATGTAAATAGCATAATATATTTATTATTAATGGTAGGTTCTGTAGAATTTATTATTTTAGCTTTTAATTATTTATTAACTGTTTCAAGTAGTGATTTTTTTTTTAAATGTACATGTACTTTCTTTTATTCTCTTGATCTTGTAATAGTATAAGCTGCAATTATGTTCTACTCTCTAATGATACTTATGCTCATCCTCAAGATTTAAAGAATACTTTGTTTTAAAATGTTTTAAATAAATCACTCGTTCACTAAAACTATGCTAAAGGTTATCTAAGGCTGTAATTTTTATTAATACTTAAGAGTGCGTGTAGAGGAATAGTAAAGTTGCTAGTTCATCTGTGTGTAAAAGTGATTGTAAACTAATTTTGGTTTCTGAATATGATATAGATACAGTATATCCTTTATCTGTGTAAATTATTACATGTCATTGATTGTAATACTAATTTTGGTTTATACATGTGATATAGAATATGATTTAGAAATCCTTTATATATGTGAATTATTACATATAATGAATGTATCTTTATATAGTTATAATTTTTTCCTGTTTTACAAATGAAAAATATACAAATATTAATTTAGAAACCCTTATTTATTTTTTCGCCCCTCATTCAAATATTTTAGTCATTTGGATTTTTGTTTTTTCCATTCCTATATAATTCAAGAAGAAAGAAAAGTTACTAGCCTGAGGCTTGTGAGAATTCTATAAAATCAATATTCTAGCCACTTGCTTGTGTCATAGACTGCTTTGGCATCCAGAGCCCAATTGCCGCTTTAAAAAGAAATGTAGTGGATAATGATGATGTTGGCTGGCTGGCTGGGCCGCCTACACTGTTGAAAATTTGTTAACAGTGACTCACCACTTGTGTACTGAATCTGGAACATTGGAAGGCATTTCTTGTGTCTGTTACATTATTTCATGTAGGATTTATGTCACTAGTGTCACTGTCAGTGAGTTCATAACTCACCATCACTTTATGAAAGTAAAGTCTTTGTATCCCATTGATTGTAGTTTTACTGGTAAACCCAGATAATTTCATTATTATGATATCACTCTCACTTTTTGTATCAGTTAATATGGTGAATTGAATCACCATTACTAATTATATGAAAGTAATGTGTAGGTGTCCTTTAGTTGATTGCTCATAGATAAATAAGTTATGTGGGTAAATCAAATGGTACATTCATGTTTGTATTACTATTAAATTAGTATCATTGTCGGTCTCTGTAGTAAACTGACTCACCATAACCATTACTAAATCTATAAGTAAAGTTCTGATATCCTTTAATTGCTTGCTGGGTAAATCCAGTAGTATATCCATGCTGGTACTTGTAGTATCACTGTCAGTGTTGTGGATTGTCTCACCATTACTAAATCTATGCAAGTAAAGTCTGGATATCCTTTCTTTGATTAGTTGCATGGGTAAATCCAATGTACGTTCACTCTTAATCTTATGATTTCAGAGTAAAAACAACCTACCTACTACTAATTCTGTGGACAAGAATGAAAGCTCTTGTATCATCAGCTTATTATCTCTCTTGATAGATTATAAATTGTATGGACATGTTCTTTCATTCTATTATTGTCAGTGATTATATATAATGAACATAGTGAACTGATTCATCTAAAGGTTGTTGTCCTGTTGATTGTATTGCTGTTAATGATTCAAAGTTCTATCATTTTCTGAATCTGATATGAATTATGATTTACGGAACGTCGGAAGATAAATTCCTGCGAGTTCTCAGTAGATTGTTTTGGTATATTGAAGTGACTTATTGATATTACTTCTTATAGGGTCAATTCAAGTTCTTGTATCTTCTTTGGTTCTAGTTCTGCTGGTCTAGCTGATTGATTGCAGTGGTAAAATATGATGTTTCATTTGCTCACTGTCACTGTCAGTAAGTTTGATGAGCTGACTCGCCCAGACTGTATATGCAAATGAAAAACTCTTGTATGAACTTGTAACTTCTAGGTATTAATTTAATTGGTAAAACACAGTGTATCCTTGAGTGATTTTATTTGTAAATCACATCCAAAAATTTTATTCTTTTACTGGATGTTGACATGTCATACATAAGCACTTTGTATTGTTTAAAATATACCATATACTCGAAGTATTTATACACTGTTTTTCAAATTTATTTGTTATATTCAGAAATATTCAGCTTTAAGAAAAAAAATTTGACTTTGTATTCTTTTTAACACGTGACAGTGAAATTACAGTAATAAATTTGTAAATATAAAATAATGACAATAATATCGCAGCACATTGGCTCTCCTACAAAACATCTAGTTTTTTTTTTTTAAAAATACATTTTAACTGAGAAAACAATACTCTAAATTACTTTTATATCCTTGCTCTTGTTTATACTTATATTTTTTCTATTGCAGCATAAGAACTAACAAAAGACATTGTTATTTGACATTAGTATTACTAATACTAGTAATAGTATTTTTAAATGCCAGCTGGCACTTTTCCAGGAAGACTAAGCCAAAGGTTTAATTTTTGCCATACATACCTTGTGTAAAGATTATATTTTTTTCCTAGTACAGTAGAGCCATAGACAGAAAGGTGATAGTATCTTTCTGTATCTATAAGTAGGGTAAAAAAATAGAATTTTTTACATTTTTTATTAAACATAATTTTTCAAACATGAAGCTTGGTTGAAAAATTGTCGTCCCCCCCCCCCCCCCTCAAATCACTAATGGTATAGTGTCTGTTTTATTCATTTAATTGTGGCACTTTGCTTTTAGTATATCATTCTGTGTGTGTACAGCATTCCTCTTGAGAATTCTTGTAAATCAGATACAATATTGTAAACTACATATATTGGATTGTTAAGTATTATTCTTCATTTACACCAAGTTTGTTTAATTCAATTTTTATTTATGGCTTATTCTATTGTCTTAATTTTTTCTTGCTCATTAATAATATTAGCTGATTCTGTGAGAAAATGCTTCAGTCAGTACATTTTCTTTGTTTATTATCTTTGGTCAACATTGTTGACTGTGCTGTCAATAGTTTCAGCCTCTTTCTGAAATAGTGATATCATACTAAAACAAAAAATGGATGTTCTTCGCAAATTTTTTGATGGCAGCTGTGTGGTTTATTTATATGCATTTTGTTGCATATCTCAGAGAATGGTAAATATTTTATGGGCAAAATGTGTTCATTTTAGATTAAGATTTAGTACATTGTTTCCATTATCCTACTATTAATTTAATCCAAGTTTTAGCATATTATTTCCAAGATTTACAATTTGTGGTTAATCCAAGTTTTAGCAAACTGTTTCCACTATCATACTATCAGTTTAATCCAAGTTTTTGCATACTGTAAATAAATGGAAGAGATACTGTGCCTGAAAATAATCATGTAGTAATACTTTGCATTGTGGTTGGAGCTTGAAATTAGGCACATGAATTTTTACCCTGGAAATCGCTTTTTTTTGTGTGTGCTTTTATGACCAAATATTTAATCTAATAAAAACTAAAATTGTTAGATTCTTTCTGAAATATGATAGTATAAAATCAATTCCACCATTTAATGTGTCTTACTCTTAGTAGAGAATAAAATTAAAGCACTAAAAGTTGCACTTAATAACTTTTCATGTTAAAGTGTGATACATTTTATAGCTTATACAGTTATAGTTATACTTGAAACCTTGTGTTAAAATACAAAGGAAAACTTCCGAAAAGCCTTTTCATACCTCCTGCACCATGGAACCAAATCTTTTTTTATAATAAACTCCATTGTCATTTTGTGCAATCTTGTTTCGCATGCAGCATTTAAAAAAAATATTTCTACCAATTGATTTATTAGTATAGTAGTTTAGTACTTCATGAAATCTGTGTCTGACTTAGTTACTAAGTGTAACTGTAAATAAATTGATATATATTAAATTGACCAAAAAAAAAACCAAACCCAGACAGTTAAACTGGTAGAGATTTTTGCACCAATGAATTTTATGGACATTGTGTACTTTTTTCTATGTGATTCTCTCTTTCTGTCACTTATACATGATGAACATTTTTTAGCTTTGTGTGGTTCTCTTTCACACATGAAAGACACTGCAATTCTCTCTTTCACACACATAGTGACATACTGTGTAGATTTTTCTCTCTTACACACACACACACACACACACACACACACACACACACACACACACACACACACACACACACACACACACACACACACACACTATGCAGCTCTCTTATCCCCTCCATACACCATGCACTTCTTTCTTATGCATTCACACACATTCTTTCTCAATCCCATGCACTCAAATGCATTCTGATTCTCTTTTACACACATTCTTTCTTTTTTATTTCAGTTTTCTTTATCCACACAGACTTTTTCTCTGTGATTTTTATCTCTCTTGCATACATTTTTTCCATGTGATTCATTCTCTTAGTTACATGTACATATAACACTTAAACACAACACACACACACAGTGTGATTTTCTCATTCACAGAAACACTCTTTTTCAACAGTATGTACTTTGCAGCTGTGGTAAATTACTGGTACTGTGGTAGGTTGGTTGGTACAAGGATAATGGTTTTTATGTATGGTGTCGATTGCTTGTGAATTTGCATATTCATGCAGACTGTCATTTGTTATACTATTTTATTATTTAAAATTAATATTGACATCATTAATGCCTAATAATGGTACTGATAGTAATAGCAATTGCTTACAACACATTCACTTTTAAGACATTGTTTTAAAAATAAGCTTTAACACCACCAAATTAAATTTTACAACAATAGAAATAAAAGGAAATATATTCTTGTGAGTATGTATGACTCATTTATTTCCAGTAAAATGGAGAGCAGCTCATATTATATGATTTCCCTAATATTTACTATAATTATATGACATGATAAAATTAAAATATTATCATTGGATGATGATCTCTTGATATGCTCTTCTTAATCCTAGAGTTTTTATTACAGTATGGAATGTTGGTTTAGTGGATTTTTTTCATATCAGTATCATGAAATTAGTAGTAATATAATTTGTACACTAATATAGTAATAATAATAGTATGATAGTTAACTATACCTTATTCTATTGTTAATAATAATATTAATAATAATAATATGCATTTCTGTACTTAAAGTATTGCTATCAGTATCAGTACAGATGTATTATCAATAGATAATATCACACTGATAATAAAGACTGAATATCATATTGTATGGTTATATACTTTATTTTACTAGCTTAATATTAATAATTAATAATATTATTCCCTACAAATGTTCTTCATATCTTTGTTGAAAAAGAATATTTTTATACCTTGGCTTTATATTTTTTAAAACCAATAGTTTTGTGGTAGTTGATATGGTAGTAAATTATTTATTGGTGAATAGTGTTTCATTAACTAGTGACTTAAAACAGTATTTTTTTGTTTTCAGGTGAATAATTCAGCAGATTAATGTTAATAGTAATACTAATAATACTATTTTAGCAGCAGAAAATGTACCCATTGGGGTTCCAAATACATGTACATGTATGAGTAAATAAAAGCATATAACACATATAAATTATAATACTAGTACTAGGAAAAGTATTCCTGCATATAAATTATAATGTTTATAAATGACTACTACTTTTTTTTAGTCTGCTTCATATAAAACTTAAAGGAAAGATTTTCACTTTTTTGTTTTGAGTCTACTGTTGTTGAATATAAAAAGTGTAAATCATTAAGGTGTTTGAAGTGCAATTACAACCTAGGTCAGGGGTCACCAACACGGTGCCCGCAAAGACCACATAAGTCACCCGTAGATCTTTTCTAAGACTTCACATTATTAATAATGTATAAAGGCAAACTAGAAGAGTGTATCAAACTGGTACAGTGGTAGCCCTTCCTATGACTCAGTACCCATGAAGTAGCTCTCAGTATAAAAAAAGGTTGGTGACCCCTGACCTAGAACATATCATTTGTTGAATATAGAATTGTGATGTTTCCTAAGTGAACCAACAAATTAGCATGCAATAAATAATCAGTTTTGTCCTTAAGCTACAGCTAGGGTTAAAACTATTCCTTGTACATTGTGTGGCAAATTATTTCCAATAAAGAAAAAATATTTTGTTTGATTATTGGAATCATTTCATGATATGTGAGAATTATATCATGCTCTGATTAGTAATAGTTTCTATTTTTTAAAATCAGGAATATTTTGTTTGGTTATTTATAAGTTTTTTTTTTTTTGTATGTGCAAAATTCCCTTGTACCATTCTGCCTGCATGAACAGGTAAAGGGTAAGAGAGACTGGGGGTGGAAATCAATATATCGACAAACATGTTCGATGCTGTCTCCAAGAGGGCTCTACTTTCAGCAGGGCTACTCCAGGCTAGTTCAATTATTCTGGAATTGGCTTGCAATTTTTATTTCCTCAGGAACAGCATGCCTGAAGAATGATAATGGTTTAGATTTGCAAGAGTATCACAGGAAACTGAATTTTATAATCATCTGGCACTTGTCACTGCACGTGCCACTATCACTACTTTTATTTTAATTTTAAAGAAATTAAATATTTGCAGTATTGTTGTTTGGTCTTTTGCTCTCAGTCCTTCCTGTTTGCATTTACTGATTTAGTGATTTAGGAAGAATTTTTGGTTTGGTTGGGGATTTCTGTTGTTGTTTTGATGGTGTTTCTTATGTGTATGTGCTGAGTAATTTAATTATAGATAGTACAGCTGTGGAGTGCCTGTGTTGTACTTGATTAATTAAAATAATTGTGAAGTGCCTGCATTTTTTTTACTTGATTAATTGTTGTTATGTGGAGTATGTTATGTTTTACTTGATTAATCAAGCTAGCCGTGGAGTACATGTATTTTACTTGATTAATTTAGTGGTGGAGTAACTGCAGTTTACTTGATTAATTAACATATTAGTGAAATACCTATGATATTTTACTTGATTAATGAACATAACTGTGGAGTATCAGTTACAAGGTACACTTTACTAGGGTTTCAAAAAAGGAATTTTATTCTTAAATGATAATTATACATCTGAACCCCTATTCCAGTATCCTGTGTATTTTTTTATAGGCTAACACTTGCATTTAATGAAACTAGTTTGATTTAATTGAGTAATTGAATCAAATTGTTTTGAGAATATTTAGTATTTAAGAAATTAATTTTTAAACTCGCATAATAAAGATTTTTTTCCATTTAGTTGAGCATAATGAGAGAACATCTTTTAATCAGCAAATTGCCTTATTCCCCTGTCATTTACTCATTGTCAGTATTTCCAGTTTAAAGTCTTTAACTCTTAGTTTACATAGAGTAAAATTTAATTGGTCCTTTAATTATGATATCATTTTTGAAATGTTTTTAGATCACAGACTCCAAGGAAAATATGATAACAGTTGGAATATTATGTATGTATGGACAAAATTGCTGAATTATGAATATCATCATAATTAGTTCCAAGCTTATGTCTATGCTTTGTAAACAAATACCAGAAATATTTATATAATGAAAATTCTACCAGTTGTGCCAGTTTCAGATCTGCTTTTTTGCATCATTTTGGTAGTCAGGTAGTCAGGTAGTCACTGGTGAAGCAACATTGTTAACTATTTCTTGATCACTTTTTGCTTCAGTCATTGTTGTGTTGTGTGTCATGGTGCACTTGTGTGTAAGTATATATAACAAACAGTTGACATTTCCATAGCCTAATTAATTGCTGCTATTTTGTCCATGGCACTCCCTTCTGTTGTAGCAATTTGGTGTCTGCCACTTATTTGCATCAAAATGTATGCTTGCTAGGCTTATACACAAACATATAGGACATCAAAATGTATACTTTCTAGGCTTACACACAAACACATAGGGCATCAAAATGTATGCTTGCTAGGCTTATACACAAACACATAGGGCATCAAAATGTATGCTTGCTAGGCTTACACACAAACACATAGGGCATCAAAATGTATGCTTGCTAATGCTAGGCATACACACAAACACATAGGGCATGTTAATGCAAACATAATAACAAATAAGGAAGTTTACATCTTAGCAGAGTCTAGAATTATGGATTGAATTATAACTCTAAATTTGTGGTTTTTATTTTGGATGCAAAGCACACACTCATTATTGGTATTGAATATTCTGATTTTGTTGTAATTACAAAAAATCAGGATAATCTTTTAATAAAAATTAATATATCAGAAGTAATGAAAAATAGATTGACATTCAAATAGTTGAAATATTTGACAATATGCCAATGAGTCATGTCATCTTCAGTTTAGAAAAAGGACACATTATATGTATTAAGTTTCATTTGCAACAAAGTATTTTATTGTCATTGATTTATTTAAATTATATTTATTTTATAATAAAACATATTTTTCATGAAGAGAACATGTCATGTACAAAATATTTATAAGTTCATTCTCTCTCTCAGTCAATCAGTTAACTCACCATAAGCTAACAATCACCTTTCATGACTGGACTTGAGATCAAAGTGATTAGAATATAGAACTTTCTTAAACAGATAAGCCTTTGGTCTCTATCCATTGGCTAGTTCATTATTTGTAAACCTAAAATTATTGAATAACAAAAATTACTCTCCCATTCAGGACTGGTTTGGATTACATCATCAAGTTCTAGTATATTGTTTTACCTGAGTTGTTAATGTTATATTAACTCTGGTGTAGTACTTACAGAAATATCATCATGCACAGTACCTGAAAGTCATGTCACATTGACATTTAATGAACTATATAATAATTACGTTTTAAAATAGGGACAAGCAAATTTACTCTGCCACAGGGAGATTTGTGGCAAAAAAATTACAGTTGGTAACTCTAAATAAGAATTGCCATGAATGATCATTAGAATTTATTTTATATTTTAAACAGCTCCTATTCACATGCACCCTACGCCAGCTGCCCCAGAGAGTAGTGAGGACACTGAGGAGGACAGTGATGAGGAGGATGGTGACTCAGACAGTGATAGTGTCTGGAATAGTGTTGATAAAGATGTTGTTGATGACGATGATGATGAAGATGATGGAAAGCAAAATCTGTATGAGTTGTATCTGAAAGGAGAGCCAATGCCCAAACGCTACACCAACGAGCACCAGAAATTTGTTGCTGCACGCCAGCACATGCATAAACTCCAGGAGGCCAAGAACACACAGGTAATATTGAGTTTGACTAATATTAGTAATAGTTTATTTGACTGCATTGAAGCCTTTGCATGACCTTGTTCAGGCAGAGAAGAAATAAATTAATCAATCTGTAAATTGTCTTATCCTTTAAATTCATACACACATCATTTGAATTTTTCAGCATTTTTGTTGAATTCCCAGGCGCAGATCAATTTTTGTGGATTCCCAAACATTCAATATCATTTCAAGTTCGATAATGATGGCAGCCTGGTATTAAAATGATTTGTTTTACAACACTCTGAATGATGTTGCTGCTGTTTGTTTAGTACATGTAGCAATCGGTATAATTTTCTTTCCATTTTATTTTAAATTATTGGACAAATAGAAGAGTTGCAGTTCACTAAAATATTTCTTATAAACTGTTAAAATTTTACAAGGAAACTTTATTGGGGAACCTTGTAGTTGCAATAATAAGTGTCATGATTAATTTTCTTCTCGCAAGGATTGGATCTTGTCTTATACATTTATAAAAACAAGGGTTTAAAAAGAAAATAATTACTGAAGATATGGTAGATGTTCAAAAGTCTAACTTGCAATACAAATTTGATATTAATACTAAATGGATGTGTGCAATACCCACATTCAATATATGTATGGGCAAAACCAAGCCCTTGCTTGCTTGTCTAAATTGTACTGGGGTTGTTTACTGTAAATTGAATTAGGTACCTGCAGTCATGGTTATTTGTATACTTTTGGGGGGTGTACTTTTTCTATATGAATATGGCAGTTACTTAGAGCCTTAAACAAGCCCCTTTCCCAAAGAAAGGAGGGAAGAATTTATGCTTCAAATATATTTCATAGCAAAATGTATACACTAAGTTAGTAAGTGCATAATTATAAAAGTTAAGTTATGCCATAAAGAGGGACATGTTTTCAGCACAAATCTGTTGATATTAAAATGTCTAAGTATACATATTATATCTTCATGAAATAAAATAAAAGGCACCATGAATTGCTTTAGAATTAGATTAGTACCCATGTAGCAATTTCAAGCCTGATTAATATTATGTAGTGAAAGTAATGTAGATGGAAAAAATCATCACAGTTGAACTATGCCATAAGCCTGACAGGAGGCTGATTATTGAGCACTAAAAATGTGCAGTTCTTTTTAGTTTTAAATCAGCTTTGTGGATATTATTTAATTTTGTATTTATCTAATAATAATAATGTTATTCTATATTGGGATTACATAGTTTTAGCCATGGTTGTGGAGTTGGCCCAAAAAATGATTACTTCTATTCCTAAAATTGTAGAAGTCCGACTCTGATTCCAGCTGTAGTTTCTACATTCAGCATACACAATAAACTTGTATGGAGCTGTAATTTCTACTAATAACATACATTTATATACTTGTATGGAGCTGTAATTTCTACTAATAGCATACATTTATATACTTGTATGGAGCTGTATATATAGTATGGGATATATGTAAATAAATGAAAAAGTGGCTGTCATAGATTTCATTTTGAAGCTATTTTTCAATCTTACAATAATTTTTTTAAAAATCAAACTATATTTAAACTATATGAAAATGATTATCAGCATTGAATTGGTTCTTTAAAAAGAGATTGTTTCTAATAGGTCCAGCTTCATTAATACTCTCAGGATTTGATGATTCTGAGGGCATAAAACCATTGTCCCTCAGTCACTGTCAGTGATAATGCTGTGATAGTCACAGGATATTGTATTTATAGTGCTCAATTCAGAAGTTCACTCAGATTTTTAAACCTTTAGTGCTTGGTAAAAATTTATTTTGAGTATAATCAGATATGATTATATCTGATGATATATTGAATATTTCTCTGGAATTTTCCAAATTTTTAAGTGCCAATGTTTGGACCAATCCTGTATCAGTGTATGTTAAGATATTTTTTTAAAATCTTCATCTTCAAGATAAATGATTTTAGGTCACTATTTCAATAACTTCACAAAGTACTTTTTACTTCTGTTGCTTAAATTGTTAAAATGTACTAAATTAATAATAAACAACTACCTGAAATGTTATTTCATTTTTTATAAAGTGCCCACCCCACCCCCTCCCAAAAGGGGGTTCAAATGTGGATCCACCTTAGCCATAAAATTAGCCTTGAAATTTGGAGTTGGAGTTGGGACAGTTTTACCAACTCCAACTTTACTAAAAGTCAGCTGACTCCATGACTTTGATTCCACTGCCTTAGTTCTATCTGTTAAATTTGTTTTAGTATGCATTTTCAATACTGAAATGAATTATTACATATTTTAAATATATTTTAAATAATTTTAGTAACACGATAAGAAACTGGTTTGAAGATTTTAGTTTTGCCTGTTATATAGTGCGCTTACTATATTAATGTTGAATTTATCTACTTATTTCAAGAACTACATGCAGTAAGAAAAATTATGTAAATAAATTACAAATCAATTGGTTTTATTATCATCTTATTTATTTTGTTTTTAAATATTATTATTCTGGTTGTGATGATTTATCTGTAGCAAGTATCCTTGTAAAATTAAAGCTTGCTCTATATTACTCTAAAAAATTAGAAGTGGGCTTCCCAGCTTTGACAAGAGTAAAAGGGAAAAAGTTCACTGAACATTTTATGGCTAATTCTCTCCGTGCAATTTGAAGCCCTGCTCCTCCTCTGTCTACATTTATAAGAATTCAGTTTTCTTCTTATGCTGCTTTAAAGACAACTCCCATATCTACACACATCAAAATTAAAGTAGAGTGGCATAGAACAAGATACTGAGAGTTGAGTGTTTTATGTAGCCCCTTGCCTTTAGCAATCTCCCATCAGGGTAGTCTTATTACCAAACCTAGATATTTGCATTCTTATTTCTATCAGCGATAGCTAAAACAACCTAAAGAAATTGATGAGAGGAGCAGCTTGGGAACCATAAGCTTGGAATTTTTTTTTTTTAGTTTTGAAAAGTATGTCCTAATTGAAAGAGAATAATTCTTCCCCTCTTCCTGTTTGGTGATATGATATTTATGTATGATAGGCTCTTTTTACCACAAAGACTCTTGTCAGAAATTTGTATACATTTTTTTACCATCTACAAGTTTGATTACAAAATAACTTGTTTTAACGCAAGAAATTTTCTTGTGGTATATTCTACTTTCTAGTTTTTTAGTAGGTGGTCTGTTAGTTTTAAGGATTAGAGACTTAACCACACAATTAAATTTGAACATTGTTTTGTTTTGTAGTGTGAACATGTAAGAGAACCTTATTAGTAGTAGTACAAAATTATTTATATAATTTGAGTTAGATATTGTTGGTACCTTATTCTTCCCATTGTTATGTAACTCCAACATTCATATTTATGTGTTTATAGCTGTAGGCCTGTGTGCCAGCATTAGGAGTTAGTAACATGAGTGACTCTAATCCATCTTTCCGTTTGACTTCTTTTACCTCTGTAATCTGTCAAATATAGTTTAAAGGATTTGAATTATAGGTTATTCTGATGAGAGTTTATTTCAGTGATATGTTTATTTGACTTGATTCATTTATTAATTACAGAAAAAAATTTAATGTAGAAATTAAAAACTTTAAACTAAAATGATATTTATTTTGAAGATTAATCGATAAAACAGTTGTGATTATTGGTTATCTTAGCTGATGAAAGAGTGGACAGCTGCGCGTGACCATGTAAATGAAGTACGTAAAACAGATCCTAAAACTGCCGACAAACTTAGCGAGGAGATCAGACAGGTAAGTGTCGTTTGTCTTCATTGGCTTTAATTGTATTTGTGACAAGTGATGACCAAGAGCTTAGTAGATATTATTTTTATGTATTATTATAGATATTATTAAGTTTTGCTGATTCATTCTTGTTTTAGTAGTTTTTTCTCTCCATATTTTGTTGAATTTTGTTGTGACTTCTTGCTTGAGTGTGTGCATGTTTGTGGATGTCGTTTATTTTATTTTTTTCATTATGTGAAAAATCACATTTGATGTTATTTCCTAACACTCATTTTCTTTCACTTATTGTTTATCATTATATACATGAATTGTTTTTTAAAATCATGATATAACAAATGTAATTTATGTCATCTAAAAATTGTTATTTGATTGAGAATAAAAAAAATCAAGCATTCATTTTATTGTATTTCAACTATTTATTATCAGTATTTTTATTTTCACCTACAAAAATGTATTCACCTTGATGAATATATTTATGTTTGAATATATCAGTAAAAATCTATATGTTAAATCACATCCCAAACATTGTTAAAGTTTACTTTAAATTAAAGTAAAAACATTAAGAAATCAATTGGTATCTATAGAGATAGTAAAAGATGTACTTTTGAATAAATATTATGGTGTTCATGTAAATCCAGGTTATTAAATTTTAAATGTGTAGATGAAATGTGCCTAATAACCCTCTCAACACACCAAATGAGTGGAGCACTGTACATGTACTTACTGTCTCTTCCAGCTGTAGCCAACTGTTTATGCTAATTGTACTACATTGTTGAACCACATCAGTAGCTATACATATTGACCCACCAAAAGGAGAGAGTCTGTGTGGTATAAGTGCATATTTACTCCAGTATACAGAGCAGAAAAGCAAAACTTCTGTCCTTGATGATAAGGATGTCAGTGAAATCTTTATCTCCTGGTTCACTGACTGAAAATGAGCTTCATTTGTGCTGTTTTGTATGAAATGCAAGTTGCTTGTTTAGACATGAATGAAAATCTCTTGAAAACATGGTTAAGAATATTCTGCACAATCACATAGTTTTAATTGAGAAAATCCATTCACTCATAACTTTGCCACATCTAGTTTTGGACATCTTACAACAACATTAATTCCAAAATATATAAAATCCTAAATAGTGCTAATATATTTTAAAAAGCATTTTCTCACAGTTATTTTTTGTTCTCCATCTGTTTCTAGTAGTTATAGGAGAAAAGTCCAATATCAATAGATATTGCTTATATTTGAATAGTTGGGCCTACTTCATCAAATTTATTTTTTGTTTTGTTTTGTTTATATAGCGGTTCCAACGTTTGTACAATGCATATGAACAGGAAGACATTGCAGAAAAGCAACAGATTGTTGCACTTCATCAGCAGCACGTCCAGTCAGACCTCAACCAGCACAAGCGAGTTGCCATGGAGAAGTACATGAAAGCCCTGGAAAAGGGAGATGTGAGTGTTAAAATCCCAATTCTATTCTAGAGCAGTCTGTTTTATAAAAAAATGAAATCTCTCTTGTGACTTTTATGAAGAGGGTAGGGACATAGAATATGATGTATTCTTTGGTATTACTACATAGAATATGTATTGCTTGGTGTTACTACATGGAATATGAATTCTTTGGTACTAGGTAGAATATGATGTATTCCTTGGTATTATTTCATGGAATATGATGTGTTCCTTGGTGTTATTGTTGCTTAAATAAAATAATGTCTAATGTTCAAAGATACAACTTTTATGCAGCAAATTAGGTTTGTGGAAGTGTAAATGCTGGTTTCTTTGACTTACTTTATTTAAATATTTTTTTACCCTTGGTTAAATTAGATGTTTTAATTATTTGTGGCAGTTGTTGACCCATATGTCTATGGGTTGAGGTCCAAGGGAATAGTCATGTGAGTGTTATAATAACTGTTGGTAGAAAGGTAACCCATAGTTACCATCTTTTTGTCAGAAACAAAGTTCTCCTCTCTTTATGTCATATGTTTCTGGGCCCAGTTTTCTAGATATAAGCCAGACATGAACTCTAATTAAAAATATACAGACTGACAAATATTATTTATTGTTATTAACAGAGACCGCACATTAATAATAAATTATGTTTCACAGATTATTCTCTTACTGAACTGTATTTAAATACACTGTGTCGCAGACTTATTCAGACTCCACAATATACTTATAGAGCTAATAATAATTATATTAATATGAAATTAATATACTAAAAATTAATGAAAGTTGTTAATAAAAGTCAATGATTGCACAAAATATTCATACTTAAATGGAAATACAGAAATTTTTCTTTCTTTCTGATAATAAAGTGTAAAAATGTTTTGTGAATAATAATTAATCATTCATAGTTTATTGACCAAATGGATATTTTACTTTTAATGTTTTTATAAATCAGTAATTAGTTTAGGAATGATATATTCTTTCACAAGTTAGGTGTTTCTGTGTTAGCTAGGTAGTGAAAAGGGGTAACCATAAAAGAGGTCTTACATGCTAAGCACTTACATCTTTAATGACATTTTGTTGATGCTGCTGGTGTTACAAGATGACTGGTGAAGATGAATTGTGACATCATGTCTATCAAGCTGATCAGGGGGCTGGTTGGTTTCATGTTTGTATTATAGTAAACAGGACCCTTGAAAGAACTAAAAATTTCAGAACTGTTTTTCAAATGTTTACATTTTTAGCATCTAGAGTTATCTTTTCTTGTTTAAATTATCAATATTTTACAATTTTTTCCTAAATAATAAATTGTCATCCGTAACTGAAATATAAATTAGTAAATAAATCAATATGTATAAATACGATCTGTGTCCTTAAAACTAAATATTTCAAGAAAATAGAATATTTCCAACTCTTCACGAAAGAGTCACTCCAAGACTGGCCTATATTAGAGAGTGTTAGCTCAGAAACTGTCAATAATTTTAGTTTTTAAAAAAATTTTGCTCACAGAAAAATTA
The DNA here is from genome assembly GCA_028829895.1 of Sinotaia quadrata. Taxonomy (NCBI): domain Eukaryota; kingdom Metazoa; phylum Mollusca; class Gastropoda; order Architaenioglossa; family Viviparidae; genus Sinotaia; species Sinotaia quadrata. Next base: position 111,965,423 of record CM054179.1, read on the forward strand.
AGTAGGTAGAAATAAATATTAATAAATGTTTACAAATAGATTTTACCGATAAGTGGTTTCAATTGACCTTATAAGGCAGAATAATCAGTGTTAGCATCGGTACATCATGTCTCAGAAATGTAGGCCATGACTGACATGAACTGAGGACGATGCCACAGAGTTTTCAGTTTAGCAAGCTGCATGGACTAATAACCCTGTATTATGTCATGTTTTGGGAAAGATATTGAACCGCTGAATAAAATGACTTCTTCTCTATGATTTTGTGGACAATATTTCACTCACAAAAAAAATTGTCTCAAACTTTTCACTTAACATTTTTTGGCCTTATTCTTAACATGCAAATATGAAAAAATATGAATGTGTAGAGTTATCTCTCCTCCTTTTAATGGACCATTCAAAATTTAGGTTACTTATCCATTAAGGTCGTGCAAAATTCTTTAATAATATTGACCAATGCTCCCAGTTAGAAATTTTTTACATAACCCGAAGGTACTTTCATCAAAGTTTATGGATACAGTAATAAAGTTTTAAAAAAATGCAATAACATACTTTAAAAGATGAAACATAGCTCTTTACTTTTATACAAAAAATCTTTAGTTCAGGTTCAATGTGAAGAAAACTGCTGAGATAAAGTTTAGTAAATTTGTGTGCAAAAGTGCATTTGTCACCTATAAAACAGCGATGTTGGGACTACCTAATATAAGTGAAGTAGGTGCTCACTTTTTCCTAGACACAGTGGTGCCAAACTTGAAAATTTGTCATTACTCATGATTACTGTATAGTAGTTCCATTGCTAAAAAGAATGCACACAGAGTATGGAATCTTCTGGCATGTTAGAAAATAGTTTACTAATCCAGCCCACCCCGCTTTTTTTTTCACTTCAACATATTATCAGATCATAAATTTTGAAAACTTATTAAATTCTAAAATCTAGAGGTCAACATATTTGGATACACACTGTATTATAATTGTAAACACTTCAGTGAAAGGAATTATTTATCTCATATTTTTTTATTTATTTTTTTAATGAACATAGCAATGTTCTTGAGGAAAATTTGAATTTTGATATTACAGTTTTCTCTAAGAATGTATTATCCATTGTATAGAGTGGAATATTGCTGTAAATTCTTGCTCGTTTTCTTGTAACCTTTGTTGTAACCTTTTCAATGGTTTTTTTTGTGTGGAAAACTTAGTGGAGAAATTTGGCAGATCTTACAGTAAGCAAACATTTAGCAAGATTATATAAGTGAAGTCTCTTATTTTTATAAAACTCAAACAGGTGGTGCGAATTAGCAAAAGCTTGCGCCAGTACATCAAGGCAGAGGAAAAGGACATACTGCACACATATAACCATTACAATCATGTCAAGCAGACCAATGCTCCTGAAGCTATACGCATCCATCCACATGTCATCCAGCATCTGAAACTTTGTCAGCAACGCATGGAACAGGCTCTGGATATGCTCCACCACTATCCACAGATTGATAGCAAAGTTCGCCCAGAAATTGGTAAGTCATCACTATTCACAGATTAATAGCAAAGTTTGCCCAGAAATTGGTTGTCATCACTGTCCATAGATTGATAGCAAAGTTCACCCAGAAATTGGTTAAGTCATCACTGTCCATAGATTGATAGCAAAGTTCGCCCAGAAATTATTGTTAAGTCACTGCTTGATAGGAAAGTTTATGCAGATTTTGATTTGATTTAATTGCAAACTTTGTCCAAAGATCAATAAATCTCAACTTCTCACATTTTGATAGCACACTTTGTCCAAAGATCAGTAAATCCAATTTGATAGTAATTTTCAGCCAAAGATTGGTAAATTCTGCTTTCTACACAATTTTCATATTTATGAATATTATGCAGATAAGTCATGGATATTTTGGTGCATTGATTATGAGACTTGCTTTTATTAAATTTGGTTTAATGTTTTCATTTTTATAATCTTGTTAAGTTTGTAATGAAATTATACAAAGTAGCATTTAATTGTTTCAGATGAATTTATGAAAGGCTTTGAGGATACTGCATCCCGCATCCGCACCATTGTACTTCCTGACCCCACCACATCCAACAACATTCAAACAGACTCAACAGAGTCAAGCGGTAAGTTCTTTTCAATATTGTTTGGTATGTTACCTGATTAATTAGCTTGCCCACTGTCATATTTTTTTATTGTTGTTTTCATACTTTTAAGAAACGTTTTACCAGATATATAAATTTAAAACTAAGATGTAATGTTGTCACTCTTGTGAGGAGTGCCTAACTGGTCGTGTACATTTAGTTCCAAAAAATTTTATTCTTATTGGCTTACACTTTTATAAGTCAGTTTACAATTAATAGGTAGTCCCACTCATTTTTTTCTAATTGATATTTTACAAATGTTTTATGCTCAAAATGTGTGTTCTGATGAAATAAGGTTGTACAGAAAAAATTATGATAATAGCTATAATACTTTTTGAGATATTGTCAATTTAGTGTCGTAATTTGTGATCAACATTTTTTAGACGTAATGAATGTGCAGTTTGTCAAGTTCAGTACAAGTAAAATATAAACCACACTGATCAACAGTCCAACATTTTAAATTAACATAATCACAGACAACAAGAAAAAACAGACATAATGCAGAATTGAAATTTAAGTTTCTTATAAATTATGACGGAAAACGTGCTTTTGTTTCATAAAATTGCTTACAAAATGCAACAAACTGGAATATTCATGGCATCATAGCATAATCAACTGATGAACAAAGTATATCCAGAATGCATATTATTAAATCATTTGCTATGTAGTTAATGCCTATTTTTTTCCAAAAGCATAGCAATAACAGTGAAGAAATTATTTGATGCTGAAAATGGCCATTTCAACTAATTTTAACCAAAAAAGAGCAGTAACCAAGTGTTATAGGGAAAACGTAAAAAAGCAAATTGTCATATCTCTAAAACTATACAACATACAGAGCTGGTTCACATATCAAAATGATCAGTAAGTTGTGCTCTATCTAAATATATAAAGTTAAGTTATGTTTAATCATTTATTTAATTTACATTTTTAGTTTTTTTTTATAAAATTCCTATTTACGAAGAAAATGAAAATGGATAAATTGTCATATCTCTGAAACTATACATAACACAGTTATGGTTCACCTATTAAAATGACCAGCAAGATGTTATAAATGTAACTAAACAAAAGATTTGTTCAGCATTTTATTTGTTTTAATATTTTATAATACAAAATTTAATATTTAAAATCTTAAAAACCATATTAAAACTGCTTGATTGGTATAAAAGCACTCTATATCTCTATATGTATCAAAGATACATAAAGATGTTGAACCCATGCCATTGCTAATTATATCACTACACACACACACACACACACTAAAAAATCCAAATCATATCGTTTTATTCTGAAGGTTTGACAAGGTCTTAAATCACTGAAACTTGTGAAAGTGTGCATGAAAAATTTATTCTTAAATTAAAACAGTGCTCTGCACACATGTACATTATTTAAAGAAATATTAACATATTTATATAATTATAATGTAGGTTATGAATAAAAGATCATTTCATTTTTGTTTTATTTATTTCAAATAATGAATATGCACAATAACACACAGTGACACACATACATCCATTATCATAACAAACAGCAACATCTTAGTTTGTAAATCCACCATCTTCTTTCAGTCTCTTTGGTGGTTGGCTACTTGGAAAGTTATCTACATTAGTTGTTCTTGCCACTTCAGTTTCATCTAAGCTACTACCTGCATTTACAACAGCTCAGCATGTGCACAATCAGATACTGGAGTGCCTTCTAGCAAATATTTGCATAAATTATTTTATCAACAAGGGTGTTGATGTCTTTACCTTTTATTTTTATATTCAGACTTTTAGCACCCAAATCAACCTTGTACCTATGATTACTATGGAGTACTACTAGTGCTAGCTTTATTTAAAAGTCTGAAGCTCTTTGCAAACACTTTCATTCATAGACAAAGCAAGAATAATTTGACTATCTGGTTTTAAATGAAAAGTTTAAAGAACAGTGCACTGCTTTTTTTTTTTAGTGATTCTGTATTTTATGTTTTGGCATTTTTGAGAGATGGGCAAAACTGAACAAGCCACTCATTCAGACAGCAATCTTTCAAACTTAATTTCTTGGCAAAACTTTGAAGTAGTAAAATCAGATTATCAGAAACTTCATTAACAGCTGTTAATGAATAACATACTTCAACAGCATCTCCTGACTAATACCATACTTTTCACAAAAAGTCCCATCACTAAGTTGTAATGCTTTGGAAAGACAGTTTCCCAGTTGTTACAAGGGGTGTTCTTAAGTTCAGTCATAACCCTGAAGATAAGTTAGTGTACTGCTCATCAGCTAAAAAAAATATTCCACAAATGTTCAACCCTTAAAATTTTCTTTATGCAAACAAGTATGCTGTAAGTAGGATAACTATTAGCTGCATACTTTTAATAACTTGCTTTTGATGTAAAGAAAAAAGTATACATTGCTTATCAGCTAAAAGAGTGAAAGGACCAAACAATATTTAAATATTACTCTTTAAAATAAAGTAAAACATGAAGAAATATTAAGTTAGCTATAGTATAAGATTAAGAACAAATGTACAGCAGCCTGCTGTCTTAAAATAAAGTAAAACATGAAGAAATATTAAGTTAGCTATAAGATTAAGAACAAATGTACAGCAGCCTGCTGTCTTTATTATTAAAAAACGAAACAATAACCTTTTAAGTTAGTTATTTCTCCATTTATGTAGAAGTGTAAAGAAATTAAAAGTCAGGGGAGGGGGGGACCCCCCAAAAAAAAGAGATTTTTTACACTTTAAAACGATGTTCAAATAAGAAACAAAATGGGAAAAGAATTTTTTTAAATATAAGCAAAAACGAAATAATAAACTAAATATTAAGTTTGTGTTACAGTACACAGAACGCTTGAAAGAACTGAAATATTTCAGAGCGATGTTTTTCTACAATTTTAACATCTAGAGTTATCTTTTCTTTTGAAATTAACGATGATTTAAAACTATTTTTTCTACATAATAAAATTGTCACCCATAACTAAAATTAAATGAGCAAATAAAACAATATTCACAAATATGATCTGCGTCTTTAAAACGAAATATTTCAAAGAAAATAGTATATTTTCACATATTTGCAAGTCACTCCGAGATCGGCCTATATTTGAACGAGTTAATTCGGAAACTGTCAATAATTCTACTTCAGTACTTGAAAAATAATAATAACATGCTTACAAAAAAATGAAAATAAACTTTAATAAACGCTCACAAATATATCTGACCAATAAATGGTTTCAACTGATCGTATAGGGCAGAATAATCAGCGTTAGCGTCGGTACACCGTGTCTCAGAAATGAAAGCCTTGACTGTGGCATGAATTGAGAAAGACGCTACGGGGTTTTGAATTCAGCAAGAACCGCATGGACTAATAATCCCGTATTGTATCATGTTTTTAGAAAGAGGTTGAAATGCTGCATAAAATGATATGTTTTCCTAGTTTTTGTGAAAAATATTTGATCCCCAAAATTTGTCTCAAATTTTTAACTTAAATTTTTTTTGGTGTTATTCTTAACATACGATATGGAAAAAAATATGAGTGTATAGAGTTATCTCTCTTCTTTTTAATGGACCGATCAGAATTTCGCCAACCTATCAATGCGGTTCCATCCAAAAAGTTAAAATATGGTACTGAAAAACGCGAATTTTACTTTTTCGGCCGTGAGGCGCCCGATGAGAAATTTTCGACGTAACCCTAAGGTACTTTCGTCAAAGTTTATGGATACAATAATAAAGTTCAGATGAAAAGCAAGAATATGCTTTAAAAGATGAAAGATAGCTCTTTATTTTTTATATAAACATCGTTAGTCCAGGTTTAGTGTGAAGAAAACTGTTGTGAGTCAAAGTTCAGTGAATTTGCGTGCAAAAGAGCGTTTGACCCCAATAAAACAGCGGCAGTGGGACTACCTACAATTAACGTTTATTTGAATTTAATATATAAATATTAAATCTAACAAATATATAATGCATATTTTGTCTCATTGTTTCTGTCTACACAGTTTGTATAATTCATATCCGATTAATTTTTTTAGAATAGCCTTTTCCAATGTTATAATAATTAAAATATTCACTACATAAGCACCATAGAACACCTTGCTGTCTCATAAATACCTCCATTTTCTTTAGGAGATGGCATTACATATAAAGCCAAATTGAGGCTGATTTTGAAGTAAATCAGAGCTTAGTACATTTTCAAATCACTGTTTGACATTGTCATTTGTTGCTTACTAAAAAAATTACTTCATAAAAAAAGCTTCTATCCTGCAGTCCAATTGTGCCATTTGCAAATCGCAATGTGGCACTGTTTTCATAGCAACTCAGAGACAGTTGATGTCAACTGTTCTCTGTCATTGATTTTTCTTTAATCCAGTGAATGCATTTCAAGATGAAGAAGTCATAACTTACAATGTTGTCTCAATGAATGCAGGCAACAAACAGAAAAATTAAATATAAAATGCCTTTTGGATCAAATGAACAGTCTAATTATAACTGTCCAATGGTAAAGTAATAATAATTGCCTGTTACACACTGACTGGCTTAGTTGACAGACTGAGAAAATGTGTATTCTCAGGTGACACCAGTGTCACTAGGCCATATGGATGCATTTATGTTTTGTGACACTAGGCCAGTCAACAGGTTCACTGCCAAAAATGACAACATCCTGAAGTTGTGGGAGCGCTTGTCTGCGATGATGAGGATGTACGAGGTCATGTCAGAATCAAAATACCTAAGAGAAACTGCTGCCGTCATCATATCCCACCTACCCATCCCAGAAAATAAAGTGTTTTGTTTATATTTCGCAAGCAGCTGTATGTTTTAGTAACCTCTTCACAAGATTATAATATTTATATTTGCACCAACATAACTGGCTTATAAACATAAATACAGACATTACTTATTGCATAGTCCCAAATAGAGTGTCAGTACATTATTTGGGGGGGGGGGGTAAATGGCCACACCCCTCTTGCGTGTGTTGCATTTCCATATATGTGTTCTTGAATGTGCACAGATAATTACTAATTAGTTCAGTGATCATAATTGGGATGCTTGAGATGAGATTTTATGAGTATACAATTTTCCAAATATCTTTTATGTAATTTATTCTTTTAAAAATATCTTTTCATGCATTATTAATACCAGTTGTTAAATTTAAAAAACATAGTATCACTGGTTTCCAACATATGCAGGATATTTTTAAAAATAGATTTTTGAACGATGAAATAATTTTTAATAATTGTTATTACCATTATAAAGTGATTAGGATTCATTTTGTGAGTATTATTATAGTTTTCAAGCAAGATAACCCATTTTTGTTCTCACTTTATAAAACCTACTGTCTATAAACAAACTGACTAGCAAATAAACACCTTGTATCCTTGAGACAGTTGCTCTATAAATAGCACTATTAAGTAAAGGATTAAGAGTTCAGAAGTAAAGTAACTGTTCTTGTGACAGAGCTGTTTAACATAGAAAATGTATCAGGATTTTAACTTTTGGTAAGTAGTTGTTTTCCCAGTCCCCCATAATCATAACTTTCAGTTAAATTGTTGTTTTTAGAGGATGTGTCACAAAGCAATATTGCTGTACAACCACACAGAATTGATGAGATTGTAGAAGATTTGAAAGATGAAGATGAAGAGGGCTATGAAAGCAGTGAAGTAATTGAAGATGAACGCACCTATGAACATGAACATCGTGACAACAATGTTGCCCATTCTCTGAACAGTCATATGGTTGTTGAACAGGTAAGATGGCTATTATAATTTTTAACCAAACCATTATCATATATTGTGGTATATGCTGCTTTTCAGAAATTGCTTAGTAGTTTTAGATTCTATTCAAGAAAATTATATTTGAATTTTCTGTTTGACTGAAATTTTACTTAAGATTATTCTCTTTATCTATATACCTGGTGTTATTCATTCTTTTGTCTCTTTGCCTGGTGTTATTCATTCTTTTGTCTCTCTCTCCGGTGTTATCCTTGTCTCTATTCTTGGTATATCATTCTTTTGTCTCTTTGCCTGGTGTTATTCACTCTTTATCTCTCAACCTAGTGTTATTCAATTTTTGTCTTTCAATTTAGTTTTATCATTCTTTTTGTCTATCTGATGCCATTCATTCTTTTTATCTCTCTGTTATTCACTCCTTTTGTCTCTCTACCTAGTGTTATTCACACCTATCGTCTCTCTACCCAGTGTTATTCACTCCTATTGTCTCTTTACCTAGCATTATTCACTCCTTTTGTCTCTCTACCTAGCATTATTCACTCCTTTTGTCTCTACCTAGTGTTATTCACTTTAAAAGTCTGTCTACACTCTGGTCTCTAAAGTCTCCCTGGTATTATCATTCTATGTGGTATTATTAACTCTTTTTGTTTTAGCTTTGTGTTATTCTCTTTGACTCTATCTATATCTAGTGTTAGTAATTTTTTTTTAATTTCTCAGTCTGGTGATATTCATTCTTTTTGTCCACCTGGAGTTAGTAAAATTTTTTTTTGTTTGTTTCTTATCCTGATGTTAGTCATTCTTGTGTGTACAGAGTATCATTCTTTTTGCCAGTTTCTCATATTCGATTTTCTCTTCGTCGTATTATCTTTCATTCAATATTATTGTTGCAATTTATTTTATTGTTTTAAGTACCTATTTTTAATTTTTTTGTTTGTTTTTGATGATTCAGTGTTAACTCTTTCAATTTATTTATTTCATGTCCATTCTTGTGTCAGACAATAAGTATTTTCTAAATGGTCATTATTTATTCTTGTTTCCAATGTAATTCAATTTTTGTTCTTGATACCTGGTACCCAGTGTAAATAATTTTAAAAGAAAACATTATTTTCCGTATTTTGCTATATTTTACTCAGTGCTAGTTAACCTTTTATTTATGTATCCAGAACCACCAAGCTTCTGCTAGCACTAGTGCTTCTCAGTTTGGAACCACTTTTGGCATTGCCATTGGCTCAGTGGCCGTTTTTGTTGTGCTGGTAATTGGTGTGATAATGCTACGCCGCCGATCTAATAGCCGCACTAATGTGACTCACGGCTATGTAGAAGTTGACCCAGCTGCTTCACCCGAGGAGCGCCATGTTGCCAACATGCAGATGAATGGCTATGAGAATCCCACATACCGTTACTTTGAAGTACATTCTCAGCAGTAAAATAACATCTACTTGTGGTTCCATCTTGATAAATATGAAATGAAAATGCACAAATGTTTCTTTGTATACAGGTGTTGTTGAAGCATAGGCTATCCTCTGCATAATGAGATTTGTTAACTTGGTAAACTAAATGATTTTAGGAGTTAAAAAAAAAATGCAGATTAACATTATTAGAGTTCACTTAAAAAATATCCTTTCGCCATTTAAATTAAAGTTGATTATCTGCTGGCCCAACAGTAGGCCTCTCAACCATTTTTTTCTGTCTCTCTCAGTGTGATGTGATTAAAAATGATGTTAGAAAACTACATAGCTTGAGGATGATGGCTTTCATGTTCTCCAGTGGGAGATTCATGAACATTTGTGGACAGTTCATTCCTAAAGCTTTTGTATGGAAAGAAGTTTTTCTTACTCAAGAATTAACATACTTCAGACTGTCAAAGGGTTTTCTCAAAAAGAAAAAAAGATATTTGAGAAAATAAGTTTGTATTAATCTGAATTTTCAGATGATTTAAATCAAAAAAATTTTTACATCGGTTTGCTTTAAGCATGCACAGGGTGTGTATTTTTAAAACTGATAATGTAAGAAAATCTTGAAAAGTGACTATCTTGAAGTGTTTTTTTGGGTACAGTTGATAAATTTCCATGCTGTTGTTTTATGCAGAGTGTACAAAAGAAGCTGAGATGATGTGACAGAAAATTCTTCAACACAAACTCTAAAAGTTATGTGGAATACACATTAGTTATATGAACAGTACCTGACCTCTTTGGACATTAATTGATATGGGACTTAAATAAATTATATATGGCTTAGTTTAAGATTTGCAGTGATTGGTGTTGAAAAAGAAATTTTTTACTTTGTTTAGGATTAATAATGTGGTTGTGTATGTAATTTTTCTTACTAATGTGCTGGCGAGTGTAATTTGTTTCATTTACATCTTTTATTTTTGTGTTTATGGTAACGTCAGGAATACATTTTCGCTAGCAAGTATACAAAGGACATGCTTGGAATTGATTTGGGAGAAAAGTGATTATCAGGTTATCTAGTAGTCTTTTTTTTTTTTTTAATCTTTTTTAAAATTATTATTATTTTTATCCTAAGAACAAAAGAATCATCTTTTACTTGAACATTTTCTTCATTGTTATTATTTTTTTTTTTTTTAAAAACTAAATTTATATCATCTTTATTTCCCTCTTATATATATATTTTTTTGCATGTGTAACATACATTTGATATTGGATCATATATTGCCAATCTATGCTGACTTTATGAATAATTGTAGTGGCAAGGCCCACCTAGAGTAATGTATTTAACTGCCTTTATATTTCATATACATATATATATATACATATATATTATTATTATTACACATAAACGTGTTTCTGTTTATATTTTTCTTTTTTAAAGGTCTTAAATCATTCCCATGCATTTGTATCTGTGTTTTGCAATAGAATTACTTTTCCTTATCTTTGAGTCATAAAAGTGAAAATGTCTTCTTTAGATAGAATTTTTACAAGTCAGAATGCACCAATGTCATTACTGTAATATTGTATAGTTGTTAGTGTTTGTTTCACTTAAACTTTGTGATAAAAAAGAAATGTTTGCAGAAAGGGTAGCACAGGGTTCATTAGTGAAATCTCACACTGATCTGTGCTAAGGAAATATTCACCAGGGTTACAAAACATTTTTAAAAGCAGAATTTTTTTAGAGGTATGTGTGATCATGTAAAAGCGTAAGATTTGGACTAAAATACCATAAAAACCAGATGTTTACAATCCTTTTTGCAATAATTATGCTGTAATAGCACCATTCATTTTACAAGTGGTTATAGGGGCATATATGAAAACCTACTTACTGTGTAATGTTTTTATAGGACATCTTCAGATTACTCCTCACTTGAGTAATTAATTTTTAAAACATGTCATTTTTTAAACTTTATTAATAGTTTAATTCCATGTTTTTCTGTGAAACCTGTGATGCTTTTGGCTGTGCAGGTGTGTAAAGTAGAATTGTTGATAGCTTTTGAGTTACTCTGGACTTTGTTGTTTGCAGATCTTGATTGTGTTCATAGTGGCCATGTTGGTTGTGTTTTTGTCTTGATGCAGCCTTGTTTGAAGAGCTGACAGTCTTTAAACTTTACGTAATTTTTAGTATTGCAGAAATTTGTCCGTCAGGGTTTGCCTAGGCTTACAAGCAATAAAATGTACTGTCAAGTACACCTGTACTTAAAGAATAAAATGCATTTTAAGAAAAAAATGTTAAGTATTAAAATGGTGGTTGTAAAGGAAAAGAAATAAATTTTTTAAATAAGATTTTTGATCTTCCCATTAATTTTGATCCGTGGTATACTTTTGTTACCATTAAACTTATTTCTGTGAAGCAAATTTATTGACAGGTTATTAATGATTCGACAGACACAGTCCCTTTGTGAATCATTCAAGTGTGAGTCTTGTCTCTTTTGTATTACTTAGTAGGAATTGAGTAGGTCTGCATACTTTATTAGCATTTACTGACTTTGCATTTATTTATGTTAAAGTGATTAAGATATTAAGATGGACCTGTACTTAAATATGCATGGTTTAACTTGGAGGAATTTAGACTAAACTTTTTTGTTTGGTAGAAGATTTATAATTTTAGATTTGACATTTGCTTTCGCCAGATAAATCCCAAACATTTTTAACAATTATATATTTATTAAGGTTTATATCTATTTTTAAAATAATAACTAGAAAAGAGTAGCCAGCAATATTTGGGAAAATGTGTTTAAAGATAGTATAGGCATCCATTGATTGCTCAAAGGTTTTATGTGCTTTAGTACAGATAGAACAGATAGAACATTTAAAGGCACACCCTCTGATTTTCTCTTCATTATCATATTAGATCTCTGTGGCTGGGGTTTTGATTCTCATTACTTAGTTACTGAATTATTGTCTGGGTCATTGAAAACTTAATGTGATACAGGATTTTTTAATTTTTAAAATAAAGCTTAAAAAGTGTTTGTTTCTTGTGTTTGTCTAGAACCAGTTTGTATTTATGTGTGAATATTATTTACCATAATTGTAATCCATAATGATATTTTATACAATTACTTGAAATTGTCTCCTAGAGTCTTGAGGTTTAAAAAAATATATCTGTGGTTTGAGAAACATTACGATTAATTGAATAAAGATACATTCCAGCACAGCTAATACAAGATGGACACCATACTTCAAACAAACATAAAACCATTAAATATTTCAATCATTAAGAGATTCTGGCTCCAAGACTAACATTAAGATGTGAGATCATTGAAAATATGTGATTTTGTTAGATTTTGGCTTCTATACAGGCTCTGGGAGAAATTGATTTAATACAGTAATGTTAGAATGTATCTGTATATACACTACCTATGATTTTACATTTAGCACATTTATAATGGAAATGGTTTCTGTACTTTAGTGTGGTTTTTTTATTTTTATGTGCACAACACTGTCATAATTGAATATTGTTATTTTGCTGATGTAAATGTTGCACATTTTTCTCTTGGCTCGCTATACTATTTCAGTGCTCTGTCTTGTGCAGATCATGTCTTTTAATCAATAAAAATAACCATTTCCACAAATGCAGCCTTATTTTGTTTCAATTTTACATCTGGAACATAATAATCAAAGTATGAAAGAGAGAGAGAGAGAGAGAGAGAGAGAAGCTTGAATATGATTTTAGAAAACATTACAAGGGATTTAAGGCATCACTTGACTTAACATTAACAATAATTATTTTCTACATTGTTTACATATGCTGACAATCATTACATTACTTTCTAGTTGACTAATAACATTGTTTACTTATGCAGACAATGACAGCTTTAAGAAGGTATATGAAGTTAACACACAGGCATTTTTAGACTGCAATTATTTAGCATATAGAAAGACCTCAAATGACTTTAAAATCTTCATCATCCCAGATGTTGATGCCTATTCCCCCCTCCTCCCAAGAATGATGATTGTATTTACAAACCTAGATACTGATTACAAAGATTGTATTTACAAACCTAGATACTAATTACAAAGATTGTGGTTAACACAATTGCTCTTTTAAGCAGTCATGTAGGTGGGTCAGCATCTACAGAAAGATTCTAGAGTTTACATAGCAGATATTTTATTTGCATTGGTAGCTTGATAAATATTCAAAAACGGAAAAGCATGAGAGAAATATTGTGAGGGTGAAAAAGATGAGTTCTAATTAACTAACTGTTGGCCATGGTGCGAATAGTCATCTTTAATCTTGAATCATTCAACAATAGCTGTACTTTATAAGGTAAAAATTCCTTTGTAGCTGTTTTGTTTTTTTTAACAAGGTTAAAGAATATGCTTATCCAGGAAATTTATAATTTAACCTGTTTAAAAAAAAATGTTATTCAGATAATGCATTTGCCAGGAATACGTTAATGTTGTTTGAGGACTGAATTTGGAATCTGGACCAGGAGGTCAAGCACTCTTTATTTGCCAACACCAACAAAAGAATTTCATTGATAAAGTGCAAAATTTCCAGAAATCAGTTTGTCTTAGTTCTAGACAGCTTAAACATAAAGATGGTTAAGTTTAATAGAGGGGCACCAGTTTAACATTAATGTTTGATAGATATACAGTGCTGCATTAATGCCTGCTATATATACACAATGCAAAGTTTATGCTTTATTTACAATGCAAAATTAATCCTCATAGATTATACAATGCAAGGTTAATTAATGCTCGATGAATATAAAATGAAATGTTCATGCTGAATAAATATATAATGAAATGTTAATGCTTGATATACAATGATATAATGCTCAATAAATATACAATGCAAAAACAATTCATGAACTTTTTTCCCCAAGATGCGTGAAAAAAAAATCATTCCTGCACAATCAAAATCCCAGTTAATCTACAACTGAAAAACTCCACTATGAAAAAAAAAATGGTATGTATGAACTTGTATTTTATTCTTTGGAAATGAGAACACAGAAGTGATTTTCTGCTTATTCACAACCAACCAGAAATGCTTCACTTTTACTGCACAAATGGCATGTGAAACCAAGATTCCTTCCGCTTTCTGCTAGTTAATTGAGAATGTCATTTTGGGAAACAATATACTTATTACTCTCAATCTGAAACTCCGGAAAACCGAATTATTTTTGTTTCTCACAGTATCACATATTGGTTGGTCATCAAAATTTGAATTCATTAATGTCACATATTAAAATTATTCTATAGGTATTTTTCAACATGATTATACAGAGGTTTTTCAAAATATGTAAATATCAACAATGTCTCTATATCAGCACAATCTTAGCTTTGTTATGTTGTCTTTTTTTTTTTTTTTCATAAAGCAGCCATCTTTTAATTTTCAATATTTTCTTTTAGTAAGCACCTTTCCATATATCATGCTTCATATATCACTGATTTTTTCTTTTAATATACAAGATTAATCTGACACTGGATAATCTGGACTTTTCTATACAACACTCATCTTTACAGCTACTCTTCAGCTGAAACAATAAATGCTAAATTTTGTTTACATATAGCCTTCACAAGGTGAAAATATAAACTTAACACTAAATTTTGTTACTATATAGACTTCATATAGTGAAATAATAAATTCTAAAATTTTGCTAGGTATAATGTAGTGAAATAATGAACTTAAAGCTAAAATTTGTGAAGATATCCTTCATGCAGTAATATAATAAACTTAATGCTAAAATTTATGACTAGATAGCCTTCATGTAGTAATATAATAATGCTAAAATTTGACTAGATAGCCTTCATGCAGTAATATAATAAACTTAATGCTAAAATTTGTGACTAGATAGCCTTCATGCAGTAATATAATAAACTTAATGCTAAAATTTGTAAATAATTAGCCTTTGCATAGTGAAATAATAAACTTAATTTCCAGCAGTACAGCATATGTCCCTTACCTGTGAATATCCTACTAGCTAAACTGCATAAAAAACTTACAAATGGAGTCCATTAATGGATGATCACCCTTCTATATTATACTAAGGGACTGTGCCGTTCCAGATTCTGTTTGCCCTAAAATGAAACAAAATTATTCGGCTCAGACATCTAGTTTAGATACGGAGCAAGGGAAATAATTCAATATATTCACAGGCTTTGGGACTAGTAATAATGTACACATTTTACATGGGAGACTAGGTGAAGTAGAATTGTGGCTGTGGCCTTCTCAAATTATAAGTTTTTGTTTGAATATTATGAAGATTTATTTTCTTCCCAATTCCTGATGCAATAAATGTTTATAAATTAAAATGACTTAACTCAAAACATGTTTCTAAAACGATTTTCCAGACCAAAATTTTTAAAATTCCAGACCTATACTGTGAACAGTTAGCATCGCACTAAATGCTGAGGAAAAAAATTATAATCAAGATTCTGAAGATACAATTAATAAATAATTTTAAAAAAATAATTACCTGCAAAATCTTTCTTCAAAACAGACCTGATATGAGTTGTAAATTTACAACGAAACTAAGAACATACAAAAGTACACCATGCTCAAATACAAAAGTCAATGAAAATAAATCAGTTGACAAAAACACAGAAAATTGTAAATTCTACTAGTCTGAAAGCTGAACTTAGAAATCGAGCACAGCGCACCCGATTATTTTTATTCTTCAATGGGTCATGTATAATATTGCCGCGATTTAATAATTTTGCATTTGAGGGGCAAAATGCGGAAATGGATGACCTTGTTAACCTTATCTAGTGCGCACAATTTTAACGCGACAAGTTTACTTTTACTGTTACACAATCGGCAATTGAGAAGAGTGACATACAATGTACAATAGAACGCGAGTGACGTCACTGAAAATGACGATCATGGAAAACGAATGATTTTCGCGCTAATGAAACTAATTTTATTCGGAAGTAATGAAAGAATACTTATAAATAATTCAGGTTTGTAGAGAATGTGAACATACACAAATTTAGTTACAATCGGACCAACGGTTCCCGAGTTTTGACGGTGTACACTGTACAACTTTGAAAATGTTCACATCCTGATTTTTT
The DNA here is from genome assembly GCA_028829895.1 of Sinotaia quadrata. Classification (NCBI taxonomy): domain Eukaryota; kingdom Metazoa; phylum Mollusca; class Gastropoda; order Architaenioglossa; family Viviparidae; genus Sinotaia; species Sinotaia quadrata. The sequence continues at coordinate 111,981,715 of CM054179.1, forward strand.
TGTTTTGTTGGATGGTAGGTGGCTGAAATATCTCCGGAACAAGGACATTGGAAATTTGTCTTCAGTTTCTGTTTTAGAATACATTCAGTTTGAAGGGTGCCAGTTATGGTTGCTTTCTTATGTGTAGATATTTAAATACGAATGAAATTTAACGAAAATAGTGTATTTTTTCATTGGTAAGTGTAGGTTTGTTGACATTTTTTTGTTTTCCAAGCTATCCTAAAAGAATATGGTGTGTATGTCGTTGATGTACAGAAATTTCTCAACTTACAGAATTAAATTTTGGCAATTGGCATTTTTCATAAATAAGTAAATGTTTCCGGTAGTGTAAATTTTAAAAAAAAACTAATTTCAGAATCATGCCCTTAACACGTTATTAAAGTTTATTCGTTCATAGCCCGATATGTAACTTTGCCGAGATTTCATTTGGGCAAAAATGGGCGACCTTGATTAATCCGCGCAATATGAAAGATTTTGAATGTACAAGTTTGCAACTGATGTCTGTTTCGAATACCCCAAGCGAATATTTGTACAGTGTACAAAAGTACGCAAGGAACGTCAGGCAAGATGGCGGTAGCGGAAAATGTTCCATTTTTAGCGCTAGTGAATGCTAATTATTTCTGCAAGTTATGAATGGAAAATTGTGAAACAATTCAGGCTTATAGATCTAGATTCTAGAACATAGTAGAAACACGTAGAACATATCTAAATTTAGGACACCGAGTTATGACGTACACGCGCGAAAATTGCGCCACCCCGATTTGGGGGGGATGCGAATTAGAATATCTTTGGATACGTTAAGATATTTGATATTTTTGTTTATTATTCCTGCAAATTTTGGTGTATTTCGGACAAGCAATATCGAAAAAAACAAGGTTGTTTATTGTGAAAACCGGAGGGTCGGATTTTTGCGTGAAGTTGACACACACACCCAAATCAAAATTGATATTTGTCTTTTTTAAATTATGGGAATATTAAAATGAAAAAAAATTTAATCGAAAGATAATGAAAAGGACGCCCAAAACTGTTATTTTCGAAGAAATTGACTTGTAAATATTGGGGTCAATCAAATAAAAATATACGGATCACATTATTTCATAACCAAATCAATACAAGCCCGAAGTTGTCGAGGTATATGCATCATATTTTGACCACAGGTTCGTGGCAACTTTTTCTCTCGAATGCAATTGGTCAGATCAATATATCTAACGCCTTTTTTCAATGAATTATGAAATCCGACATCTCCAGTCATTTAGTTGAAATTGTAAAGAAAATGGCTACAATCTCCCCCGTTTTATCAGCAATGTATAAAGGGCAATTACTCCGAATGAAGACAATTGTTCCGGTTTCTGATTTCAGCTTGTGGACGACCAAAAAAAATCAAATTTTAGACTTTTTCAAGACTATTTTGACATTTTCTTACTTTCCAGGTCTGGAAAGACTAAAATTAAAATTCCAGACCTGCGCAGGAACCCTGTCAAAACTCAATACAGTACAGATGGTTTACTTTAAAAGCTGTGGTGTAAATTTTATGCATCAAAGTGACACATTTACTCACAGTTTATTCAAACACAATTATAAAAACTAATGTTCCATTTGCAATAGTAGAAATCACTTTATTAAATACAAAATGTTCTCGAATTTGGTATACAAATACATTAAAATTTCATGTTAAAATTATTTTAAAAAATAAACAGCTGATAATAAAGATCATAAATATTCTGTTATTAATAATGTACTATTATAAACTGTCTAGGTTTGAGGAAATAAAACCAAAGATTAAAATGAATAAATTATGGTGACATTTACTAGAAACAGTCTTAAGCACCTCATTTCTATCGAAAATGATAACCATCATCCTCTTGCAAATTTAACTTGTATGCCATAAACTGGAAATAACCATGCATAGTTTTAAAATCATGTTCACTGGACCCAAAATTACAGTTTGTAGACATGCAAACAACTTGTTCTAGAGTACTTTTATAAAAGTTTCAAACAACCAAGTTACATATATATATATATTTTTTTTTACAAACAACCCATCCATAATTATACAAAGTATTTTTTTAAAAAAAATTCTCAACATAAAAACACAATCATATAAAGTCCTTTGTAATATTTAAGATACAAAAACAACCTAAGGTCCTTTGTTAAATTAAAAAAATTCTGATAATTTTCAACACTAACATAAATAAATAATTTGATGACAATAATTCACCGTTTCAGTTATATCTGATATAAATCAAGCAGAAAAAACACCCAGGATATGCACTGAAAATCCATAGTAAAAATACCTAGGATTCATTTTGAAAATCAAACACAAAACATCTATGATGTGATTTGAAACTCTAGCATAAACACACACGTTTTGTATTGAAAATCTTTACTAAAAATCAAACACAAAACACCTATGATGTGATTTGAAACTCTAGCATAAAAACACACGTTTTGTATTGAAAATCAAACCTAAAACATCAAGGAGATTTAGGCACAGACTTTGCAAATAAAATGAATATACTTTTTCTTTCATTTGGCAATTCACTTTTCATTTTGAATTTTGCTTGTATATAATAAGCTTTTCTCTAGTATCATTGTGCAACCATTTTGCTTCATAAACTTAATCACACAAACATCATTGTAAGTTCTATTTTTTGCTTACGTGCACTGTTCCATACAAAGTGAACTCTTGTTTCTGCTTCTTTGAAATGTGCAGAATACATTAACCAGCTATATCCCATAACTAGAAAGGAAATACTACTCAGGACTGTTATTTTTATCCTGGATTCCCATACAAGCATATACTTAACAAAATGAATGGGAACAAATCGTGTACAATATAAAAAAAAATAAATTATTTTTTTCTTCTTAAGAGGTACTTAATGAGATGCAACTTTGAGGGATTTTCTTACTGTTAAAAAGAATCCAATTAAAATGATAAAATGTAAGCCCATAGACAGTCATATAATTATATAATTAGTAACTATTTTGTACTATATTTTTGGAAAGTGCTTCTTGCATGGAAATATAATTACCATATAATTAATTTTAGTAATTTTCAATAATCAATTTCTTTCATTTTTGAAGAATGACTTATAAAAGAGAAGAATACATTTGCAATTCTTGATTTTCCAGGTTATATATTTAATAATTTGCTAACTAAAAGTTGTTTGATGTAAAATGTTTTGTACAAGATAACAATCAAATTTACATAATCTGGAATAATTTAGTTGCAACAAGTATACCATAATTTCGACAGGCAAAATAATGTACTCAGAAGAACTGAAAACTGGCATTTAACTTTTGTAAAAATTTTAGTTGGAGAAAACATTAGGATTATCACACATCACTATTTCTTCAAAGTATCCTATTATCAAATATACATCTTTGTTTCATGAAACAAGTATCACTAATTTCAAATATACATCTTCATTTCATAAAACAAATATCACTATATTCAAAAATACAACATTTCATAAAACAAGTATCATTATTTTTAAAGTGCATCTTCATTTCATTAAAAATAAGGTGAACACACGCAAAAAAAATGAATGGTATGATACAAAATGATTATAAGTAGCGCCATGAGGCAAATCTGAGAAATCAAATCAAATTTCAAAACGGCTGAATACTATATGATTTGGATTAGGAAGGGTTGTAATTATGAGATGAAGATTTCATATATTGGGAAGACATTTATTTCCCCATGTCTTTCTTGACAAAGGAACCTTTTTAAAAAGTAAGAGATTCAGCAATCGAGGGAATAACCCCAAACCACTTAATTTTTTTAATTTGTATGTATTTACTCTGTAATAATACAATATTTTTATCAGTCATGACACGCAATTAAAATATCTAGCAGTCAACAGTGATCAAGGTTTTAAAACTAAATTAGACATTTTTTTCTTTTTTATATCTAGATATTCTAGCAAAGCAAAACATTTGATCAAAGTTTATCATTAATAGGAGTAAGATTTTTAAAAATATTTTAACGTGACATGTTCTAGTTGACTTAAAGTGTTTGATTAAGATAAACAGAAGTAAGATTTTTTTCTTTTTCTTGCCTAAGTATTCTAGCAAACTAGAACATACAAATGTAGTTTAAATTAACAAATCAAGATTTTTCAAATATAAATATGATGTTTGAACAAGGTTTGGCATTAATGGGAGTTTGGGTTAAGAAGTTCCAGCTGACTCATTTGATCATGGCTAAATTTAACAAGTCTTAGCAGTTAGGCAAAATCTACTCATTTCTACTGTTGATACTTGATAATAGCTTATACTACTTACAAATGATCATTTCTATTGTATAAATCTGATAATAGTTTGCACCACTTACAAATCTACTCATTTCTACTGTTTTGATCAAGGATTTTTCATTAATTGGAATCAAATTTCTCTTCCCTATACCAAGATGGTTTAGCAGACTAGAATGTTTGATCATGATTTAACATTAATAGAGCATTGTTTTTTATGTTATCTAGACCTTAGAGCAGATTAGAATGTTTGACCAGGATTTACAATTAAAGGGACTGTCTTTTGCTTTTACTTTAATTCAATTTTGTGGATTAGGACTGCTGGTGAATATACACTGGAAAAAACAAATTAAATTTTAAAAGCAACCAGATAAGTATTTTTTTTTTTTAAAGCATAAATTTAACAGGCTACGATAATCTGCTTCCCTAAGCTGACTTAATCTTTGCATTACGAATGATTGGTGTTGTACTGGGCAATATTAATGGGATCTACGAATTCTTTAAACCTCTCCTACTATGGATGTATTCATACAAGCTTAATAATGGTAATAGCTAATGGTTATATTAATATATAATGGGTAAGTAACTTTACCAAACTTGCTGTATTATCATTACTTTCTGGTTATGAGCACAATACTTTTGTTATAAATTAATTCATTGATCTTTGTGAATTTTGTTGTTTTGTTTTTAAACCAAACTGTTATGGGATTAAATATGCTATTTATCATTAATATATACTTCGTTCTTAGCTTGATGCCCTTTGCCTCATAATTCCTCAATTTGTTGAATATTGATTTGTTTGTTCTATTTCTGTCTCATCTCTACAGCTTCAAACTAAGCAGACGTTTAATTAATGTATTACAATTTAGCTAAGTGCTCACATTCTAGCATCACAACATAAAAACATAACTTTCATTCTACTGCTGTTAGTATTAGAAATATATGATCTGTCGTTTGGCGCTGGTGGTTCATTCATATCATCCAACTATGATGAACTGGAATGTTCTAAAAACTGATCTTTTGCCAGGCTACTTTTACTGTGTCATTTTGCTAGTGTTGGAACCTGGACAGAGTTGTGGTACACGGTGGATTTGTGTATAGTACAAATTAGAGGTGTAAGAACTCAAAGCAGATTAATACAATTTATTGGCCTAAGTCGTCACAATACTGGTCAAGATAGTACAAGTTACTATAACATTTAATTGGTATACATTAACAGATTAGAATGTCATACAAGTCGTTAAAAGGTGTACATGTGGTGTAAATTATTGAGCAGATCTGTGTGAAATACAAGTTATTAGCAGATTTATGCAGTAGAAATGACTAGGTTTGTAAATGGTACAAGATATTAGATTTATGCAGTAGAAATGAGTAGATTTGTGAATAGTACAAGCTATTTAGTAGATTTATACAGTAGAAATGATCATTTGTACGTAGTATACGCTATTATCAAGTTTCAACAGTAGAAATGAGTAGATTTGTAAGTGGTACAACTATTAGTAGATTAGATTTATACAGTAAAAATAAGTAGATTTGTAAGTGGTATAAATTATTGACTGCCATTAACATGAATGTGGTGTAAGTTATTGGTTGGTGTTGCACCAATCAGTGAAATGCAAACATGTATGACTAATGTGCACAGATTCTGACAAGAAAAACTCCATGAGGTGAATAAATGTAATGAGGAATCAGAAACATTTGTGCAATTTCCAAATAAAGAATCTTCATAGGCCTTTTTAGAGATTCTTAATCATTATTCTACGAGCAGGCCATGTAATTCCTGAGTGATGAAAAGTGGTTTGCAAAACAAATGATTCTTTGATGATAACAGTAAGTACATTCAGTGCTTATTCTATTGCATATTCCAATTTTGTCTATTTTTTTCTATATAAATAATCTAAATGTTAATTTTAGTCCTACTTTTAGAATTTAACATTTTATTTTCAAATTAACATACTGATATCTATCTTAAAATACCAATATCTATTTTGTTTCTTAGGTAAAAGTAACCTAAAATTTAAAAAAAGGAATGAATACAATTTATACTTTTGTTTTTGTTTTATTAAGATTTATGGCTGAAATATTTACTCTCAACCTTTAGCCTCATTTTAGCCACATTAGCAGAAATGTGAAAACACAGCAAAGATGCTGAAAGGGGTATTTATTTTATGGAAGTTACATCTCCCAGAGTATGCAGTGATTCATGCAATGGTGTATGTGTGTCTGTATATGTGGTCTGCACACATATGCCCTGAATTAGCAATTATTTTTTTTCATTTCTGTTTTCAAGCCTACAAATAATCTTTAGATGTTAGGTACTTTAATCTGCCTGAGTAAACAGTTATTCTTTAAGACAAGAAGATACCAAGATGTTTATACTTGCTTAGCTTAGTGCACAATGCATGGTGACATCTATAATTATATATTGTCTGAGTAAACAATTATTAAGACACAAAGAGATAAAATGTTTATACTTGTTTACCTTAGTGCACAATGCTTATATCATGTCTGAATAAACAATTATTCTAGAAAAAAATGATGTTCACAAATGTTTAGCTTACAACTGCTTCATGCTGAATCACACACAAACACTGTAATACTCCAGTGGCAGGTTTGAGCTTCAAATCATTAATACAACTACTTTGTGCAGAGTGTACACACAAACACACACACACACACACACACACACACACACACACACAAACACTGTAATGTTCCAATGGCAGGTTTGAGCTTAAAACCATTAATACAATTGCTGCACATGTTAATAAGAAAAATGATGTACATTTAGGTTTATTTTTAACATCACACAAATCCACAAAAAAGAATGATTTAACAAGTATAACTCCTATAAACAAAGGCAGCCAGAAATTAAAAAAAAAATGTTTGCACAATTGCTAATCTTGACAGTCTTTCATTGTCCACCTTGTATCTGTCTCTGGCAGCAAGAGTAACTATTTTGTAACCAGACAGTAGAGTGCCAATATCTAAACTGCAATTAACAATATGTCCAATGCATTTTGGATACAAATTCCGAAATCAAAAACAAATTTAAGAGAACCAAAAATTTGCTAGAATGGAACTAGAAGGCTTTAGGAATGAAGGGATGTGATTTGCAGAAAATATGTACTTTGTAACAGAAAGTTCTCAGTGGAGAAGTACAGGATCTTCAAGCATGTTATGGCATACATGTAACTTGTACCATGGCTCTGACCCATTCCTTTTTGAGTTGCTATATCAACTCAAGCTTTCAGATCTGGATTACACCGGAGGTGTGACCTGTATTAAAAACACTGAGTTTTTTTAACAAAAAGTTGCGTGTTTATCCATTTCCTGAAAAAAATTTTGTTTGTTTTCCAGACTTTCAGTTACCAGTTAAATCCATGCTAAATGAATGGCACTATTACACACAAGAAAACCCAAAGTGTCAACAAAATAAACACAGAATACTCATAGGAAAACCGAAAGTATCAACGAAATACATAGCAAGAAACACAAGCAAAATCACACAGTTAAATTGGACAAAAAAATAAAGTTTATGAAATAAAAAATGTGAAGACCTGAACATGCTTTACACTGCACTTTTTAAAATTAACTAAAATAAGAGATACAAACAAAGAAAGTTGTGCTGATATGGCTACACCATTTCATCAACTGGACATGAAAGCCATGAAATTTGGACTTGATGACTTAAATAAGTCATTTAAAATATCTTGCAATAAATAAGGCAAGCTTACTTGACTTGGTGTGAACTATTTTAGCAATACATGTAGCCAACTGATGAAGATTCTTGCTTCAAAATTACAACTCTTTAACACACCACAAACCATTACATCAATCTTGGGGAACTCAGTGGTTATGAGTAAAGGCAGCTAGCCTTATATGCAGGTCATGGGTTTAAACCCAGTCCTAGGGATCCTGTCCCACTCTCTCCCTCGTGCATAGCGAGTTTATCTGCATAATTGTTAAGTGCATAAAGCTCTTCGGAGAATTACTCTGCAAAATAAGAGCCTATCAATATTATTATTCATTCCTTGTTACAAAACACACTTTATCGCCATCTAATATGTACTCAAATACAATTAATTCAACTTCTAGAAATTGAGAAAAGAATTAAAACAAATGGTACACACTAACAATTAGGAGATTTTAAATTTAATGTAATCAACTTTATAAATTACTGAACTTGTTATTTATATTTGATACAGACAAATGAAATATTTAACAATTCTTTAATCTTTAAGAAATAAATTTACAAAGTTCCAAGTGCTCCCAATCTTTCAGACGACAATCTCTCGATAACAAATTTTCTTCTAGTTAAAAGTTCCATTAAACCATGCTGATTACAGTCATTTCTACAGGAATGCATTAACATAACTTACTGTCATACAACACAACTTACTGTCTTACAGTTAGTTCTTTCTCTCACACTTTTATTTTAAGAAACATACTATGTGTACTGACTTTAACAACACAAGAAAGCCTACAAAATTACATCAGAAACAAACAAGCAAAAAGAAACTCTAACAGAATTGTGAACAGATGTGTGGTCAATAACATTTTTAAAAGTTCTAATTTTATGAGAATTTGTTTATACTGCAAATGTATGAATAGAATAAAAATAATGACCATATATTCGACCTTTATAGGTAAAAGATATGCGCACCAATAAATGGAAAAATAGTTATGCTATTCCAATGCTGTACAGAGGCTGTGAATGATAGAAATAAATCAGTCTTAAAACTATATCCATAAAATGCTACAAAAGATTAAACAATATTTAAATAATCTCTAAAAAAAAAAAAAAAAATCACCAACATCCTCTGTTATTTTCCCATCACACACGCACACACCTATATGCAGTTTATTATTATAAAAGTAAAAGAATCATTCATTATTCCACTTATTCATACTCTCCTTTCTCATCAAGCTAACAAAATAGGAAAACAGTCATTATTAATAATTTATGCTAGAATATCACTGCTGTAAAAACAAATCTTAAAACACAAAGCAATGAAGAGCAAACAAATAGCCCCAGATTACAGTACAGTTTCATTATTACATTACCACAAAATGAATATATACAGCCACAGTACACCCGCATTACTCTTGGAACCAACAAAGTAAAAATAATAATGTTTTTGGTACATATATTTAAAAGAAATATAAAGTGATCTGTAATTTTCTTTTGCCATTAGACAGATTAGTACACATATATATCACAATTTTTATCAATATCAGTACTCTTAAGAAAAAAATTTAAATATGCAAACATCTGAGAAAAATACAAAATTATCTATGCTCCAATCTGTGCAGTAAAATCTCAGCTGACTGAAACTCACCGAACGCAATTCTTATTTTAAAGCAACTCTCATTACCAACAGTTATGTTAGAATGTCTAACAGTTCACTACCATAATTTATTATAACTGCCCATTTTTCTCTTTAAGATGTGAAAATGATTGTGGTTAAATGTCTGTGAAGATACATACTATCTAGACTTCTTTACAAGCATAATGAAAACCTCACTTTAAAAGGGAGAAGATAGTCTGGATTAGGCAAGAAGAATTATTCAAGCTTCTAAATATTGCTAGGAAGAAAAAAAAATTATTTTAGGTCAAATTGTTCGTAGGAATATCTACAAACAAGTGAGTCAGTAGAGCAATGAGAAGGGAGAAAAGACCAGACAGTGTGTGTGTGGGGGGTCATCTGTGGGGTAATAGACGTGGTAAGTTTGAGAACATGCTGACTGGATTATGCAATATACATACATTAGACGAACTTGGTCTGAACTAGAGGGATCCACTGTGTTTTTATTTTGTTTTAGTTCTGATGCTTATAAATTCAATGATCTTCCATGTAATGTTTTTTCCCAGTTACAACAATTACTCAGCTGGCCAACAACCTCTGTCATGTAGCAACCTTTATAGAAGTGGTTAGTTAATTTGTAATCATGTCAAGTACTCTACAGTTCCTAGAAGAGGTGGGTTTTGTTTTCTTGCAATTAAAATATCTTTATAAAAGTAGTTCTCATATTAATTAGTTGTCTTCAGTTCTCCTTTAAGCAGCTACCATAAAAGTAGCACATCTAAGAAATTTTCTATCACTATATACTGAAGAGTCAAAACAACACAACAAATCTCATGCAATGAGCAGAATAAATGAACCACCATTCCAGTCAAATGCATCTGTTAGTCTATAAATTATTTTAATGTTATTTATTTCTTAATCTGGTCAGATTTACATTACTTTTTAAAATTAAAATTCTGTTTATAACAATGAGTTTCTCAGATTCCACTCTCATAATTAAAATTTAAATCATATCACATCTGACCAGTGATGTTTTATGCAAAATTATACCTTGAATTTGTGAAGACTGAAAGGCCCAACATGTAAATAATGTATCCCAATTTCTCCTCAGTTTTTTTACTTTTAGCATGCAGTACTGTAGTTTACTAATTTGTTCAATGGCATTTCAATTTCTGTCAACACATAACTAGTAATTTAATAAAATAAAGCAGCATGAGTGATTTTCCATTACTTCATTTTCTGAGAAAGTAAAAGCATTAATTTACTTTTATTAATTAATTATTTTATTTTTATGTGCTTTCATATTATGCGTACACAAATATACAGACATTCACAATTTTTCTATAGAAGAATTGTTCTCTCCCTTTTATCTTTGGCACAACAAGATTTTGTTCACTCCAGTATCTTTAGGTGTACTAACTAAGTGCAGTCTGGTTTGTTCACCTACTTCTATTGTTTGAATAAGTGAACAAAACCATTTCATCTTGTTTGCTAACTTTAACATAGAAGTTAGGAATAAACAGGCATAGTTTAATTCTTGGGTTGTGAACAGAATTTGAAATCAAAATTGCAAGTGTACCAAAAGTCTTTTTACATTACTGAGATTAACAAAACATGATCTCATTTCTCACTGCACTTAAGAAAAGGAAAGGTCAACACCGGGCCCTACAGTTTCTAAAAAGAAAGGTTTTAAAAGGGATCTTCTTTTGTAATCTTAAAAAAAAAATTATCAAGGAGATAATTAAAACGAGATGAGAAAAAAATATGATTTTTGTGAGATGAAAATCATGTGATTTAAAAATACAGCCTAAGGCTGGGCATTATGATGCTTGTTGTGTTTCCTTTTATAAGGGCGGTGTGAAAAACAGAACAGCAGACAGCAAAGTCTCATTATAGTACTATCAAAGAACTCACCTGGAAATTACTCAAATTTCTCAAAACAGCCAGTCATCTACAAAGTCAAAACCAGAAAGATCTATTCCAGGTTTAATATGTATGGAGAGAGAAGGAAGATTGAAAGCAAACAACTAGATGCTCTTTAGAGCAAAGACCTGATTGTTTTCCTTCATTTAACACCAGATCATAGCATAAAGAAATAAAATGTGCACAAAATCTCATGACTGATGAATGAACTGTTGCATAGCACAGCTGTCGAGATGTCATCACTAATCAGACGACATAGGAATCAATTCCATAACCTCGTCCTGAAGATGAAAAATGGATGGGACACAGCCATGTAAGGGGGTGACCTACAAATACATGAAAGAGAATATATGGTATTTTGTTATTATTAAAATGAAACAATAAAAATAAGAAACTGAATAGAAAAATAAACTTTACTAATATGTATAAATAAACGTACATATAGATTTTAACTTACAGAGGAAATAAAAACAAGAAAAATAATGTTATTGTTAATTTTTTAAAAAACGGATAAGCATGATCTTATGTTAAAACTTTTAAAATAAAACCAAAATATTTAGAAAGAATGCTCCAGCTCAAAATGACAAATTTTGAAAGAACTAATTATTCTTTAATACTTACATATTGCTTTAGTTCTAAACAATAAATATCCTGCCCTACCCCAAATTCTTTTCCTGTTTCTAGCATAATTGCAATACTTATAGAGTGTTATACTGGCTAAAATACTATAAAATACTATCTGAGTGACATCAATTAAAATGTTAATATTGGCTTCTTAAAATATTTCTGAAAAAATGCAGATTCTGAAACTGGAAAATGTTACCACTTCTATCAAATTTGAGATTAATCAATGAAGCCTTAGAATATTTTGCATCATTTGACAATATTCCAGAAGATTCCGGGAGTGAGACACTGAAAAATCTCAGGAAACCAGCAGAACTTAGCTAAAATATTATTTCAGATGCATATACGCGTGTACAAATGAAATACACAAACTGAACACGAATATACGTGTATAAATTAGCAATCTCATAAAAATAAATAGCCAAAAATATGATATACGTTTATAACAACCAATCAATTAGTACTTTCAAAAGAGAAAGATAAATTAAAACAACAAATACTCACCCTTCCCAAAAATTTCTTGACATAATACCATTTTTGACCTATGTATCCGCCTGGGACCGTCTTTCTTAATGTGTTCAACAGCTGTCTCATCGTGAAGAATGGAGGAAATCTACAAAAATTATGGACTTTTTTCCAGCCTCACTTCATATCACAGTAGCATTTGCAATAATCAGGCATTCGTACAAATAAAAGAGATTTAAAAAAAAATGTTTTTCCCAAACACTTACCAGATGTCATGCTACTGGATAGAGGACATACTAAATGCATACACACCCACAATAGTCTCCAAGTTTTCAATAGACTCTTGAGAATGAAATGATACGATTGCTGATTAGTCAGAATTCACATTTATATGCAGAAATACATTTCCAAAGTACCTATTTGTAGAAAGGAAATATGTATGTGGAAACATCTGGCAAATGTTCAGGAAAAAAAAATTACTTTAAATAACAGGATGCCCACACAAGTGGAGAATAACAATGGTGAAGTGGACGTTTTCTGTGCACATACAATTAACATATGCATGAAAGCAAGGTACAAGCAAGAGGACTGTTAGAGGGGAAACTCTTTTCTTTTCTGAAATTCCATAAGCATGAGTGTGTGCGCTGGGAGCAAACAAAGGAATAGAAGCCAGGTTGAACATATTCCTGAGGCAGAATCAAGAAAGGGTAGAAACCAGTATAAGCATGTTAGGCCATAAGATATGGTACATTATTAGCAATACATCTGTAAGAGTCCTATGGTAGGACCCACCATTATATTGGGGTGGGTGGGGAGGGAGATAGAGAGATTATAACAAAGGATACAATGTCAGTCTTTAATAAGTCATTTAAATTCTGCTGTCAGTCTTTAATATGTCTTTTAAATTCTGCATACCTGACAGCTGTAAGCAGTGTTCATTTCATATCTGACAGCTATAAGCATACTTCATTTCATACCTGACAGCTGTAAGCATACTTCATTTCATACCTAAACAACATTCTGACATCTCCAAGAATCAAATATTAAGAAAGATAACCTCAAAGTAAGCCTCTGAGTGTGGGCTAACTGAAAGTGACAAAAAGCAGTGCTTCTCTGGCCCTCATCCCAAGTCTTTGTCATTATATACAGATGCAAGACTGCCAGGGCAGTGCTGCTTCATAAATCTCTGGTCATGCAGGAGACCTGGTCTCCATAAGAGAAGTCTTTACAAAATGACTGCCTGCACAGTATGGTGGTTTCAGCAACAGAAAATTTTAAATATTGATATCATGAAATGTTTTAACTCTTTGGTGTGTTGTATCCAACATATTGTGGAAACAGATCAACCATCCTTTGCTGTCTAGTCAAACGGGTTCTACTTTGGTGCTCAGAGAGAAACTTCTCTCTAGAAAACATGATGCATTCTGGAATGGCAGAATGTGATAGCAGTTTCTCCTGCAGGAGACTCCCTATCCACCAGAATGGATTCTCCACCCATTGTTTTTCAAACACAATGTGTTTGTGGGGTACAAACCATGCAAAGATACTGTGATGAAGAGGTAAGTGGAAATGACCATAGATGTTGGCTTAATTCACTTCTCTCTCAACCAGGCTCAAACCAACTCACAAAATGATGAAAGTGGTTGCATTTTAGACTGATCTGACAGGGAGATGAATCATCCCAGTCACAATCATGCCCAACCAAGTGTAGGTGAAGAGAGAATAGAACAGTTTCCGAGGAATGAACTGGTAACTTTAATAAGTAAGATAAAAAAAGGATTGATTGAAGCCTAGTTGCATTTGAAAATTAAATATAACTAATCAGCTAATGGTCCCTCATAATTAGCATTAAATAAAGAGATACAGCCACAAATATGCAACTGCAAAAGCACAAATTTCTGAATGGCAACTAGAGGTATATATTAAAATATAGATATAATAATACTGGAAAACTCCTAAACAACTAGAGGTATATATTAAAATATATATATAATAATACTGGAAAACTCCTAAACAACTAGAGGTATATATAAAAATGTAGATATAATAATACTGGAAAACTCCTAAAAGCAATATGTAAAACAAAGCAGTGATCTCTCAAACATACAAACATTTCTGATTGAAAATTTACACAAGTAAAATGTATGAGAAAAATATTTTAATAAAATATTTACAAAGATTTAAATAGAAAACTGAGAAAGATTCTTTCTCAAATGATTTAATATTAATAAAAGTATCTTCCTTAACCTCAAATATCAGGATAAACAGTAAAGCAGTAGCATGACTGATAGCAGATGTGTATAAATAGCAGGATATATAGCAAAGCAATAGCATGACTGATTTAGAGGATCTGTATAAGGCCCCCTGAATATTGGCAAACTAGTGTAATGGATGCCTCGAACATTGCGCACAAAAAAAAAAGCCCCAGGTCTGGACTTTTTCAGACCTTACCAGAAACAAGAAAGAGGTGGGTGTGGGATGGGATGGATGTTAGAACATTTGAGAATTGACATTTTTCTGAGGCTTGAGGAAGTACCGTAACTTAGTGACTTAGAAGACTTGACTCCAAGTAAATCTGAAAGATGTATACACCAAGATCAGACAGTGTCCATCTAGGTTACAGTGATCCACAATTTGCTAGATTTCATTGTGTGATGTTAGGAAGTATAAACAGTTGTAAAAAAAAATATTATTATGATTATTATTATCATCATCTTGGTCTGCTTTGCTTCCAGTGCCAGGACAAAGCCTAATCCATGAGCAGCATGATACCTAAGTTAGAGCTCTGAAGAAAAATTAACTAGCAAAATCAACACTTTCATGCTACATACCTGATCACAGCCAATAGCCATCACAAACAGTCCAAACAAAACAGACTCAACCAGAAGCACAATGGAATGGATACTGAAAAAGATAAAATAAAACTTGCTAAAAATAATTAAAAACATTTCACTGCAATTGTTAAAATATGTAATTCTATTTTGTGGTGGTGTTATATCTACACACTTCAACATTTTTCAAATCATAGAAAATAATATTAAAGGACAGCAATTTATTGTTTCTTTCTCATTTTCTCTACTTTAAAAAATAAAATGAAGTGAGCAGTGCATTGGTTTTAACTTTGACTAATAACAACACATATCATTTATCATAAGAGAAGTGAAAAGATTTATGTATACAATGGAAATTCAAATTATTATCTTATCTAATTCTATCTTCTGTTTATTATTATTTTTAAGGCATAAACTGCAATAACATTTCTAATTGCATGCAACTTGCACTAAAATGCCATGCAATATTCAGTGTACTTATTAGTGAGCAATACAATCAGTGTTAATGCATGTTCAAAATCTTGGATAATAAATGAATAAATATAAATAAAAACATTCAAAGACAATTTAGTAAAATACTCAAAATTTAATCAAAACTCAAAACTTAACAAAACACTCACCACTTAATGAATACTCACAATTAATAAGATGTGTGCAAATTTTATTGAAATACTCACACCTTAAAAAATACTCACAATTAAATAAAATATGCAAAACTTATTGAAATACTTACAGCTTAGCATGCTTGGTTTCAGTTTTTATACCAGGGTCCAATATCCAGGTAGAAATCACAATTGTAATGGCATAAGCACTGGCTAGACCTTTAGAGAAAAGAAGGAAAGGGAAGAAATTTTTTTTAAAAATACAGTCACACACTGATGATTAATGCTATAAAAAATGTTAAATGCTCATTAAAGTCATCACTGAATTAACTGTTGGTTAATGTTCCAATAAATTGGAATGTTGTTTTAATTCACAAAATGAAATAGTTAATGTCACAACAAAATGAAAATCATTAATCAGCAACTCTCAAAATACAGTAAAATGATTAATGTCACAACCAAGTGAAAGTCAATAACTCTCACAATACAGTAAAATGATTAATGTCACAAACAAGGTGAAATGCTGGTTATTTGTCACAATAACTGAATACAGTTAAATACCAGTTTGCTATCATAAGGGTTAATATTGCTCTGATAGGGTGCAGACTGAGTTGTGAGGTAATGTGACCATCAGGCTGTGGCTGAGTAAATTTGCCTGACCTATTTCTAAACTTAGCTATTATATAATTTGTTAAATGTCAATGTGACATGACTTTCAGGTACTGCACATGATGATATTTTTGTAGGTACCAGAGTTAAAATAACAACTCAGGTAAAGGATATGTTAGAACTTGCTGATGCAATCCAAACCAGTTTGATGCAGATGAGTAGTTTTTCCGACTAACAGTCTCATGCTTGCTCATAACAATTTCATCCAAAGGGGGTACAATCAAAGTTACTTTGTTGAAGAAAGTTCTATATTCTAATCACTTTGATTTTGAAATAACTCAAGTTTGGTCATAAAAGCGATCATTAGGTTATGGTAAGTTAAATGACTGATAAAGAAAGAATGGACTTAGAAATACTTCATACATGTTTGCTATTGATCTATAATTTGAACTGGAGAATGCTTTATGAAAATGAACCATTATTTCTATGTTCACTCATTTAATTAAGTTGTATATTATACTTGTGAATTTTGATCGATGCTATATTTCTTATTCTGCATGTGTATCAGGTTAATGAATATCACTGCAGGATAAGATGAGAATGTTTGTAAGAAAGGAGTTTAGAGATGAAATATACCTGAATGGCTTGTCATTTCTGAATTACCAATGATGGACCCATATTACTACAAATTTTATCTCTCTGGGTGGTATATTTGTCTCAGTGATAATCAAATACATAACATAATTGGTAATAAATAAACAAAAAGTGATAGTCCACAAAGTTTACAAGCCATGATGACTTTCACTTTTCAGACTCAATGTCACTCGATTCACTCAAACTTGAAAATAAAATATCATACCTCCTATCAATGTCTCCACCACATCCCTGTACTTAAAACGTTTTTTTTTTCATCAAATCAAAAGATATAACCTGACAAATCTGACAAAATATATGAAAATATTCCATAAAAGTGAATCTTCAGCCATAATAAGCAGAGTCAAAGAAATAGAAGTTTTCCTTGCAAAGAATTTGAAATGATTTGTATCAAGAGAATTCAAATGCATGTGCATGATTTCAAGAATTATATACTTTTTCTTTTTCAATCTCCCTCTCACCACCTCCCCTTTGCAAAATAAGCATTTATTCTAGTACACCCTGTCATCAGTTATCATGGTTGTAAGCATTTATTCTAGTACACCCTGTCATCAGCTATCATGGTTGTAAGCATTTATTCTAGTACACCCTATCATCAGCTATCATGGTTGTAAGCATTTATTCTAGTAGACCCTGTCATCAGCTATCATGGTTGTAAGTGAATGACAATGGTGGTTAAAAGGATTAAGTGTGTTGGTTTCATTGCATACATGGTGATATGAGGATTTATAGCCTACTATTTGGATTCCATTTTATTTTAATTTTATTGTAATTGACTGGTGATGAAAAAGCTGCATTAAATTTGGATCCTCACAAGAACTGATAATTTATTTAAAAAGGTCTTGACATGCTGCTAAATAAGCATGGATGAAATCATATTTATAAGCATAACTATTAAAACAAGCAAGGTTAATAAATTCATACTACATCACACCTGAGAAAATACCTGTCAAATGAACAAGGAAAACCATGTGCTGGAGTGAGTGCAGTTGTAAAATCATACTGTTTTTATAAGCTTTTCACCCCACCCAACCCTGAACCAGCTTTCATAATATACAGGGCAAATAGGAACAAGAGTAGGACAGAAAGTCTTAGTTTGGAGTATATGGAGACCAAGCGTATTAGATATTATAGATAAGAAAAGCTCAGGGCTATGGAAATAAATTTAGAGTAAAATAAAGAGACAGTGAACATTAGATATGTTTTAGCTGTACAATAAAAAGCAAAGCATACAGAAGGTGCAATAATTAGATTACAATGGCCTTAAGTTTAGAGGTAAATACATTTGCTTTAACAAATTGTATACTCCCTTGAAAAGTGGAGATGGGCTCTTGTTGTTTGATGAATTCTGTCTCTGCGTATTGTGCTTTACAAAACAAATGATTGCTATCAGTAAAAAAATATCTGTGGTGGTGTGGCTGAATGTCTCTTTATGACATCATAATCTATCTAAAATTTGTTCTCTAACATGCGTGCTCATTATTTGGCTTAATAAATTAAAAACTTTGAAAGAATCTTCTTACCAACATAAAAAAGAAACTGGATGAAGAACTTTTGGTTGAGCTCTCCAACACAATTGTTTATCCTGCAAGAAAGACACAATGAATTAACATGACAGATTATTTATCCTGCAATAAAGTCATAAATATAAAATGAATATATTTAACATAAGATTTCAATGAATTAACAGGGCATATTATTTATCCTGCAAGAAAGTCATAAATATCAAGTGAATATAATTAAAACATAAGATTTCAATGAATTAACAGGACATTATTTATCCTGCAAGAAAGTCATAAATATAAAATGAATATATTTGACATAAGATTTCAATGAATTAACAGGACATATTATTTGTCCTGCAAGAAAGACACAAATATAAAATGAATACAAATACAATTAACATAAGATTTTAATGAATTAATAGGGCAGATTATTTATCCTGCAAGAGAAAAACCAAAATCGATGGGAATATAATAAAATAAGATTTCAATGAATTAAAAGGACATAATTACTGAATGTTATGCACAATAAATAGATAATATTTTTGAAAAATTAAAATATATTAATTCCTATTTTTCAAGGGGAGACATTACAACAAATTAAAAATACCTGTATGAAAATAAAAACTAATAGTGTTTTGAAGTTATATAATGCATTGATTTGACAGAATTAAAAAAAAGTGTTAATTTGGTTTTCTCGCTTTTGTTGGGATGAACTATTATATATCATAAATTATCTTGTCTGCTACAATTTTTTTTTTAATGGTGATCTTATCAACAAGAACTTTGACTTTTCCTACCAAAATATAATTTCTTTAATTTGGTGAATATTTAATCTTTGTCAGAATGTTTAAAAGAACTATAAGCACTTACATATCTGTTGTTTGATTTTGACAAATAATGAATATATAAGGGAGACAGACAGACAGACAAACATACAGATTGAAAGATAGATATATAAATCAGATTGACATGGTGTGCTATTGCACATTTTGTAACATGTTTTATTTTGTATTGTTTTAGTATTGTAAAGCACTCAGAACTTGTATTAAAGACTAAGCACTCTTATGTTACCACTATTATCATTACTGTTTATACATTATCTGGAGTCCCCTTCATGTACTTTGTATGAATTGGATTAAAATAATAAATATTAACTTTATTACAATTACAAAATATTTTATAAAAACATATTATTTTTTCTATTATTTAATAGGGAATTGCATTTTTTACTTTTATAATGTAATTTTTAATAGGAAGTTCATTAATGATACAACAATATGTGGATTTCAAATGTGATTGACAATGTGTTGAAACCAATTTTTTTCAACTATGTTTAATATATATTAAGTGTAATATTTGTAAAGCCAAGACCCTGAAAATATAATTGCTTGATTAAGTTTTATCACTAAATGAAATGTGTGTAGAAAATACATTTTTAATGAAAATAAGCTGCTGGAGACCATGGCCATCTTAACAGCAATATAGAACCATCGGCAAGCTGTGCACTGGGGCCCTACCTAAACAACCACTCATAGGAATAAAAATTGACAGCAAGTCACAACATACATTGATTAGCATGAGGACTCTGGGCATCTGCCCAGTATGCCCATGCGTTAAGATGACCTTCAGCTCAATTGTTACAGTTTGTTGAAAGCATAGCACTATTCTTTTCTAGTTGACTCTTCAACCCCAAAACACTACAGAAAATCATGTTTAAAAAAAGTAAGATATATTATTAATTAAATAATAAGACAGTCTTAAGAAACTGAGCATAAAATAAATGCTATTATAAAACAAAACTAAAGTGTGCTTCGTATATAGTTTTAAATTGGTTTGAAATAGAGTATGGTTGTTGCAAAGAAATAAAGAATCACTTAGTGCTAAACTAAAATTAAAAACTTTTTATCATAGTAAGGTTTATTTAGTTACAACATTAGAAATGAACATTAATCATATTAATTACTATTAGGAAAGATAATATAATAGTGTAATCAAGTGGCCTACATACAAACAGAAAAGAAAGGTAACATTTCACAATGGTTTAACTTAAATGATTCTGGTACTAAAGAACAAATTTAAATTTCAAACTGACCAAGGGCAGTGGTGATCCATTCGACGAACACAGCGACGACAGATGCGACAGTGGTGTGCACGAGGAGGTCTGTATGTTTCGCACTTCATGCACACAGTCCAACCATCAGCCTACACCAAGATTACAAGTAAGCTTTCAGTCAATATGTGCCAGGGTGACTGTATAAACCTTTTCTTCTTAACTTTTAGAAACATAACACTTCTTTATAATATTTCTTCTTCTAGACAAATGCTTGCAAAGCATAGCAATTTTTGAAAAGCTGTCTTATATAGTTATAGACAAAATCTTTTAAAACCATAACAATCCTTTATACACTTTTTCTTCAAGACAAAAACTTTTTAAAAACAACAGTTTATCTGTTACTTTCCTTAAGCAATACTATTACACTACAATTCTCAAGAAATCACAAATAAATAATTAAAATAAAAGATATCATGAAACTGTATAATTTTTAGGATTCACAATGTTTATTTATCTTTCAAGTTTATAAGTTACTTATCAAAGATACAACAATTAAAATTCAATGTGAGTGCTTGTCTGGTGTAACTATTGCATTTGCATTCAAAGAGATTACAAAGTATACAATACACAAGCATCTTTTTGTAGATAAACTAAATGGAAATGATACATTCAGGATCTAATTTTAAATTTTATATTTAAAAAAAAATGCCTTTCAGTAATCCAGTTAATCTGGTATGTGACTGTTCATCGTGGCCAAAGTAGAAAATGAATGACAATTTTGGCCAATAGCAGATATCCACATGCTTAGTGACAGCCAGCTAGAACTAAGGTTATACAATCACATATATTTCTTTGAATAATTCAGGACCCTTTTTGTTGAGCTGTTAAAAACATCAGTTTGAGATTTAGGCTACCCTTTGCTAAAACAGAAAATGCTGAGCTGTATAATAGCTGTCTAGCACCAGCAAACCATTTCATCAACACTCCCTCTACTTTTTCTGTGTATACAGAACATTTTCCTTTGTGTGTGGAACTGGCAGTTGAGCTTGCTACCAAAACTTGTGCACGGAATTTTGAAACTGCTGCATGACATTTTCTAATAAGCTGCATGGCTAAACACCTTAGAGGGAACATTGTACAGAATATATTTTTCCTAAACTATCCTTCATTTGTTTTCCAAAACATCTTAAAACGCAAAAGTGCATCTTTCAAGTTTAAAGCAGCTCTGTAATTCTTATGCTATGCAGGCAGCATATAATTGCATAAAAGAAACAAAGAAAATATTTTTAGAGTTTCATTTCAATTAAATTAAAATTGATTAAATTAAGGTCCAAAACAGCAAAACAGTGCAGGCATCTTGGTTATGCCCAAGTATCTATCCATCATTTGTACCGTTTCTTTTGGTGGCTGTCCTGAGTGCATGTCTGAAAAGTCCATGCTTGCTGATGGTAGAGGCACAACTCCAGGGTCAGACAACACAGCCCGCAAATGGGAAACAACTAGGAGGAATACAATTGTATTGAATATGACCACATGAACACAGCCCCAAAGCCTGCAATCACAGCAGAGATTACAATGGTGTTAACATCTGCTGATATCAAACAGCAGAAAACATCAGAATTATTTATCACAATATAAAAATTCATTTATTAAGAAATTGCAATTTATTCATAACATTGCTACATATTTGAAAATGCATGTGCAGTCATACTCAAACCCACATCACCAATGAACACATTAGTTATATTGAAATCATTGCTAAACATCTCCTAGTTATTATTAAAGGTATCTGTTATAAAGTCATACAAAGGTAATACAATTAATCATTGCACATATTCATCAAGAATGTTCATTATCTTGTAAATGTATAAAGCCCATTTATTGCCATGAAAGTGTGCACATCAGATTCAGAATGCATACAATGATACATATAATTATCAAATCTAGTCTGAATAATTACTATTTTTCAAAGAATGTATTCATTTTTATTCACTTTAAAAAGGTTATTATAGCAATTTAAGGTTATAATATAATATAACAATGAGGCCATTCTTTCACAATATTTAAATTAAATCACCAATTTATTATTTTACAGCTTCCATTTTGTTGTTCAATGCTGAAAAAGTTTATGTAGAAAAGACTAAGATTCTTAAAGTAAATATTTTAAAAGGTGTATGTGTTTGTGAGAGAGAGAGGAATCAATAAACTTAAAACTCTTATAATTATACAGTACAATTTATACATAGATTATATATGTCATATAATCATTTGTTTACATAGTTAAATAATAATTGTTAATAGTGCATATAATGATAATCGATATATATACTTTTTGTACAGAGGTGAGCCTGTTTTGGTATTTTGGCTTTCTTTGTTTAGTTTGTTGTTTGTTTGTTTTTTATGCTTTGGCTTGGCTTTATTTGGTACTTAGAATTTGTGGCATTTTTTTTTTCAACAGTTACTGAGTTAGTCTTTTCCATTTTAAAGTACAATTTCCTTGAAAATGTTTGTTTCAAAACATCTATAGTATGTTATTGTTAATAGTAATATCATCATATTCAAGTTTAATAAATGTATTAATATTATTACTTCAATAATAAATCTATGAAAAACAAGGAGTAATTTTTAATTAAAGAATAACTTATTTATGGAAAGTGCTTCCAACCTGATTTCAAGAAGAAAATATTAAACCATTCAACTTACAAATTAAAAAAAGAATTTTTAAAATTCCTCCACCTCTATTGCATAATGTAATTAATAACAAACCATGCTTATAAGCAGTTAATATAAAAGAAGAAAAGATCATATTGTCTTCTTCCATCAAGTACCAGTACTTACACTTGAGAGAGTAAATAGGATACTATATTATATATATATACACCCCATATCTATCTTATTACTTAGTCTTATTTCCCTTACCCACACATGAAAATGCAACTGCTTCCCCCCTCTATGTACTAAATGAATGGCCCCTTATAAAAACTAATAAACATGTTTCTTTTGGTTTACTATAATAACAATTAACATATTTTGCAAATGATGTTAGCTCCTCTCTTTCAAAAAGTATATGAGATAGCATTATTTATTACTCACTGCCACAACAAACAATGGGTGGTTTAAGAAAAATAAATACTATCCATTTCATTTTCCAAGATTTAACAACAAAAAATTCTAGTCTACATATGAATATAGACTGGTTTTCATTTCAGTCAATGCTGTATATGACAGGGTAAGTTTTCTACAGTTCAATCATATTTTTATTTATCAACACATTGCCTAGTCAGACATTTGAAAATACATTCAGTTATTCTATTAACACATTTATTATTAAAAAAAATTAAATCAATGAAATAGTTTCTTTTACTTATGAATATGATGGCTATTAGTTACGCTTAGTCTTTAGTCAGTTTAGTGAGTTAGTAGGTGAGTTTCAAGATATAGCCTTGTTCATGTGGACATTACTGTCCACACATTTTATTTTGCCACAAGAAAGTAATTATTTCCTTAATAAATAATTTATATATATATAATACTTATCCACATTAGTCAATGACATTGTAGTCTCAAACTAAGCAGCCTGTTCTCATAAGGAACAAGTTTTGACTTAAGTGCTTGTGATGTATTTGAGATTTCATTTGTTCGTTCTATGGTTAATAATTCTGATCACATTAAATCAGAGTATTAAATCAAGTACTGATTTCCAAAAACGAAAAGAAAATGTCTGCACACCATTTATTCTTTTCTTCTTAAATGACCGTGACACACTTCCTCTATCCCGGTCCAAAGTCATGCAAATGCACCTGCCTCTATTCTTTTCTATTCTGTAATTTAAAATCTAATGCATCTCTGTTTCAATGATTCCAGCCAATTTGTAGAAATCGGACATAAAAATGCCAGATAACGATGCAATTTAAGTTGAATAATGTTAGTAATAGTATATTTGCAGTTGTCGAAATATTAACTTTGCAGAGATTAATTCAATCTTCACTCGTTCGACATTTTAGTTTTTTATATTTAAGAGACGAGATAAGAGATAATGTTTATATTTTTTTAAAATGTTATTTACGAATTTAGTTAATAAAAATGGTAAGTCAATAGAATAGTTACCAACTTGTTCTTTTGTAATGGACTATTGCCCATAATGCCATGAAACAAAGATTACTTGATATTGTCGAAATTTAAATAAAAATATAAGTGTAAACTTACGTTTCCGACATTGTGGGTATAACAAGATGTTGGACAAGAACATAGTCAGCATATAGCACAGCTGAATATGTAATTAAAATGCAAACAATGCCGCAGGGATCGTTTCTAAACACAACCATTTTCTACATCGGAAGTTGTAAAAGTAAACTTTTAATGAGAGTGAATACCCTTGGAAACAAAATACATGTACATGTACAGACAGAAAATTGGACAAACTAAAATAATACGAAAATATGTATAATCTATATATTCAGAGCTCAATAAACTCAATATAATAAGAAAAGAAAAAAATATTGAAAAATCGGTGAAAAGGTGAAATAAAATTTCTACATTTATAGATTAATAATAACCGGTTGTATACAAGGGCCTGTGGCGCAATGGATAACGCGTCTGACTACGGATCAGAAGATTCCAGGTTCGAATCCTGGCAGGCTCGTAATAATTTTTTTTTTCTTTTTGTACAGTCACTGGAGAGGTAAACTTTTTTCTAAATAAGATTTCGTTCATTATTAGCTTTTTGCAGACATAAAACATTACAATAATTACTGAAACTTTGATTTGGAAATGAGATTTAAAACATTCATCATCTGTGTATTGGTGTTTATTAACCGTAGCCTTCATCATCTGTATATTGATGTTTATTAACCGTAGCCATTTCTGACTGATGAAAATTTTCTTGGACTTGTAGAATAGGAAGAATAACTCTCTACGCGCGTGCTGGGCGCGGCAGCGGATTTTAGAAATTTTCATGATGTGCATTTATCTTCTTGTTGCGTTCGTGAAGTTTAAGAATCCAGCTCTCTTCAGGGCCACCCCTCTGGATTCAGTAGGATTTTTCGGTACCGCTGAAAAAACTACTACTCCACTGCCCAACCTTTCGCCCATGTTACACGTTTCAAATCCTACCCTCAACATGGATACAACACCAAAACACAACTCACTCACAATAATATCATAGAACTCCAAGGAATAAAATCCAAGAAAACACAACTTCACTCCCTAATCAGAGATCACAACCCTGACATCATTTGCCTTCAAGAAACAGACACCAAATCAACAACCAATACATATCCCCCATTACAAAACAATCCAAAACTAAAAACGGGACTATGAGGGACTAGCAGCCCTAATAAAAAACAAACTTAACTTCCTTCACACTGAAAGGACAGACATACACCTAATGTAGCCCTCCTATCCACCACAAAACCCCTCCACAACACCAGCTTTTACTCATCACCACACACGCTTGACCATAAAATGTTCAACCTAATACAAATGCAAAAAGATAACATAATCATAGGAGACTTTAATGCTTACAATCTACTCTGGAGCAAAATAACAGTTAAGAAACAAGGTGACACACTACTCGAATGGATAAACCAAAACCACCTCACCTATTTAGATCCCCCGCTCCCCACCAAACATAATCTTCCCCTGACACCTAGCCATGTCTTCCCAATGACTATCCCGTGACTTGCCGATGGCAATTAACCAGCGACCACCCCTCCCCCCCTCATAATTTCTTATTTAACCACCAGAACATTCACCACTCCACCCTACTTCTCAACCACCTGGCACTTATCCCAAGGGAGCTGGGAAAAATTCAGAAAAGAAATAAAGCTAGTAGACACCGACAACCTCAAACACAAAAGTACTCACATCTGGGCTAAACAACTGAGACAATCATTAAAGCAGCAAATAAGGCCTTTCCCCTCACAAACCCTCCCCCCCCAACCCCCCACTCACCCCTAGGAATCAAGCCATAAAATATCTTAAACAGAAAGGAAAAAAGCACTTAAACAATTCAGAACAAACGCTACCAACCCAGTAGCGAAGCAAACTCATAATTGCCTAAACACAAAATCACTACCGTAAAAACAAACAACTAGCAAAAAACCTGCAACACCTTTAACAAAGGCATGAATCAGCAAAATCAACTGACTTACACAAAGAATATCCATTAAACACAAAATACAGACAACATACTGAACAACCTAACACATTTATACAATCAAATCTGGACAACAGAAGACATCCTCCAAACATGGAAACTTGCTAAAATCATCCACATCCCCAAACCCAACAAAGACACCTCTTATCTAAACTCAGAGATCAAAGACAACAAACTTTAGTTTAACTGAGGCTGAAGAAACAAACATTAGCAGCCCAATTTCAAGCCAACACAAACAAAAGCAATCCACAAAAACAGCTCAACACTCACAGAGCCTAAAAAACAAAAAAAAAAACATTCAAGCATCCCCCACCATAACCCTAAATGAAGTAAAATACACATGACTAAAAATTTAAAAAAAACAGCCCCAGGTCAAGACAAAATATCTTACCAAATGCTCAGAAGGCGCCCTGACAACATACTGAACAACCTAACACAATTATACAATCAAATCTGGACAACAGAAGACATCCCCCAAACATGGAAACATGCTAAAATCATCCACATCTCAAAACCCAACAAAGACACCTCTGATCCAAACTCATACAGGCCCATCGCCCTCCTACATATCCTGGCCAAGTCACTAGAGACAATCATCAACAAATGACTGACCCTTCATCTAGAAACAAATTACCTCTTCTCCCCCTACTTCCCGACCAATACAGCATCATACCTAAAAGGGCAACTACTGATGCAAAATGGACAACTCAAAACATGTCCACACTGCAAATCACATCCTCACTACCTGTTTAAAATATCTCCAAGAAAGAAATCTCAACCCTTCAACTACCCTTTACAACAGATTCTCTACTGTGCCTCCCTCCCCCATACACACAAACATGCAAAAAAGTACATAAAGCCCTTACAAGCTACCTGCAATAAACTCACACTATCAACACTATATATAAAAAACTATATAGTATTAAATATTTGCACCCAGTAAAGCAAGAAAACAACCACATCACATAAACAGATCCCACCAAGGCCGTAACTTAAAAATCATTTTATATTTTAAAAATCTTCAAACTACAGTCGCACCACCCCTGAGCATACACAAACCCCTACCACCAACACCTGCGCTAGACAACAACCGTCAGCTCTGAGCAAGCAACAAACCAAACCTCCAACTGCAACACCACTGCCAGCTCTCTCCGAATACTCGTGAGGAAAGCATGTCCTATTGGAGCAACACAGATCAGAGAACATCTTATGATGAAATGATCCACGAAAACTCCAGTGGAGACGTAAAATTGTTAACGTAACCACCACCACATTGCGGACATGATTCAGCTGCTAGCGCCCATTTCAACGGATACTGGGGACAGCAGCCACATCACCACCAACACCACCAATAAGGACAGAGTGTTGAACATCCCGGGAGCACATACACACTGGGTACATATTTATATACTAGTCTGTGCTCTGTAAGACACCCCTTCCAATATCGGGAACAACATCCACCACCAATTTAGCCCATGGAATACCGGGCTAAAGTCTGCCTTTGCTGGCCAGACATGTTTACAACGGATGAAGCAGGAAGCGTCCTCCAAGTTAACAACAACAAAAACCTAAAGTGTGGACCATTACGTACATCTGTGGAGCACACGGAATTTCTTGCCGAGTTTCTAACAGTACTTTCTCCCGTGTTGCTGTTAGCTCTGGTGAAATGACTGAAAAGTACAAAGCCCAATTAGGTGCACTGACTGATGAATTTGGAAGGAGATTCCAAGATTTCAAGAACTTAAAAAGAGCCACAGTTCAATATTCTCAGTTCCCTTTTTAATGCAGAAGCTGATACAGCCCCGGAGGACATACAGTTGGAGCTTCTTGACTTACAAGCAGATCATGACCTGAAAGAGAAATTCAAGTCAGATGGTTTGCTGGATTTTTGTGGATCTTTATCAGAAGAAACATTTCCCAACTTGAAAATCTTTGCAGCTAAACTTTTATCATTGTTTGGATCAACATACATTTGCGAAAAAGCATTGTCTTGTTCGAAGATCAACAAATCTAAGAATACGTCTTTATTGTGGAGTGCAACTTGCATGCTGTCATGCGAATTTCAACAAGTAAACTTACTCCAAATTTCAAGAATACTGCTTGCAAATTTTTGACAGTATTCTTGCAAATTCAGCATTCTATCAAGGTCATTACACAATTGTTAATAGCATAATGACATCATTCTCAAATTGTCAGGTTCTGAAAGTTTTAATATGGTTTGCTTGAACGCGCTTGCCAAATTCAGTGAATAGAAAGCGGTTCGTACAGTTGACAACTTTGTGTACCGCATATAATATATTGATATAAAATTTTACAATGTTAATATGAACGTTATACGTCAAGGTCTACAGTTATATTTATTACAAAATACGGTACGTAATTACACGCAGTTTACTTAATTGGGTTTATATGTGAATCATGATGTGTCAAAGTCGCGGTCGGGTTAGATTGTTGTCATAATTGCTATGGAAGCGAAAACGCTTTAGCGTCTCATTAACATTAAATAATAGTAAGTTAATTAAGTAAAAGTTATAGGACAATAAAATTTGAATAATGTATGGAGCATTAACACAAAGATATTATATTTTGTGTACTTTCACTCGAAATTTTATGGCAGCCTGCCACAACCCGTTATGGCGTACTAAAAAATTGTCAGGGCCAATAATCAATCATCTGTCTAATCGAGTTGCGTACCTTGACAAAAATAATTAATATGTTATTTATATTTGTATAAATAACCAGGGTATAAAAAATGTAAAAATTAAAGGGATATATATAAAATCCCAAAGAACCCCCCACCCCAGTCTGTTATGCTGTCTTGAGAAACAAATCTTATCATTTATTTTAAATTTATATTTCAGTGACTTAAATAATCAGGTAAGAGAAAAAGTCAATACAGTCACTACACAAGTTGATATTTATAGTTTCTCCATTATATCAGTGAAACATTACATGATTCAGATAATTATTTGAATTGCTATCAGTTTATAACAAAATATCTTTCATAATTTTTTTTTTTTAACAGGAAAGATAGTAACATGGCTGAATCACAATCAGACCTAAGTGAAAATGAGGAGGAATTTCCTTTGCAATGTACCAGATTCCCTAAAGAACTGGAGTGCATTACTGGGCTTAAACCAAAAATGGATGCTATTTTTGCAGAGGTTGAAAAATCCATTCCCACGATTGATTTTGATCTTTCAGATGTAAGCACGTTTTACTGTAATTAAATTATAAGGAACAAATTTGATAAGTTCAACATGTACTGATGTCTGGGATGTACCCTTTTATATTCTGAAATCTTATATTATTTGTCCATTTGACCTTTTCACTGTTCATAATCTGATATAGGCATAAGTTTGTTTTTTTATTTTGTAAATATGTTTTTGTCACTATACATCAGAACTATTAAAATGTACATGTACATTTATTATTGAAATGTATGGATTACATATTTATTATTGAAATGTATGAATTTTTTTCATATGAATTGTTTTGTAAAATCCCAAGAACAGTGCGAAGATTTAATTCTATTGGACATATGTAGAGCACTGACTAGAAATCTTTTGACTAAACATTTTGCCCAGGAGCTTAAGAATTTTCCACTTCTGCTTCTTCTGCTAAAGGGCAATGAAAATTTGACTGAAAGGAATATAATTTTACATATCACTGTACTACTAATAACTATCTGTAAGGTGTGCTTCACAAGTATAAGCCTTGCCCTAAGTGTCTAGAATTTCTTCTTTTATTAAAAAAAATAATAATAATAAATGTGGCATTTTTGAATTTATTTTGAAAAATATTTGTGAAATTAGCTGATGCCTATATTTCTTAGTTAATATTATATATCAATGTTTCTTAATCTGTAATTCTTTCTCCCCTTAGATTTCCTCTGACTCAGAAGAATTGCCAGTAATTTTCCACCGAAGTATCAAAACAACTGCTGAGCTAGACTATGATGATGAGAAGGATCTAGATACCAGCCTCAGTGGTGATTCTGGCTCAGACTATTTTAAAACAGTTGCAGGGAAGCATATGCATACTTCGAGTGTTGACAAAGAATCTTTTTCCGTTTCTTCTAATACTTCTTCCCCAACCTTTGATAATGATCTTGCAGCATTAATGGCTGCACGAGAAGGTAAACATTTTCATGGAATATAGTAATTTTTTATTTCTTGAAATTTAAGGGATAGGAAGTTGGATTGTCTGACTTTATTGACAATTAGAAAAAAAGGACTTGTTTTCATTTAATTTTGACTGGGATTGATTGAAACAATATTAATTCATCTGCTTATGAGCGAATGTAATCATTTGTTTTCTTCTTCACATCTTCCTCTGAAATAAAATCAATAATACAAGTTGTAGCCTGTAAGAATTTAATGTTGAACCAATTTTATAAAAAGATTTCATTTCAGTGTCACAAATTACACAATATTTTTTAATCATGCTGTTTTTATTACAGGGGCCCAGGATGAAGATGAAGGCACAGTCAGCAGTTGGAAAGGTCTAGAAAAACTTGTCATGCAAGATGAGCAGAAAAAGAAAGAAAATGAAGAGGTAAAACCTACTGAGACAGTGAACAATAATGATAGAGTATCAAATGTTGGTAACCCACAGGAAGGATGGAAGGGATTACCTACTTCAAACAATACCCAGACTAGAGACAGTTTGCCAAATAACATTGCAGGATTTGAAGAAGCAGGAAGTCTTCTAATTGCCCAGATTTTGGAAAATAATAAGTCTGGAGGCAATTGTTTACCATTTGGTGGACGAACAGCAATTCTTGATGTTCCAAAGGCCATTAGAAGAGATTCTGATAGTTTGAATTCTTGTGCAAGGAAAACCATCAGTTCTTTAGGTACAGATGTCACATTAGATTCTTTTTCAAACAAAACCAGCATATCGACTGATTTTTACGAAACCAGTAAGGTATGAATCTTTAAGTCTTGACAATTGGATGATTGTGTATATATAGTTTTGTGTTTCATTATGTTTAAGTGTTTTTGTTAGTAGGAGTGTACATGAGTCTGCAGGTATATATTTACATCCATGTTGTGTGTGTGTGCGCATGCATGCATGCATGTGTGTGTGAGAGAGAGAGAGACAAAGAAATTGTTTCTATGCACGCTTTTGATTATGAATAAAAGCTTGCCTTGGCAGCCACCTATGCAATTTGGTGTTGTGAAAAAAAGAAAAATGGCACTCATTATCAAATTAAACTAAAGTAATTATGTTTTCACAATGTTACCAATCATTGTTATCACATTATTTCTACAACTATTGCAATTATCTTTGCTATTGCATAATTGTCATTCCTATAACCACTGTCGATATATTTTGTACTGCATCATTGTCATTCCTATAACTACTGTCATTATCTTTGCTATTGCATCATTTTCATTCCTATAACTACTGTTGTAATCTTTGCTATTGCATCATTGTCATTCCTATAACTACAGTTGTTATCTTTGCTATTGCATCATTGTCATTCCTTTACTATCATTATCTTTGCTATTACATAATTGTCATTCCTATAACTACTGTCATCATCTTTGCTATTACTTCATTGTCATTTCTATAACTACTGTCATCAACTTTGCTATTGCATCATTGTCATTCCTATAACTACTATCATCATCTTTGCTATTGCATCATTGTCATTCCTATAACTACTGTCATTATCTTTGGTATTGCATCATTGTCATTCCTATAACTACTGTCATTATCTTCACTATTGCATCATTGTCATTCCTATAACTACTGTCATAATCTTTGCTAATGCATCATTCCTTTAACTACTGTCATTATCTTTGCTATTGCATCTATAACTACTGTCATTATCTTTGCTATTGCATCAGTCATTCCTTTAACTACTGTCACTTTCTTGCTATTGCAACATTGTCATTTCTATAACTACTGTCATTGTCTTTGCTATTGCATCATTGTCATTCCTATAACTACTGTCATTACCTTTGCTGTTGTATAATCTATTATCACCTTATTTCTATAACTTTTATTGATATTGCATCATCTAATTATACCACTGTAATACCCTAGAACCTGTAATTGTGATAACAGTTTTACTAAAATTTATTTAATTGTTTTACTGTCAATCACAACAGCTTTGGGGAGAGGACAGTAACAAGCAGGAAGAAAGACGTAGCCTGGCACTGGAGAAAAAGAAGGAGTTTCAAGAACAGAGAAGGCAGGAGACAATCCTGAAACTCAGAGCTCGAGAAAAAGAACTTGCCCGAATCTATATGTCTTCCAAGGCACCAAGCCTCTCCATCGATTCTGTGGATGACAAGGAGTTAGGTAAGTGTAACGTTTTCTGTCAGTAAATAAAGATGTTTCATTTGATTTTTAGTTAGATGAATTTAGTTTTCTAATGTTTAGTTCATTCCTATAGTAAAAGTAGGGGATGTGTTTAATTTTAAAGCAAAATTGGTTTTTCATTTTGTAATGTAAATTTATGAACATCAGAGCTAAAATCAGAAGTGGAAAAGTTTGAAATGTTGGCCAGATTTTCCTAGAAATTGGTCCTTTAAACAAATTTCAAGCCCTAGTTATAGCAGTAGATATTCACTCAATGAGAGGATTTTGTAGAATTTAGTTTTGCTTCTCTCAGTTTGTATCCATTATATATTCTATACCAAATAACAAGTTTAAATCTTTACAAAAAATGTCTAACCCTATTTTAATTGAACGGTTAAAATATGAATGGCAGCAGGCATTTAAAATGTGTTTAATATATATATAAATATATTACCTCAGTCCCCTAGCATGCTGGCTAATCAAGAGTTAAATTTTTATGCATTATTGATGACATAATATCAACTCACAGAACTATTATTAATGTGCATGGACAGCAAAAACCAAAACAATGATAAACCTGGTCTACACTTTCATTCTTTCAAAATACTTTATGCCCCACCATTGCTAATAGGTCTCAAGTCTGCTCCAGTGAAAATTCCAGCTTCCATTTGCACTTAATGACCTCCTAAATATTGTGAATAAAGGTGGAGCATTGTACAGTTATGAAAATGAATGTTGATTACATCTCAAATGAACTGTTTTTCTGCAAGATAAACAGTGAACTATTTTGTCTTATTTTTGCATCTTTCTTTGAAATGCTTTTTACTGTGCTGTTCTTCATGTAAGATTTATCATTTCAGATATAGCACTGAATGAATCTAATGAAGAATTGGCACCAGATTCCTCTTCTGAAATTTGTCCGAGGACTCTTCTGTCTTCCACCACTAACACTTTTTCTACAATGGCAACATCAGTGGCAGAGATGTCCACACTTGGCATTAGAGGAGATGGAGATACAATGGATAGCAGTGGTAAGAAGAGAAAATTCTTGGCCATTTAGTCCATTAATTTATATATTTTATTATTTTAATTTTTCATCGGCATGCCAGTATTGACAAAACATTTTTATCCTGAAACCTATTTCAATCTTTTTTCAGTTCTAGCTGAGGCAATGTAGGTTTGCTTAGAGGTGTCATATTTGACAAATTTGCTTAGAGGTGTCATATTTGACAGATTTGATTAGAGGTGTCATATTTGACAGATTTGATTAGAGGTGTCATATTTGACAAATTTGCTTAGAGGTGTCATATTTGACAGATTTGATTAGAGGTGCCATATTTGACAGATTTGATTAGAGGTATCATATTTGACAGATTTGATTAGAGGTGCAATATTTGACATATTTGATTAGAGGTGTCATATTTGACAGATTTGATTAGAGGTATCATATTTGACAGGCTTGATTAGAGGTGCCATATTTGACAGATTTGGTTAGAGGTATCATATTCGACAGATTTGATTAGAGGTGTCATGTTTGACAGATTTGGTTAGAGGTATCATATTCGACATATTTGATTAGAGGTGTCATATTTGACAGATTTGATTAGAGGTATCATATTTGACAGACTTGATTAGAGGTGCCATATTTGACAGATTTGGTTAGAGGTATCATATTCAACAGATTTGCTTAAAGGTGTCATATTTGACAGATTTATTAGAGGTGTCATATTTGACAAATTTGCTTAGAGGTGTCATATTTGACAGATTTGATTAGAGGTGCCATATTTGAACAAATTTGCTTAGAGGTGTCATATTTGACAGATTTGATTAGAGGTGCCATATTTGACAGATTTGATTAGATGTGCCATATTTGATAGATTTGATTAGAGGTATCATATTTGACAGATTTGATTAGAGGTGCCATATTTGACAGATTTGGTTAGAGGTATCATATATGACAGATTTGATTATAGGTGCCATATTTGACAGATTTGGTTAGAGATGTCATATTTGACAGATTTGATTAGATATGTCATATTTGACAGATTTGATTGGATGTATCATATTTGACAGATTTGATTAGAGGTATCATATATGACAGATTTGATTGGAGGTGTCATATTTGACAGATTTGATTGGAGGTGTCATATTTGACAGATTTGATTAGAGGTTCATAAATTGACAGATTTACTTTGATCGACAGAGTTGATTATAGATGTCATAATTGACAGATTTGCAAACTGGGAAACTTTTCTTTGAAAACTCTGAAACTGGATTACATTATCTGACACAGTTACAGCTGGAAGACAGAAACGACAGTTAATTAATTGGTTTACTTTCTCTTCTTCTTTCAGAAGATAATCTGACCCTCATTCAGAAGCTTGCAAAACTCTCCATGGCCCAAGCTGGCAAAACTTGTGACCTGTCATCCATTGACCCTCAGACAGGTGCACCTTTAGAAATTTTCACTGCTTCATCATTGGCATCCACTTCCTTGCGGGTTCCAGCATTGCAGGAAGCTACCTCCAACATCATGGATTCTAGAAAAAATGTTTCCCTGTCACAATCTTTGATACGCAAGGAAGTTGACAGTGAGTGATTTTTTTCAATAAAATGTTCAGACTTCTGCTTTAAATATTCATAATGCACATCTTGGGGTATATATCAAGCAGTTTGAATATACTGAAATACCACATCATTCCAGAGAAAAAGAAAAATTGAATGTTTTTAATGATTTAAAATGAACATAACTTTGAACATTTTTATGGGTTGAGTTCCCCAACATTGTATGTGATCAGATATGCATATTGAAGATAACTGACAGTTATGTATCAACTTTTGGGTATTACCTCAAACCCCTGGTGAGTACATATGATGCACACTACTAATGAGAAATCAATTATTTACAATTACTCATCATGTGTTCCTAGACCTACCACCATTATAAAATGTAATTGCTCATTGTATGCTCTGAATGCAACCATAGCTATGATTATTGCTTACAGTGTGTTTTGAGTTTAGCTTCAGTTACACATAGTCATTCACCCATTGGTTTGTTCTGAAGATAACCAAAGTTAAAAATAATAGTTCATGTGTGTTGAATATTATATTATTATATATAATAATAATAATAATAATAATAATATAATGTTTGATCTGAAGATAACCATAGTTAAGAATAAAAATAACAGTTCATGGCTTGTTTTGAATATAACCATAGTTAAGAATAAAAATAATAGTTCATGGTTTGTTCTAAATATAACCATAGTTAAGAATAATAGTTCATGGCTTGTTATGAATGTAACCATAGTTAATAGTATAGCTCATAGCTCTGAGAGTTGAGTATAATTACCTGTGACTTGTTGCATAGGGATGATGGATAAATTGACAAAGAAGCGACCCGAGCCTCCAACGATACATGTAGATCTGCGTGGCTTTGAAAAACATCAGCTGGAAGAGCAGGCTAGCATGGCTAGCATCAAGCGTGTGCTGGGACTACAACAGGAGAGGTTAGCTAGTTGACTAAATGACATTTGCTTCAATCTAAACATCTAATCTATTTTCAGGTTAAAACTCTTCATGAC
Source organism: Sinotaia quadrata (assembly GCA_028829895.1). Lineage (NCBI taxonomy): Eukaryota > Metazoa > Mollusca > Gastropoda > Architaenioglossa > Viviparidae > Sinotaia > Sinotaia quadrata. The sequence continues at coordinate 112,018,599 of CM054179.1, forward strand.
AGAATGAAAAGTTAGTGCATCTCTGTTAACCCATCCTACTGGAGTGTTCTTTTAAAATGTAACACCTTTTGCTGAAGGATGTTTTATTATATTTTTATCTCTACATTTAAAACTTGGTTATTTAAAATAATAAATATACTAGCAAATTGTATAATTTATTTTTTATCTCTATATAAGAGCTGAATATCTAAAATAATAAATATATTAGTGTATTGTAAGATTTATTTTTATCTCTATATTTAAAAGTTGAATATCTAAAATAATAAATAAACTAATGTATTGTAAGATTTATTTTTCTCTACATTTAAAAGTTGATTATGTAAAATAATAAATATAATAGCATATTTGTAAATTTATTTTTTTCTCTTAATGGCCTATCTTAAACAGAATTATTTTTTTCATTGTATTTGGATACATGCTTATTTTGAAATAATAAATTCAATTTAATAATATTTTAGATGGGATATAAAAATAAATTCTGTTCTTGGGGAACTCTTTGATGAATTAGAAAACAAACTGTCAAATTGAAAGCAGTACAACATTATATTTTATTGCATGACTAGTTAGAGAAGTTTCATATAAATTAAAACTGATAGATTTATTTCATTTACAAAATTAAGTTTGCAATGGATAAATTTGTATACCTTGCACTTTTATCCCCAAACTCCTCCCTCCCCCATCCTGTTTTACACCCACTCTTAGTCTTGTTAGTATTCATAAATGTGTATGGCAGACCTATCAGTGTGAAGTCCTGTTGTTAAAGGTTTTTGCATTCATTTTGCACTTTTTCTTCTCTTTCTTTTGTTTTCATATGCAGTTTTGAAATACTACTACTAGAAAATAATACCAGTGACTGATCTTCTTTGTGTGCTATAAAAGACTCATAAATGTTTCACCAACATATTTAAACTTGTCAGAAATGTCATTGAAATCCTCACCATCACTATCTTAATCATCTGGAACTTTTATACATGTTTCAACATGTTTTACTCTTCATTTGTGCTAGTTAGATTGTGCATCTTTGCCTTTCCTAGTGTTAGATAAAAGTGTAAGTTCTTCTCGTCAGTGCTGCTATACAAATTTTATACTCTAACTATAGTATACTTTAATACTAAACATCTTGAAATTGTACAATGGATATTACTGTACATACTTATTAAGAAGTGAAGGCAATGTAAGTTCCCACATATATATTAATTTTGGTTTATTTAGAAGACAGATATTGTATATACTGTGCACAATAAGTTGCATTTTTATACATCACACATCTGGGCAGAGAAGGTATTATTCTTTCATGGTAAATAATAATGTAATCTCTTCACTGAATCTATACTATACAGCACTGTAACAGTGGTTTGCAGACTGCATTCTTTCATGACTTTATACTAAGAAAAAAACATTAGAAATATATTTCTAAACAGTTAATTGATATTATTTTTATTATTGTTCTGAGTTTTTAAGATTAAAACGTGTAGATAATCAGCATACACACTCCAGCAAATGAAATGACACTTTAAGTAACATGTCGTGAAATGGTTATAATAAAAAAGAACTTAAAACAAAATTCTAAAGCAAACATCCAAACAAAGAAAACACCTGTAAGATGTTTTAGTGAGCAAATGTTATAAATATATATAAGTGTACTTCTGTGCTTTTATCTACACTTCCCAAACAGTGCATCATCCATGAATACAAGTTGATACTAACCATTGTAATTTGTATTGATACTAATTAAGAAATAGGACTTGAGAAATATGACTCTTAGTTTGCACATTGAATCATGACATGGGTAAAGTTTGTATTTATCTGCAGAAAAGATGACTCCAGCGACTCAGAGGAAGAGGAGTGGCAAGATGTCAGACAGAGATATAAAAAGCCATTAGTGTCACGTGGAACCAACACATCCCCATTCTCACATAAGCGGTTAGTGTTAATTATCACAGAAAAGTACGTTGTTTTGTTTTTTTGCTGTGGTAGCTATCCATTCACTTTGCTAGTGAAGCTTATTCACCATATTATTCTAACAAGATGCATAATTACAGAGGAAGACAAAATATACCCCAACTCATTCTGTACTTTTGTTAATCCCCTTACAACTTCCAACCCCCATCATTTTTGTCAGCACCACAACCATTTCTTCTTCCATCCCTTTTCCTTATCCTCAGCTGCTAGCTAGTTCTTGTCCCTCCCTGCTCCATTGCTTCCATTTCTTAATAAAATCTGCAGTCAAATTTCTCAAGGCTCATTTATCTTCACAAGTCTTTCTTAGCATATGCAACAAATACTTGCATCCATCAGCCTTATCATCACTTGTTGAAAATTTGTGAAAGTAAAGTGATTTGCATCTTACATAGTGTGCATTTATGTTTTATATGTACATATATATCAGATGAATATGTATTTGAGTATGTGAACATAACTTGTGTTGTGTGTGTGTGTGTGTGTGTGTGTGTGTGTGTGTGTGTGTGTGTGTGTGTGTGTGTGTGTGTGTGTGTGTGTGTATGTGTCCATATGTGTGTTTGTGCATTCTGATTTATGCACATTTATTTTAAAGATTATAGATTATTTTTAATGAAATTTGTGTTTTTTTGAAATGCGCTATTAAAATAAAATTATTTCAATACCTTACATTATATCAAATATTTGTGCATTTTCAAATATACACAGTGAAGTCTGTGTTCCAATTATTAAAATACAAATTCTCTGCACTTCCACACTGTGTATTATGTCAATCAGTTTGAAGCCAGCTGGACCTACTGCCCCTCAGTGCCAGTCCAGGAAGCCATTGCCCAGAAAGGTAGCATCTTGTGGGGTATCAACTAAACTGGTGTCTCCTTCACAACATGATAATATACAGGCTGTGGGCACCTTTATGACTGAAAATGTGATAGCACCAAATAGTGCTGAAATGCAGGATCTGGATTTCCCTAATGCAGAACAGGGATCATCACGATCTACTGGAGTCTCAGACAGCCAGAAAAACAATGATTTTAATAATCAAACAAGGGAAGAAGAAAAGGCTGCTTTGAAAGCGTTGGAGAAAGAGAAAGAGCGACAGAAAGAGGCTGCAAGGTAACAGGATTACTAAATCTATTTCATTATATTATTTTATCAGGTAAAAATGGAGGAACAGATTTTTTGATTGTTTATAGGAAATAGGTTAAAGTATAATTTCTAATTAGGTGCTTAATATCTTATGATCTCTGAGGCTTACACAAGGATTACCAGGCTTGACAGTCACATAATAGAGAGTGAATCATTTGGGAAAAATCCCAGTGACTGAGGTGAGGATTGATCTGTGCAAGATACTATGGTCACTTGCAAAATATTGAACCCATTCAGCCAAACATCCTTCTCCTCAGGATAACATTAATTACATTCATGCTTGTAAGTGTCTTTCACAATCTTTTAAGAAATAAGTGATTTTAAAAATGAATGCTATATACATATACATGGTGCATATATTTGTGCTTGTATCTAAGTGTATGTATGTATGTATGTGCCTAGATGCTAGATACATATATTTGTGCTTGTATCTAAGTGTATGTATGTATGTATGTGCCTAGATACTAGATACATATATTTGTGCTTGTATCTAAGTGTATGTATGCATGTATGTGCCTAGATACTAGATACATATATTTGTGCTTGTATCTAAGTGTATGTATGTATGTATGTGCCTAGATACTAGATACATATATTGGTGCTTGTATTTAAGTGTATGTTTGTGTGCTTAGTTACTTGATACATATATTTGTGCTTGTATCTAAGATAGTTGTTGTGTGCCTAGTTACTTGATGCTTGCAAGTATGTAACAATTTTAAGCTGTTTTACAAGTGCTTTTGAATTGCAAGAGCTGTATTACATTAGACTCTTCCTGCCTTAGCTGGAGATGATATGTCAATAAAAAAAAAATTACCTTTAGATTCTGTGGGAAAATGTTTACATATTGAATAACCTTTGACTGATTTGTCCTGATTTAGATAAGAACTGCGGTAATAAGTGTGATATTTACTTGTTATCATGCTAATAGAATGATTTGTTTGCAATAAAAAAAAAATCTAACCTAAATTCAAATTTCTGTAACAATAATTACAACTCCTTGTAATTACTGTTAATAGCAGTCAGTGAAATAAAAGAGAATGAATGTTATAGATAGAAATGATAGATTTTCTTATTTTTAAATTATTGTGAAAATCTAAATCTTGTAATATTAACATCTGTTAAGTATTTGTGTTGCGTGTTAAAATCTCATTATATATTAAAATGTACTTATTTATTTTGTGACTTTCAATTTATTTGACAGGTATGGTATTTTAGATTAGCATATCACATTTACTTCCTTTGGCCATGAAGAGTTGCATGAATTTCCTCAGTAAATTTAGTCAGATATTTATATATGCAGCTAAGTGGTAATTGTGCCATGTAAGTGATTTCATATGTTTTAAACTTTTATTGCATTTTCTTTCTGAAGTTATTTCTAAGTAAATGGATTTTTAAGAAAATATAGAATGCCCATTACAGTATTTGAGTCCTTAACTGCAGTAATTATTTCTTCCTCAGGATTTTGAGGGAACAACAGGAAAAAGAGCGAACTGCAAGAATGCGCATGCTTCATAACCTTGAAGGTCTTCGACCAACTGCTTCTGTCAGTGGGAACCATATTTGTGCTGAAAATACACCTGTTGTCTTTGATATGGTACACATGAAACATTGTTGATTTGTATTTTGCTATTCATCTAATTATGCAAATTATTGCCTTTGATTTGCCATGTTTTAAAAAAAAAATAGAATGTGATTTAATGAAAGTACTTTAAATTCTAAATTTTGAGCAGGCTAATGTACAATTGCGGAGAAGCGTTTTGAATTTGCTTACAATTATTTAATGTTAATTTACTGTTGACTTAACTTGACTTGAAACAGTTTTAATCTTGTAGGAAGCTTCATATGAGCCACGAATCCCTGTCCTCCCAACCACACTGGACAAAGAAGAGGTTTTGTTGATCACAGTCGACCTCTCTAGTAACGGAGAAATTTCCATTCTCAGTGGCCGTTCCAACAAAGGGATGGATGCCGGTTAGTTTTTCTCCCATTTACCACTCTTAGACATCCATCTCAAATCACCCCTAGGTATGTTCATTTCTTTATGCATGCCACTTCTGGGGATTGTTTCTCTCAAAGTCTTAATATTATTTAGCCTACTAATGGAGATCAAGTTTCAGGTGAAATTAATTAAGAAACACTCACAAAATAGAGGTAGTACAACTTAAATCTGGTTCCCTTTATTCCAGCAGAAATCAACACGCGTCCTTGTTTCTTCTTCTCACTGATTACCTGGCTGGTCAGTCTGGCTCCACTGGACTTTAACCTGCTCAAATATTGGCTGAAATTTCCAGAGGAATCGTCAGAGCTGTATCCGGATGAGTTCCCACCTTTCCATGTGATAGGGCTGCAGCAGTTGTGGATGAATGAAAGTTTATGCCTGGCCATTGCCATCTGTCCATCACCAGTGTATATGCTGAATAAAGATGTCAAGAGAGATAGATCTCTGAAGAAAGCAAAGGTGAAAGTTCATTTGAATGATGATTATGAAAAATACATAATTATTCTACAGCATTCTTAATACAATAATAGTTTGAAAATTCGATATGTTTTACCTTTTCTCTGAAGTAAGGGTGGGCTAAAATCTTCATCCTTGGAATCAGTTCAACCTTTGAAATATAGGTACGGTTCCTCATGAATAACAATCAGATGTACCCGGCTCTTATTTACAGAATTCTATACACCCATGACTTCTGCATACTTAGCCTATGTCATCAGCGGAAAGCATATTTCTATATATGGTCATCAGTCATCCGGTTTAGCAAGCATCCTCCATTTCACCTCTCAACCATTCATGCTTGACAGTCAAATGACCTAAATCAACAAGTATTGCACCACAGTTCAAGGCCAATAACGGTACATTGTCCATTATTGAAGAAAAAGGAAAACAAACAAAAGTGCCTTATTAATAAAAATAGTTAATAAAAAGGAATAAGAACATCTTTAGTTAATTAAAACAGGCTTCTTCTAGTAGTGCATGATATAGCAGCTGGGAAATCAAATTTATAACTATTGCTAATATGCTATACATACTTATTTTTAAAGTGTATATGCTTCATTAAAAATTACAAACAAATTCATTAATTATGCAGATTGTGCATATTATTTTTTAGAGCTTGTGTAAAACTATTCTTTAGATTTTAACATCTAATCTATAACAGGCACGTGCTGACTTTTTATTGTATAATGTGATTATTTCAAGACTACTAGATAATTTTAATTGGTTTCTGTACATCATTTGCACATACTTGCTTCATAGTGATTTCATTTTACCAATCAACTTCAATAATATATCTTTGATTCTATATTAAGTCATGCACAAACTTGTCCTATATATTTCATTCTAGTGCAGAGTTCCGACTAGAATAATTATCTATTAATAAGAAATTGTTTTGTTGTTTACAGAAAGGAGAAGAGACAACAAAATTTTACAAATTTGTAGATACTTTCCTTTCACGAAACTCTTTGTCCTCCGTATCGGCTTGGGCACAGTATCTTAGCAACCAGAGGACATCTGCAGACAGAGGTGACCAAGTGCATGATGCCCCGGTTACATTTAATCAGCTGGAGAAGCCATTATGCAACAAACCTTTGTCAACATTTATGCAGGTATATTAAGCTTTCTCTCAGTGGTCACATCCTTGCCTTTAATGTAGACTTTTGGGTGGATTATATCTAATTTAATTATATTACTTATCATGCGGGAGTTGAGCATAGCTTTTAGAATAATTAGCTTTGTTACTTCCCTTGATATGAGATAATGTAATCATTAATAAATAAAACTAATGTTATAAATGTATAAATAATATTAATTTATACACACATGCAACAGGCACACATATAAGAAGCATGCATTCACACACATATACTTTAAGTGCACATTCTTTCTGAATTGTATATTGTATACACTGAATTCTGTCCTGATACTTTTTCCGCTGTGAATTTTCTGTTTAGTTTTGTATATTGTATACACTGAATTCTGTCCTGATACTTTTTCCTCTGTGAATTTTCTGTTAGTTTTGTATATTGTATATTGGTTATGAATTTGTTCCTACACCCAGATTTTTTTGTTTAAGTTTTTTATGTTGTGTTCACCTGATGCATTTTCTTGTGGGAATTATTTTTTTATTTAGTTTGAAATATTCTGCCACCACTGCCATCTTCAATGTTGTAGTTGTTGCATCTGCAAAATAATAGTGTCCAGAGCATTGTGTGTATCAAAAAAAAAGAGAAAAGGGAACATTTGTGTGTGTGTGTGTGTGTTTTTATATGTACTTATTTTGTTTATGTGTTTGTGTTTATGTTTGTGTGCATGATTCTTTGTGCTATGTGTGCTTGTATGTACTATTTGTATTTTTGTGTATACAAATGCATTTATTTATTTGTGTTGTGTGTGCATGTTTGTCTGTTGATCATGTAACATTTTGCCAAACAGGAAGGAAACTCTAAAATATGTATGCTTAAGTTTGAAGTATGACTTTTGAATCTTTTGTTTCTCAATAGATTCACAAAGATACTGAAGTAGTCCACAAGGTTTTTGAAAGAGATGTTGGCTTTTTCTGGCAGACAGTGGACTCACAGGATAACCATTATCAACATGAAATGGGAACTGTACAGGGAGAAAATGAGCCCCAAAACACACTGTTCCTACTCTACCAGCAATCCTTATTCAGGCCAAGGGTTAGATGATCTTTTTTCCCCATTAAGTTGTTACTCAGTGTATTAATCTATAGTCAGCCTTAGTCCTACTATAATTAACTCTAGTTCAATCCTAAGTTAACTACATTTCACTGTAAACCAATTATCTCCACCATAATCATATTTAACTGAAATTTTAAAGTTGCTTCACCTACTGATAATTTTTTTCTGGTTGCAAATATTGAGGTGTGGATCTAATCTCATTTGAGGCAGGGACCTGTGAATATGGAGGACATAAATTTGTGACTGTAAGCATTGATTACTCATCTGCGGTACATGTGACTGTGTAGGACATTAATTTGTGACAGTAAGCATCGATTACCTCACCTGAGGTACCTGTGACTGTGGAGGACATTAATTTGTGACTGTATACTTTGGTTACCTCACCTGAGGTACCTGTGACTATAGAGGACATTATTTGTGGTTGCAAACATTGGTTATGTTATTTGAGGTATGGACATGCAACTGAGGGGTAACATTAATTTTAGCTTCAAATCCTCTCTGATTCTGCCATGAGAAGTTGCAAACTTTACCCATGTCTGAAGAGTGAGTGATCATGAGATACACTCACTCTTTTTAAAGGTCAAGGATTTATCTTGTACACACATTGTCTGAAAAATCATTATGATAAATTAAATTTGTTTCTTGATATTGAAAGCAGTCACCACACCAGCAAACTAAGATAATAAAATATGCCCCTGAAATTCAAATGCCTCCCATCACTTGTGTAATCAGTAGCAAGTCACATGCATAATGAATTTTCAACAGTTTGCCTTCAGAGAGAAATATTTTCTTTTGTGGATGTTGTTTCCAGGTTGTACAGGAAGCATTCCTTTGCCTTGTATCACATGGCTTGGATGTCTGTGGACTTCGCTTGCTCTTTCCAGTTGATTCCACTACAGAGCCAAAGAACAGCAAGGCTACTACAGTAACAGCAAACTTCCAGGAACAGAAACCAGACCAGGGTGTGACTCCCCTGTTAGCTGTTGCAGTGCGTGGTCCAAATGCACGAACTAGACTAGTGACAATTGTAGGGCCAGTCGACTACACTCTCGCTTGCAGGACAGACCCTTCCTCACTCACAGCAAAATTTGGAAACATGAGGGATGGGCTGCCAATATTTTATCCACGGAATGAGGATCGAGCTAATTCAGAGCTAGTGCGCTGGTTTGGTGGCAGGGTGCCTGAGAGTGGAAGCATGGCTGTGGGTGTGCCATACAAGATGAATGATGAGTTAGTTCCAAATTATGCTTGCAGCAAAGCTCTTCTCACATCCCCTCAGGGTCGGGGGAAGAAAGGGAGACAGTGGAAAGGTATGGACAGCATATGCTGCAGTAAGAACAATTCCAAGTCATAAATTATTTTTTATTATTTTAATTTTAATATTTTTTGGTGGGATTACAATGCATTTATTTTGATTTTTGCTGTGGTTCTCATTGTGTTCTAAACACTTATATGGTACTTTAACTTATTTTATTGCACTGACTTTCAATAAATATATTAAACAATAAAAGAAATGCTTTGAACCATCATTATAATCTTTCATTTATCACTCTTAAAATTATCCTTTTGTTTAAGAGCCTTTGTGTGTCCACATTCTATTCAGCCATTAGTACTACTCTTATTATTGTTACTATAATAGTTGCTATAACTTTTTAGTCTTACTTCAGATTAATTCTCCTTTGATGCACTACAGATTAATTTACCTTTTGGTGTGACTTAAAAATGTAAAAAAATATGCCTGTATGGGTGAGTGTGTGTACACATATATCAGTATTATATTGTGTTTATAGAAGTGTGTGTATATATGTGTGCATGTATATTCTGGGTATGGTGGATCCATATAAGTGATTCCTTAAAAAGGATAGCCATTCTTATTTTACATGTATACAAAGATATGTCAGTACATTGGTTGGTTAGCTAAGTTTGACATTTTTTTTCCTGTTTCAAAATAATTTCAGACGTTATTCTTGAGCCAGTTCCTTCCAGACCTCCAGCTGCTCTAGTGGCAACAACACAAGGTCATGTGGTGATGGTGATTTCCCCCATAGTTCCAGTGTGGGCACTAGGCTTCCTTGTGCAAATAATGCAACAGCAGATGGCTTTCCAGCCACGTGGTGTACACAGAATGTGTCTTTCTGTACGACGGGCTGTCAACCTTGGTTTGTTTTATTGACTATAAATATTTTGTTCTGTCTGGAATATTATTTAATTAAGCAGACAGTTTGATATTATTGCTCATGTAAATTACTTTCCTCATTTCTTTGGACAAGCAATTGCATCATGTTGTTAACATTATCTTCATTTTTGTTAAAATGATAATTAAATAATTTTTGCTTGTGAAATAATTAAATAATTTATGTTAGTTAATTATGATTTGTTGTTCCAAAATTGTTATTATCATTATTATCACAATCATTGCTTATGTCTTTTTTTATTATTTTATTTCAGAAATGTTACTGTATTTTAAAATAGTATCATTATAATTGGTTGCTGTTTGTTTTTATTGCTTGCTGTTATAAATATTAATATTTTTCTTCTCACAAACATTTGTACATGACTATTATTTTGTACACCAATACATCTATCTTTGTAGGCATTCCAGCACCTGTCCATGCATTGTTCTGTCCTGGCATCAACTTAGAACTGATATCTATTGACTCCAAGAAACAGCAGGAGGAAAGCAGATCTCCCTGCACTCTGGTAATTCTTGAGCGAGAAAACGCATCACACCACACGGCCTCATTGGCCTACAGGCTAGTCTCAGAATTACGCAAGGAACACATTCTAGGTAAAGGTCACATAATTAAGTAAATGTGAGGCAAGGACAGTGTTGGTAGATTGTGTTGTGCATATGTTGTATGTGTGAATTCATATGTTTGTATGTTGTGTGAGCATATATTTGTGTGTATTTATGTTTATGTGTGTGAGTGAGGTAGTGTTTGTGGTGATGAGTGCAAAAAAGTTAATATATTTATAATTATGTGAAAATAGCTCAACATTTAGTTGGATTTAAATGATTAGATTGTTATTGCTTTATAATTGTAGACTTTGCCTCTGTTTATATTGTTTTATTTACTTTTGGAAAACTATTTTATAAACATATCAGTATGAATAAGAGAAGCGTATAACTCTCTTTATAACCATGAATAAGCTGGGCCTAATTTTAAATTTTGAAAAAGTATTATAATTACAAATGCACTTGCCAGTCCTCAAGACATGTAAAAAGTATGAATTTAAAGAAAAAGAACATTTTGATTTTTGTTGCAGAACGTATGCAGGATCGATGTATAACAACATTTGACCCTCTTCATCTTTTCCATTTTGCTGATTGTTCTGACTCCCTGCTAGCATCTTTGGGAGGAAGTTTCAGTAAAGTGTGTATGCTAGAATTATCTGTGTGTGATTTTGTATGTGTGTGGTGTGTGAGTGTGTGCATATGTGTGTGTGTGTGTGGTAGAATTTTTGGGAGACGACTTCAGTACAGTGTGTATACTAAAATTTGTGTGATTGTGTATGTATGTGGTGTGTGTGTGTGTGTGTGTGTGTGTGTGTGTGTGTGTGTGTGTGTGTGTGTGTGTGTGTGTGTGTGTGTGTGTGTGTGTGTGTGTGTTTGTGTCAGTATCATGGCAGTTTTGTGTCAGTATATGTCACTAAGTCAGTGACATCATGTACACACTAAGGAAATTTGACAACAAATAACAAATTTATTTATGACATACAAACAGTACTGCTCTAAAATCTTACACCAAGTACCATTGTATAACAAACACATTTAAAAATTCATGATAACTCAATTTTATCAGCTATCATGTCTCAAAACATAGCAGTTAACAGCTCAAATTATCATCATTGTCATAATCATTGTTGTCATCATTGTAACAACTACCACCACCACTTTTATTAATATTAATATTATTTTAACAAGGATCATAATGTAAATAATAATAATAATAATAAAACTACATCAGAATTATCAAATTCAGAACTTAATATTTCTTATAAATAAAGCTTTCTAATAGTTATTAAGTCTCTTCACTAATATATTGATTCTGAATTCAATAATCATCAAGGTCAGTAGTTTTATTTTTAGTTTCTCACACCAATTGTGTCTTCTCTTGACCCATTTATCACAGTATATAACACACACACACACACACACACACACACACACACACACACACACTCACACAAATTTTGTAATTTAAAATAATATCACACAAGCAGTTAAAGATTTTTTTGTCTTCATTCATTACTTCTCTAACTAGTGCTTTTTTTCTTAGGTAGTATTAAAAACTTCATAGACAGAACTGAAAGCAGCCCTTCCACTGACTGTCAATGTTGGTGGATTGCAATGCTCCATAGCTCTGATTTTGAGGGAGAGTGAACTTTCGAAAAGAGTTCAGCTCTGAATGTTCTGCTTTAACTAGCTGGCATTCTGTTTGCTGATAATGATGTGTTAAAGAGCATTAGCATTTATTTGTTACTCTTTATGTCAGTCTGTTTGCATGTATATGTGTGGTCTGTGGTGTTATGCTTGTATATATTTCTGCAGTTTCATATGTATATAAGTATTATTGTATTTTGAAATTTTCTGCATATTAGTTTTCAGTCCATTGCATATATCTTTTCATTGAATCAGCTTATTTTTTTTTAACATTCATACAATTACTTTTCTATTTGCTCTTTTAACCCTTCATTGAATGAACATCTTCATAAAAAATAATTTCTTTTCAAAATTGACAGTGTCCAGAATTTGACCCTCGAGCCAATCGAGGCTTTGTACGACAACAGCTGCACACAAACAGAGAATTGGAACAAGTTGTTGTGTTGATCCTGCTGGGTAAAGATGAGATGAAAAACTGGGGCAATGTTTTGAGTGAGTGGCAGTTTAAATATAGTTAATAATTAAATATTGTACTTAGAACTGCCTGAGCCTTGAAGTGGCCTTTTGGAAACCATGAACTAGCTTTTAGGACACTGAGTTGGCCTTTTGGACCTTATTGGTCTTATTCTTTGGTCACACTGTTTTAGGCATTATGTCACAGAATGAATGGTTCGTTAATGATTATACTTGAATGTAAATGCACATGGCGATTAATGGCAGACAACAGGAAAGACTATGACTTTCACAGTTTGCGTACTTTGTTCCTGTTGTGACATCATGACATGTATGGTGAGACAATTACACATATGAGAAGAGCAATTAAATACACACAGTTATCAAAAAGATTTATGATGAGAAGGGTTTGTTTTAGATGGAAAGAATAGTTTAGAGGGTTTGATTAATTTGTTGATTTTTGTTAGAAATAGGTTTAGTGGGAAAATAATTTGATGTGAGTATAGTATAATTTTTGTTTTGGGCATAAATAATAAAAAGAAGAAAAGAAGGAGTTTCATTTATTTCTTTTTACTTGGTATTGTACCTTTAACATTGATCTTCATTTGTCCTTGGGTGTCTGTCTTTCTGATGCCTTATCACTACACATTTATGATACTTTGCCTTTGCCTTTAGGTCACTTATGAACTGCCTTTATGTTTAGAGACTGTGGACTAACCTTTAGGACACTGTCAACAATTTTAGGACACTTTAAATTAGTCTTTAGGATACTGTGATTTGGCCTTTAAAGAACTACAGCTTGGTTTATTGTGCACTCTGACTTGTTCTTAAGCAAACTCTTTCTTAGCTTTAAAGAACTACAACTTGGTTCTTTGAACACTCTGACTTGTCCTTTAGTAAACTCTTTATTAGCCTTATGAGAACTACAACTTGGTTCATTGAACACTCTGATTTGTCCTTTAAAACTGTTTTAACTTACTTTTTGTCTAGGCCTTCTCTGACTTGGTTCATTGAACACTCTGACTTAGTCTTTAAGATTGTTTGAACCAGATTTTTTTGTCTTGGGCTTATCTGATTTGGGCTTTTCTGTTGACAACTCTGACTAGGCCTTTATGACTGTATGAACTAGCTTTTTGTTTTGGCCTTTAGAGAACTCTGGTATAGCTTTAAGACTGTTTTGAACTAGCTCTTTACCTTGACCTTTTTGAGAACTCTGATTTGATCTATTGAACACTCTAACTTGTTAGTATTCTCCTCAGGTGAACTTGACCCACTCTCCTTTGTCCATCTCTGGGGCTTCCTCACTCACATTCTATATATATAGAACATCTAATACATATGGGTGGATGGACACTGGGTAGGGAGCAGATCCTTAATCACTCCTTAACTCTTTTACCTCGTATTAATAGTCTATTTCAACTTCTTAACTCTTTTACCTCATATTAATAGTCTATTTTAACTTCTTAACTCTTTTACTTCATATTAATAGCCTATTTCAACTTCTTAACTCTTTTACCTTGTATTAATAGCATATTTCAACTTCTTAACTCTTTTACCTCATATTAATAGCCTATTTCAACTTCTTAACTCTTTTACCTCATATTAATAGCCTATTTTATTTGTGCGGGTGGATGGGGTGCCCCCAGGGGCAGACCCTGACACATCTGTTTTCAGCTTGGAAGAAATCAGGATACCTTACAATATTTCTTTCCAACTGTGAGCCAAACATGTGGGTGGACACACTGTCACATTTTCTGCTTCTTTTGATTAACTAGTCTTTGTAACACTCTGATCTGGCCTATGCAATACTCTAACACTCTGACCTGGTCTGTTTTGGACACCAATTATCCATTTAGGATACTGATTACTAATGGAAAATATGATTTAATAATAAAATCTCCTAAAGTTATATATTTATAAATGTAAGTGTTTCTTCTAATTTAACAGAAAAATTACAGGAATCTAAAATTACATCTCCAAAACCGGAACCAACCACTGAATTTGAGCTGGTTGGCTTGAAGTGGTTGCCACACCTGACCCCTTTCCAGGCAAGAGAGGTCACTCCTTATGAAATTGGAGACAAGGACTGGAAAAACAGCATTCAGTTTCTCTCTAAGTGTCAGTTTGATTATATATATTGTTTTTAATTCTTTTAAATATCTGGTCAGATAATTTTACATTAGTAATATTAAATTTAGTTTCAGAGATGATATAGCCAATATAAATAAGTGCATGTATGTAAAAAAAATAATGATAATAAATTACAATAATTGTGATAACAGATATGTCTTCATTCTGAGACAAGTTTTAAGTGCTTTGAATCAGGATTCTTAAGCTAAACATTTATGAGCTAGGGAGATTGGGGGGTGGGGGGTTGATTGATAAAAATTTCAGTTCCAAAGGCATTTTAGGATAGTGGAAGACTTGGCTACCATCCAGTAAATGTGATAAACCATATGAAGCAAGTATTGTTTTAAAGAATTTTTAATAATAATGTCAATATGATTATGATGCTATTGGGCTTGCTTCAGTATTATAGTTATTCATTATTTTCATGAAATAAATATATTTTATTTTTTTTCTGTATAAATAAGTAATTCCTAAATATTCACCAGACTACTGTACCAAGGGAAATTATGCATATTCCTAAAGCAACCATGCCAGAGCTAATGAGAGACTCACATAACCTCCCAAGGGGAAATAAATGATAAATATCTTACCCATTTCCACCCTTGGGAGAAAAATATTGGTCATGTTTTGATGAGAGACTCACCATATAGTCTAAGAGGTATCCCATTTATAGACAGGAGTATCCATAAGGAGACTCACCATATAGTCAATCAGTCTAAGTGGTATCTCATTTATAGACAGAAGTATCCATAAGGAGACTCACCATATAGTCAATCAGTCCAAGTGGTATCTCATTTATAGACAGGAGTATCCATAAGGAGACTCACCATATAGTCTAAGAGGTATCTCATTTATAGACAGGAATATCCATAAGGAGACTCACCACACAGTGAGTCAGTCTAAGAGGTATCTCATTTATAGACAGGAGTATCCATAATGAGACATGGAGTAAGGCTCCCATACTGCATTTTCCTGCCAAACTATTAAATGCCTTCATTCATGAGATTGGGTATTCTGACTTTGTATGGGTAGGGATCTTGCATAATCCTATAATATATATTTCTGGTTTGTTTGATGGAAAATAATCTAGAAAAATAATATATGAGAATGTTGATATCCTCAAGAAAACCGGAAAAGTAAGACTCTGGTTTCACTATATCATATACTGAAAAAATAAAAATGATATTGAAGGGGCATCACTCTTGGGACATGCTGCATTGCATTCTCTTCATTGTTTATCTCCCCTAAGGCTCTGGCTTGTATGTATTAGGCATCCATTTGATCCCTTTAGATTTGTTCATTAAGTAGTTACATTAGGTGTGCTCATTAAGCACACTCTTTAGGTACTTTCAATAGGTCATCTCAGTAGGTGTGCTTATAAGGCATGTTCATCAGCTTGTATCATGGAATGCTATTTCAAGAACTGATCAAAAGAGAATGCAAAATTATTTGTTATTATTATTTATGAAGTAACAAATGCATAAATTAATTGCCAGAATTTGCTTTTAAATATTTGTCCAATATTCATTTACATGTGATGAAAACTCATATAAGTTCATAGCATATCAGTGTAATATAGTACAGGATAGTATACAATGAAAATTATTATTTCATGGCATATTAGTGTAATATAGTACAGCATAGTATACAATGGAAATTATCATTTCATAGCATATCAGTGTAATATAGTACTGTGTAGTATACAGTGGAAATTATCATTTCATAGCATATCAGTGTAATATAGTACTGTGTAGTATACAGTGGAAATTATCATTTCATAGCATATCAGTGTAATATAGTACTGTGTAGTATACAGTGGAAATTATCATTTCATAGCATATCAGTGTAATATAGTACTGTGTAGTATACAGTGGAAATTATCATTTCATAGCATATCAGTGTAATATAGTACTGTGTAGTATAGAGTGGAAATTATAAAGCACTGATTGTCACCTTGTTTCACTTAATCACATCAGGCACTCATCATAATTATCACTTCATTGATCTTTCTGAGCACCCATGCATTGTGAATTTAAGTTTGATTAGTGTAGCTATATTTTTTTTCAAATATTTTAATAGACCATGACAGTTATTTCTTAAAAATAAAATAAATAAATCTCTTATAAATCTCTTTCTATACCACAGCTCCAGCAGTAGTGTTTGCTCTGCGAGGCTTCAATGCATTTCAGAGGTTGGAAGCTTTCATTTCACTTCCACTTCAAACCTCATCTCTGACCACCAGGAGCACTTCTACAGCCACGTCTCTACACTCCACCCCCAAAGTAGCCCACCCAACACGCATCATGTCAAGGAATGCAGAAGAAGCCTACTCTTTTCTTCGGCTTTTCTTGTGCACTGGTGAAGTCTTCCCAGATCCCGATTCACGGTCTTTGCTGCCACAATTGCCTTTGTCACGGTTGTACTATGAAAGTGTAGAGTGGAGTGAGTTAGGGTGAGTACGGATGCTAACCTTTCTCATGTGCTAATTAACCTGTACCTGACATGCCTATTTATAAATGGGTTGCTGACAAGCATATTTATCAAGGAATGCTGACAAGCATATTTATAAAAGGATTGTTGATAGGCATATTTATAGAACAAAGACTCACTTAAATAGTATTGATAGAAATATGTAGAGGAGAACTGATAGACTTATTTATAGTATTACTGATATGCATATTTATAGAGCATTGGACAGCCTATAGGCATATTTGTAGAAATGCTGAGAGCATTTTTATTGCACTAATAGCAGTATGTATATAAACAACTAGGCATATGGAAAGGCACATTGGAAGAAATGTAATGTGCTTATTTCTACTTAAACTACTTGTTTTATTAACACTTTCCTCTCCACTATCCCAAATTAGCAGTGATTAATCAAAGTATAGAAATCTTTTCCCATTCGTGGTGGCTAATTTCATACCCATCCCAAACACACGCACGCATGCACGCACACACGCACGCACAGTTGTTGGCAAAATCAAGGTTGGGAAATACTAGAAGATCTACACCCTTGATTTACATAATGCTAACTTTACAAGATTTAGTTATTTGAGATACACATGCATGTATCTGTTTTTCACTAAATGAATTTGGTTTCACTATTGTGATCTTTTGTCACTTTTGTGATTTGATATTTCACCAGTATTAATCAGAAAGGCTTGTGGTACTTGACCACATGGTTTCCCCACATGCTTTCTGTCAGATCAGGTTCATAATTTCCATTTGGAAAAGTCCACATGGTTTCCGATAACAAGGGAAATAAAAAATCCCCCCCAAAGAAAAATAAATTTAAATGATTACTCCCCTTTAACCATGACAGTGATTCTCATTTCATATGCACAGACTTTGCAAATTGTTGCTTAATAACTGTTTATCTTATGAAATAATTTTAAAATATCCATTCCAAATGAGAGAGTGGCAAAATGGCTGTCAACTGAAACTGGATATAACTGGTCCACATGCAAGCAAGTGTATAAAGCAGTAAACCGATTTAAACCATCAGTAAACCAAATATTACTCAATCCAAAAGTTATAATGGACTGCAAATAGGCAAAAATTTTATTCTCCAAATATTTTCATGATCCTGCAACAATGCATATGTGCATGCAAGCACACACACACATATACACATGCATGCACACACACACACACATACACATGCATGCACACTCACACACACACACACACACACACACAAACACTCACATGCATGCACACACACACACACACACACACACACACACACACACACACACACACACACACACACACACACACACACACCGTGTACACATCACATGCACTCTAATGATGTCTTTCTCTTGTTTTCAACAAGACTGTCAGTTCCAAGCCAGAAATCCTCCTGAAATTAGTGGCAAATAATGTTTTGTCTCATTTCAGCAACATTGATGGCTCCAAGCCAGAAATCCTGAAATTAGTGGCAAATAATGTTTTGTCTCATTTCAGCAACATTGATGGCTCCAAGCCAGCAATCCTCCTGAAGTCAGTGGAGAACCAGGACCTCACGCAGGAGTCAATTCTTGATCTCCTTCTTTTGGGTCCCATGCCATTAACCACTTTTCTGTTAATAAAGCCACATGCCGCTAAAAAACACCTTGCCAAAATTTTGCGGAAAGTAGTTCAGGAAGGATTCACCATCGTGGGGCTGAGGCAAGATGTAATGTCCCATTCACAAGCTGAACAATTTTTATATCTCGACTATCAGGTAGGAACGCATCAGTTTCACTGTAACAAATATTTCATTTTGTACCCGAGGGGTCTCAGTTTGTGATACTTTCAATTTATAATATTTTGAATAATGATTTGCTTTCAATATGATTTAATTGTTTCATTTTATTATATTGCTTCTGTTAATTGACCTTGCATGAACAACATGCATTATCATTCAGATTAAACATTTTATTTAATGTACATACCATATCCCTGTTTAAAATGGGTGTTTCACTTTTAGGTATGTTTTCAGTGTGAAAATATCTGATTCTTTGGCTCCTAAATGAATTAATCATTTAAGATGTGAGTCCTATACTTTGATTGATGATATTTCCAATTAGTGATTATTATCACAGAACACAATTCCATCATTAACTGACAACCTACTATGTTTGCTTACATTATTTTACAGCATTAAATTACACTCTACCACATTTCTTTACATTACTTTACAGCATTATTTTTGTAAGATATCATGCATTTAATTTGATCTCCACCATATAATAATATCAAAAAGTTGCAACATTTCTGCATGATGAACATTCTTTTGTGACATTTTACACTCAAGTCTCATTCTGTGTGTAAATTCTAAACTGCAAGGATTTTATTTTTGAACCCATGTTTCATGACTGTGAGAAGAATGAGTCACTGGCATTTATATATTAGGAAGAGAGTGATTAGAATTAGGTTCTTGGTTATGTTACACTGAGGCCAGTGATTAGGATTAGGTTCTTGGTTATGTTACACTGAGGCCAGTGATTAGAATTAGGTTCTTGGTTATGTTAAACTGAGGCCAGTGATTAGGATTAGGTTCTTGGTTATGATACACTGAGGCCAGTGATTAGGATTAGGTTCTTGGTTATGTTAAACTGAGGCCAGTGATTAGGATTAGGTTCTTGGTTATGTTACACTGAGGCCAGTGAGTAGAATGGGTTTGAGATAGATGCATAAACACTGTGTAAGAGAATGGAACTTGATATATGTTACACAAGAAACTGTGAGTAGCAATTAACTAAGAAACTAAGAGATATGTAAAACAAGAATCCATGAGAAGAAATATGTAACAGAACACAGGACATTCCATGCTACCAACTTCCTGGCTTTATAGTATTTCACTAATGGTCTTTATGGATAATAGCAAACTCTTCTGGTTTTTCTCTTTTTCTCAGGAATCTAAGATTCTGGAACTTCACATTGATTACCTCTCTTCAGAACCATGCATATTTTTGGCACTGAGCAGAGACAATGCCGTTTGGAAGCTCTGTGACTTGCTTGGGCCAGAAGACCCACAACAGGCTCGCAGGCTGAACCAGTTCTATTGGCGAGGAATATATGGCATTGATATTATCCATAATGGATTGTATGGTTAGTGACTTCATACTAGTAGCAGCAGGACAAAAGAGAAAAGAATGTGTGTGTGTGTGTGTGTGTGTATGAGAGAGAGAGAGAGAGAGAGAGAGAGAGAGAGAGAGAGAGAAAGAGAGAGAGAAAGAGATAGAGAGAAAGAGAGAGAGACTATCTTAAAGGTTTAACATCAAGACAGATTGACATGATACACATATATAGTTCTTATGAGAAGTAATAAAAATAGTAGTAATAAAGCAATAAAATAAAAAATTACAAAGAAATAAAGAAAACAGTTAAGTTATACGTTGATTAACTGTTTAAGTGGCATTTAAATAGAAAAATAGATGGACAGACAGGCAGATAGATAGATAGATAGATAGATAGATGGATGGATGGATGGATGGATCAAGAATAGAAGAGAGAGATGGATGAATGGATGGGTGGGTGGATGGGTTGATGGATGGATGGATGGACAGACAGACAGACAGACAGATAGATAGATAGATATTTTTTAATTAAAAAAAAATTCAAATAGCATTGAACTTTTCTTCTTCCTTGATATTTGATTATTATTATTATAATAATAATGTTTGGATGAATTATTTTAGCACATTATATTCTGTATTATAAATAATGTTTGGATGAATTATTTTAGCACATTACATTCTGTATTATAAATAATGTTTGGATGAATTATTTTAGCACATTACATTCTGTATTATAAATAATGTTTGGATGAATTACTTTAGCACATTTAATTTTGATTGAGTTGCAGCAGATGTTGAACCACAATCTAATAAGATCTTGTATATTTTGGTAATATTTATTCATTTTTGAATAAAGAAGCAATTTTACTAATATAATAAGAATTTTCTATTTTGAGAGCACTTTTACAATTGATTTCTTTTAGTACTTTTACTCTTCAGTAGCCTGTTATTAATTGCTTTGTATTCTGATTTATCATTAAATTCTCAATTAAGTCTGCTATTATTTTTTTTACTGTTTTTAGCCTGTCATTAGTTTTGATGTTATTAGACATATAATTAATTTTAGTGTTTTGTGTGCTGCTAATTTTATTGTGTTTTTTAAAATGTACATTAATTTTGCTGTTAATTTTGCTATTAGTTTTATTTGGTCTGTTGTTTAGTCTGTCATTAATTTTTTGCCATACTTTTAGCCTGTTTTAATTTTATCCATAGAGCAGGCAAAAGCTTAGAACTAGGACAATTCAATTCCTTTGTGGGCTGAAATTTAACTCTTAATCACCCCATAGCAGTAGGTAGCAAACTGTGAGTTGAATCCATTGGACAGGACAGTAAGAGGTGGTATCCTGTACTATCTAATGTGCTTGATAAACATTCCATGACAGTTGGAAATCAAACTGTGTAACCCACTCTAGGGTATGACACCTCATATTATATATATAGTTACTGAAGTCAGATGTTATGTTTATCAATATGCCTTGCAGTTATGATTGCTGAAGTAAGATATTATGTTTATCAATATGCCTTGCAGTTATGATTACTGAAGTCAGAGTTATATTTATCACTATGCCTTGCAGTTATGATTGCTGAAGTAAGATATTATGTTTATCAATATGCCTTGCAGTTATGATTACTGAAGTCAGAGTTATATTTATCACTATGCCTTGCAGTTATGATTGCTGAAGTCAGAGTTATATTTATCACTATGCCCTGCAGTTATGATTGCTGAAGTCAGAGTTATATTTATCACTATGTCCTGCAGTTATGATTAGATTGAAAATGTGTCCAGTGGTATACTTCTGGCTTTCTAACTCAGGTATCCCTCTCTAGCTTCCCTGTCAAGGTTTCCAACCCATGTACTAACTACACAATGGTCAAGTTTAATAAGCCATCCAACACAAACTTTCCGTAATATTCAACTTTAAGTAAATAATACATGAATAATGAAATAACATTATATTTTCAACTACAGCACATTAAGAAAGGATGAATTTGATTATTTGTTTTACACATGGCCTGAGCAAAATTGCCAAGAAACTCCACCCATAGCCCCTGTATCTTTTCTTCCCCTTTGTCTGGGGCTGTTTCTTTCATTTTCTAAACTTTATCTCCCCCTTACTGCTTGCACACATTTGCAAAATCACAAAAGTTGAAAGTGAATATAAAAACAAAATCAATCAAATAAAGTAAATTATATTTAGATATTATAAATTTCACTGCTACTTTTGAGCTGTCAATTAATTTTACTATTGCCGGATTTGTCTTTCAAGTGTCATTAATTTCTCTGTAGCCTATGGCAATGCCTTGTCTCTTTTGCAGAAATTTGTCCTGAAATGCTGGAAAGTGAAATGTGCTCTTTTTGATTTCTTTTGATTTTATTATCCACCATGTAATTGCATTAATGATTGCATCATTTTAAAATGGCATATTTGATTGATTCTTAAGCATCTCGGACATATATTGAGTCTGTTTGGGACCAGAAGATGTTTTTCCCAGAAGGCCTCTGTTGTGACAGTACTGATGACTTGCAAGCTGAAGAGGTAAATATATATGTCATGTTACTAAAAGACTTGGTTTTTATAGGTTGTCTAACCTAATTCATATGTAAGTAAACATAACATAAAAATGTCTTTAGTTTAAAAAAAAATCAAATGTAAGATTTCTGCTTTATTTAAGAATTATTTGTAATTTTAGAAATAAACTTTGAATCAACATGAATAATAAATTTGCAGTGTAGTGGATTTCATTTTCAATTAAGGACTGGGTGCAAACCCACTTTTGCCCTTTATGTAGCTTGCATTGCAAATTTTTTGCTTAAGCTCAGCATTAAACAAACATGAATAGAGCTCTCTTTTTTTATTTTATTAATAAAGAAAAATTTAAAATTTACTGACAAACTAGAAAATACAAAGTTGTATATTTATGCAATGCTTTCTCACTAAAGGTTTGAGCTTAACAATTGCTAAAATAAGCCAGGGAGCAAAGCGTTTGACCAAAACCTTCATGATTGTCTAGAATGGACCAGATAGCTTTTAAAGTGTGGATGTGTATTGTTTTGTTAAGGATATTAAAAATGTCTGCTCTTAAAGAATGCTTTATACAGTGTTGTTAAATTTACGGATGGGTATTAAAATAAGCATACTGTATTATTCTAGGTAATTAAAAGAAACACATTGTTTTCTGCTCAGGTTAGGAAAAGAAGCATAACTGTATTATTATGTTAAGGTTAATAAAAGAAGTATATATATTTTACTTGTTATTAAATTTTGCTGGAAAAGTTGGTATAAGACACACATCAACAGGTGAATTATTGAGATGCATGCAAGATTATTAAAAGACATGTTTGTTTACAGGTAACATAATTATAGCAGTGCAATAACTTTATTGATAAAACCTTAAATTGTGTTGGTAAAGTAATTAATAGAAGCACAGTATACTTCAGAATACTAAAGAGATCTGGCATGCTTTTAATGTAATGTTTTACCGTAAGGCAAATCTCCTTTGTTAATATATACCTTGTGTGTTACTATTTCTGTTTCCTTAGTGCCTTTTGCTGTTTAGAGCTTTTAGTAAGGTGATACATTATAATAGGTCGTCCTTCTCATTTATTAACATTTGTCCATACTTATTCTTAAACCTGTGTGCTATATGTGTGTCTAGTGTTGGCTTGCATGTATGTGGTTGTATGTGTGTTTTATGTGGGCTTATATATATGTGGTTGTATGTGTGTTTAATGTGGGTTTATTTATATGTAGTTGTATGTGTGTTTTTGTATGTGATCTGAGTCATTTACACATGTGTTGAATACTTTTTTTTCAGATATCCTGTCCTTCAGTTGACAAAATAATGGATTTGAATTTTAGCAAACATCACCATGTCATTCACAATAATGCCAACAGACATAATAAAGAAACAGATGCAGAAACTACAAGTAAGATATTGAAACATTATCTCTACTTTTGTTGAGAGGTAGAGTTGCATTTGTGCAAAATGAATCACCAAAAGCTTTTACATATATACACTGGTAAAAATAACAATTTATTGTCAATTTATTGTAATTTATTGTCAAGGCTTGACATTTTTTACAAGAATTAGCATCCTCTAGAGAACATGTATTAAAAGACAGATATTAAATTGCATGGATAGGTGTTTAAGACGTTATTACAAATGAGATATTTTTCAGAAATTTGTTAGCCTTTGTACAAAACTCCCCCAAATCCTGATATTAAAATAATTAAATGAAATTTAAAATTAATTAATCCTTTTCAAAACTAGATCAGTAGTGGTGGTATGAGAATTTATTAAGGTGGGAAATTACTCCCATTAACAGGCACCAAATGAAGGTTAAAATATTTTTAATATGTTAAATCATGATTTTACTCGACTTTATCACCCACATAGTGCAGCATAATCTGCAGAAATTGATTTAAAGATTGCATATTTTAGACTGCTTTAAAAGAGAATTGTACATTTAAAAAAAAATTATCAGACCATACTGAAGGGTTTAGAAAAGGTTATTAAATTCTATTGATGGACTTTAGAAAGGTTATCAGACCATACTAAGGGGCTTAATCATATTGATGGACTTAGGAAAGACCATACTAAGGGGCTTAATCACAATGATGGACTTAGGAAAGACCATACTAAGGGGCTTAATCACACTGGTGGACTTAGGAAAGACCATACTAAGGGGCTTAATCACATGATGGACTTAGGAAGATGCTGGTGGGGGAGAGGGGTGGGCTTATGAAAGGTTATCAGTTCGTGCTGAGGGAGTTAGAAAGATTATAAGATCAGACTGATGGGGCTAGAAAGATTGTAATATCATAGTGAGATTCCTAGGAAAGGTTCATTTTAACAACATATACTGGCATCAGATCAAATACTGGCATTAGAATAAGGTACTTTTAGAGGAAGTTATTCTATGTGTGGAGTATTCATGCATGTGTTTGTGTGTGTGAGAGAGAAAGAGACCACATTTAGAAAGTATTGCCCCAGGTGTCAGAGACTCTTTCACTGACATTTTATATTAGAAATTGGACAATTGATCTAGAGATAGGACACATGACTGTAGAGATATGACACTCGAATGTTGAGATTGGACACTCAAATGTAGATATTAGAACTCAAACGTAGAGATAGGACACTTGAATGTAGTGATAATCTCTGTAGCTTATTGATAGTTTGATAAAGGAAGGTGAATGTAATATCAACAAAGTGACACATTAATAATAGTGCTTCATGACTCTCTTTTCATAAACCAAAGATCTTTTGAAATGTATTTAGTCAGTGTGTTTATTAAGCATCTCACTTTTGTAATCCTTAACTTTTCAGTCCTTCATTCACTACCTATTATTTAGCTGTTCATTTCTCAATCCTTAACTTTTCAGTGGCTTGCTCACTGTTTAATTCTTTAGCAATTCTTTTTCTCTAATTCTTAACATTTGAATGGCTTACTTACTACTGAATTGTTTAGCAAATTATTTTTCTGATCCTGAGGTTCACTCACTTCTTAATTGTTTGGAAATTCATTTAACATATAATGGCTCACTCCTACTTAATTGCTTAGCAAATCATTGTCTATTCCTTAACTTTTCCAGTGGCCCACTCACTACTTACCTGTTTAGTAATTCCTTTTCTAATCCTCACTTTTCCACTGGCTCACTCACTACTTAACTGTTTAGTAATTCCTTTTCTAATCCTTACTTTTCCAGTGACTCACTCACTACTTAACTGTTTAGTAATTCCTTTTCTAATCCTCACTTTTCCAGTGGCTCACTCACTACATTACCATTTAGTAATTCCTTTTCTAATCCTTACTTTTCCAGTGGCTCACTCACTACTTAACTTTTTAGTAATTGCTTTTCTAATCCTTAATTTTCCAGTGGCTCACTCACTACTTAACTGTTAGTAATTCCTTTTCTAATCCTTACTTTTTCAGTGGTTCACTCACTACTTATGCAGACAACGTGCCTAGTGCTGCCTCCTACTTTGATTGCCAAAAGGCCTGGGGAAAGAGAGGCTCCATTTGTAGAAATTCTTGAAACTTTGCTTGGCCGCGGGTAAGTTTGAATGAGTCCAGTTCCATCCCCTGAAATAAATGACATCACCATATCAGCACTTGATCTTCGGTTCTCTCATTAACATCAAATTTACAACTATATTTATATTTTCTCTTTCTAGAGCATTTAGTTTTTAAAATATTAATTAATTAACATTTTATTGCTTAGTTTTTAATTGTTTCTTGACATAAATAGTCAAGAAAATCTAGGAATAGGTTTTCATAATAAATGATTATAAATTACTGCATGTAATAAATTAACGACACTTAAGTATGAATGCTTGTTAGTTTGTGACAAGTTCACTGTTTTTACAACAGCAAATATGTATTGCTGGGTCTGGGTCTGGAGAGTGAACTCACTAAGATTAATTATTGTATTAGCATATTTAAACTCCATTTACCTATCATGTGTACTTATTTCTGTGTCCATTGTCATTTGTAATGATAAACTATAACAGCAGCAGATTCCACACTTATTCATTTATTTGCGGTACATGACAGTTAAACCCAATGCTCCTATTGTGACAACTTCATAAGTACCATTTAACCTTTCTTACAGTACACCTTAACACACACACACAAACACACACACACACACACACACGCACACGCGCACGCACGCACACCCG
Organism: Sinotaia quadrata; assembly: GCA_028829895.1. NCBI lineage: Eukaryota > Metazoa > Mollusca > Gastropoda > Architaenioglossa > Viviparidae > Sinotaia > Sinotaia quadrata. The sequence goes on from CM054179.1 coordinate 112,045,623, forward strand.
CACGCACCCCCGCATGCACCCCTGCACGCACACCCACACGCACACCTGCACACACACACGCACACACGCCCACCCCCCGCACACCCCTGCACCCTCCACACCCCCCCCCTAAGCATATCAGTAATATGACATTAGTGGTTATAAGGTCATGTCTATTTGTTTTTAAGTTATGAATACTTTGTGCATGCAAGTTTGGATAGATAGATAGGTAGGCAGATAGATAGATAGATAGATAGATGGATATTGCAATATGTATTACACATACATTTTTAGCAATATATCTACTAACAAACGTGTTAAAATTAATATATTTGCATGTGTTTGCATTGTGCTAAAATATGGTTGTTACTGTAATCCCAATAATTCGATATTTCAATAGTTGACACATCATTTATGAACAATGGTGACCATTTTATTTTACATCTGAAATGACAGGTTTGAACTTGTTGGTGCCCGCATGGTCTGGATGTCAACCAAACAGGCAGAACAGTTTTTGAACACCATAAATGCTGGCAATTTTCAAGCAGTAATGTCTATGTCATTTTAAAAATTTTTAATAAATGTTTCATTATACAACTTGACACATAGCAAGAGTTATGTTGTCAGTTATTGTAAAATATATATATATGGCTGATTCTGGAAATTTTCTTAAAATTTTCTTAAAAATTGCTTGAGAGTTAAATTTAGGAATAATGCAAAATATTCTTCTTCATGTGAAAAATTAAATGAATAATCATTCACATAACACAGAACCATCACACATATAGTAAAACAGAATTTCTGAGATTAAATAAATAAATACTCAATAACATAACACAGAACCATCACACTTATAATAAAACAGAATTTCTTAGATTAAATAAATAAATACTCAATAACATAACACAGAACCATCACACATATAGTAAAACAGAATTTAATTCTGTGTATCATTCCAACAGATACCTTAATCTTGTTTTTCCACAGATTTCACTTTTGGAATCAGGACCAAGCATTGTCTTGGCTCTGGAAAGGGACAATGCAGTACTTGCTTTTGAAAACACTCTTGGAGGGTATGTTATACGTGTTTTATTTATTGAGTGCATTTTAGATTTTTGAATTTCCTGCATTTATTTACAAGGCTCATTTTAGCAAGATTCCCCCATCCCCATTTTCTTTTGTGAGCTCGTCATATTATATAGGAGCACATAAATTATTACTAACCTTGCTCTCAGTTATACATAACAAAACCACCTCAAAGTGTAGTTCACCCACATTCTCAATTAATGCAGCCACATCAAAGTGCAGCTAATCAATGTTCTCATTAGTTAATAAAGCCACATCAAAGTATGGCTAACCCATGTTCTTATTAGTTAACAAAGCCACATCAAAGTGTGGATAACCCATGTTCTCATTAGTTAACAAAGCCACATCAAAGTGTGGATAACCCATGTTCTCATTAGTTAAGAAAGCCACATCAAAATGTGGCTAATCTATATTCTCATTAGTAAAACCACAGCAAAGTGTAGCTAGCCCATGATCTCATTAGTAAACAAAGCCACACCCAAGTTTAATGATCTATGTTCTCATTAATACAAGATAGAATAACAAATCAAAATTAATTATTCCACGACCTCAATAGTGCAGAAATTAGTGCTGAACTGAATTTCACACTAAGGAAACAATCATTGTCCTTATTGTTGCTTCTTAAAAAAATTTTAACTTCTAAAACGTTCTTGTCCTCCTTAGTGTTTGCTACCATGCAGTAGAACATTTAACTGTGATAACCATGTTTATAATTTATTTTCTTTGTCTAGGAGTTTGAACCCAGAATCTATTTTGGCCAAATATGGAAAAGAATTTTACCGTCCCACTGACTTAAAACAGGTGAGTTGCATTATAGGCATTAAGCTTGTTATTACAGACCTGGTGTGCTGTTTTTTCTGGCTAGCTTAAGCCTGTACATAACTAAATATAAAACTTGTTTTCTGGCTAGCTTAAGCCTGTACATTACTAAATATAAAACTTGTTTTCTGGTTAGCTTAAGCCTGTACATAACTAAAAACTTGTTTTCTGGCTAGTTTTAGTCTGTACATAACTAAATAAATTTTATTTTCTGGCTACTTTTAGTCTGTACATAACTAAATATAAAACATGTTTTCTGGCTAGCTTTAGTCTGTACATAACTAAATATCACATACTGTATGGTAGACTGGTGTACTCTAGATAGCTGTAGCCTGTTTTTCAACCATAGAGTATTGTGATGTCAACAAGTTTTATTGCTTTGGAATTGATTTGCTAATGTTCCCATTTCTAAGTCTGAAATTGCTAGAGCTTCATTATTGCTTTGAATTACCATATACCATCATAAACAGTGTCCAAGGTTGGGTTACTCTGACAATTTAACAATTTATATAAAAAATTAAATTTTAAAATATGGAGAGGCAAATTTACTCTGCCACCAATATATTATTGAAATTATAATGCTCATGATTTCTATTCCAATATACTGTTGCAATTTTATTTTAACGACCACGATTTTTTCTAATTTTTCGGAGAGATTAAAAATAGCCGTACAAAGATTATAGACTAAAAAACAAAACAATACAAAACAAACACTTGTCAGCAATTTATTGCCTGAATTTTGAAATCAGAGAATTTTTTCTTATTAGAATTTATTAATGTGCTTATTTGGTTTAAATAAAAAATATAACTTAATTATTATTGAAATGCCCTTTTATTGCCAAATTGTACTCATGAGCAACGCTAGAAATACTTCGCGCAATGCGGGACGTTATAAATTACAGCCTTAGGCTGACCGAAACTTGAAAGGTTTGGGTAATATGGGGAGCACTTTTAGGTGTTCGAACAGACGGTGGCTGTAAGGGCTTTTACACTTGATCAGCTCTCGGCTCTGGTCTTAATCGGGTACACTCCATTCACAAAGAACATTTGCTGGGAAACGCGCAGGGGACAAAGATAAAAGGGAACAAAAAATACAAGTACCTCGATTCCTTACTGCCTGCACGGTTCAAAATCAGCAATATCACAATCATTGATGTGAACAATTGCGGTTAATATCCAGGACCGTTCGCTTTTATGGTACTTCTCCGACTCCCTCCCCCATTTTTCTCTGCAGCTTAATTGAATGTTGAATTTGTCTGGAACAGCAGGTTGCAAGAGGAGTGGCCAATGTGGTCTGGAAACAAAATAAATCATGAAACGTGTGAAGAAGATGACGACAGAATAGTCGATCTTAAAAACGGTAGATCCATGGTAATGCACTTTAGTTTTGAAGAAAATCACGAAATACAGGGGCCCACATTCAAGAACTCAAGAGAAAACGTGCATGTTTAGCGAAACATTGAAAATATCACTCCCAAACTAGCATTCATAAAAACAATCTACTTTGAGGTACCAAAAGCCAGAAATTGGGAAGTGATTAGTTATCATAACAGTCGATCATTTTTGGCGAAGGTCATCCAGCTTTAGCAGACGACCTTGCGGAAGGTGGCGATGATTGGCTACAAAAAGTATTAACACTGACGTAGTAATAGGCCCCGGGACTAGAAGTATTAACACTGACGTAGTAATAGGCCCAGGGGACTAGAAGTATTAACACTGACGTAGTAATAAGCCCCAGGGACTAGAAGTATTAACACTGACGTAGTAATAGGCCCCGGGGACTAGAAGTATTAACACTGACGTAGTAATAGGCCCCGGGGACTAGAAGTATTAACACTGACGTAGTAATAGGCCCCGGGGACTAGAAGTATTAACACTGACGTAGTAATAGGCCCCGGGGACTAGAAGTATTAACACTGACGTAGTAATAGGCCCCAGGGACTAGAAGTATTAACACTGACGTAGTAATAAGCCCCGGGACTAGAAGTATTAACACTGACGTAGTAATAGGCCCCGGGACTAGAAGTATTAACACTGACGTAGTAATAGGCCCCGGGGACTAGAATTATTAACACTGACGTAGTAATAGGCCCGGGACTAGAAGTATTTGTACCATTGGGAACCAAGCATGCATTGTCTATGTTTAACTTCACATTCAGGTATTTCTGGTCATACACGTAATGTTATCAGCACCCACCCACCCCTCAAGCCATGCACGTGCGTTGAGCTCATGTTTATGTTTATTACTATGTATTTATAAATATGTTTATAGAATGTTTTTATAAATATGCTTATAGGATGTATTTATAAATATGTTTATAGAATGTATTTATAAATATTTGCCTAGACGATATATTTTCTTTTGTTGTTTTTACTTTCGGCACATTCAAGTGTTTTACAGTTACACCTAAGAATTTTTGAAGTTAAATTTATGACTAGGTTTTCTTTTTTTCATTGCCAAATCAAAGATGTCCTTTCAGGGACAAAACCACACAATTTTTTTTTTTATTAGTGTGGCTTTATATTCACCCCCAGACATCTCCATCGACAAGGGTAGGGTGGTGGACATTTAAAAAAAAATCATCAACAGTTAAAAAAGAAAGAAAGAAAGAAAAATCAAAACAATGAAACATTAGCGAGCGTTAAATCAGAACAAACCCTGACAGAGCCCCGCTTGTTTGCTTAGCTCTTAGCGGATGGAAGGAAGCAGACGTGACACCGGCCATAGTCGAGTCACGGCGACATTGCGATCTGATATGCAGCAAATTACACTTGGACCTGTCACGGCGACATTGCGAACCGTTGTCCTGTAATTTACACTTGGACCTGCAGTGTCATGCCAGGCACCTATCTGTCCCTGACCTTGTCCAGGGCTGTGCGGAACCGTAGTTGTTGCGTAGTTACTTAGCGTATTACGGTAACGCGGTGAATTAGATCGAACATTTGTATTGGTGGCACGTTACGCTGTTTGCTCAAAATAGGAAGGAGAGGGATGGAGCCGTGAACCCGGAAGGGGAATCGATATTTAGTGAACTTCTCCTTACAGTTTGTTTGTTTGACCCTTTGGCAGTTGGAGGCACAAAACCACAAAACATTAGTCAGAATGGGGGGTGGGGAATCCGTTTTACATAAGAGTCTGAGATAAATCAACATTCCAGCCTGAAATAAAGAATTCTGCCAATAATTTTTTTCTGCTGCAGTGTTAACATGCTCTGATGGAGTACTAACTCTGCTCTATTTGAATAGTAACTTTGCTCTAATTGAAGGTTAATTATGATATGCTGGGGAATACACGAATGTATTATAATTTGTAATATGGTTTAAAATGGTAAGAACACCTTGGGTACAAAAATTATCCCTGTACTACTTTTAAACTGTTGATGGTGTTATAAAAGGAATAAGCCTAATAATTACTAAAAAAAAAACCCAAACACATTTATATTTGTTAGATGTTTTTGTTAATGATCGCACGTCATTGTTTCTCTTTCTCAGTGTTCAGACAGCGTGATGAAGCGTTCTTAAAGAACGTTATGTTCAATTTGCCATCCCACCCCTTCATCAATATGCAACACATACATACATCTCATCACTTTAATATCCACACTTATTCTGTCTCGCTTTGCGGGTTTTCTTCATCTTGATTACATTTAACTTCTCAGTATTTAACTTTATCTTATTTCTCCCCCCACCAAAAAAAAAAAAAAAAAAGAAGAGTATTAAATAAAAGCAAATCAAAACTCCTCACTTTCTCTTTCACACGCACGCACACACACACGCCCGCCCGCACACACACATACACATACAAACAAACACACACACACACACACACACACACACACACACACACACACTGAGTTTATTGCGTGAGACATGTAATTGGACGTGTCTCACTACTTTCAGGGTTAACAGCAATGATACCGTTTCAGTATTGTAAAATATGAGATAGTGTCAATAAGTTGGAATGGGCGTGGCAGCATATGTAGCCTTCTTCCTACCTCTTCGCACACCTTACACTCTTGACGATACTGTGACAAACGTGCATGTGTGTTTCACTGTATCCAAAGTCCCCACCCCAGACTACCCGAATAGGCGCGTAGCTTTCTGAAGCCTCAGACCACGTGACTCACTTGATTCCAGTGGTAACACAATGGAAGTTGACGTCACAGATAACCAAACCTGGATGAAAACAGCAACAGGCGACATGCCTAATTAAACATGATCGAAAATAACACTAACAAAAGTCAAAACTAATAACATGACCACTTGTCGCCACACTATAAACAAATAAACAAAAGTCAAAACTAATAACATGACCATTTGTCACCACGCTATAAACAAATAAACAAAACTCAAAACTAATAACATAACCATTTGTCGCCACGCTATAAACAAATAAACAAAACTAATAACATAACCATTTGTCGCCACGCTATAAACAAATAAACAAAACTCAAAACTAATAACATGACCATTTGTCGCCACGCTATAAACAAATAAACAAAACTCAAAACTAATAACATGCCCAATTGTCGCCACGCTATAAACAAATAAACAAAAGCAACTGAATCACGCCGACTTTCACAGTCCCTTGTTGTAACCAGTCAACCTTTCTCACCAATCTTTTTATTTGGTCTTTCTTCCATGATGATATCCTTTTATTTTTTTCCTCAGGCGCAGCAGCTCCTGTTGTTGTTCTTTGACAAACTAATGCCGGGTAGCTACATGAAGATCGAACCCATTGTAGAAGCCGTGGGCACTGAGGTTGCCGTCATGTGACTGCCAGGAAGTTGTCAGGCGCCGTTCCTCCTATGCAAGCGCAGATTGACGAACTTTTCTTTCCCGTTTTTGAATGCAGTGGTGACACCCCCCCCCCCTCACTCGAAAGTGTTCTATCCCTTGCCCTTCTGAGCCGCATAGTTTACATCTGTATCCATTCCATGTCTTGTTTTATCTCAAGAAAGGTCTAGAGGATTTCAACAAGAAGCACCCAAGCCTGTGAGGATTTGTACAGTATTTTTGTTTGTCTTTTTTTTTGTTTTGTAAACATAATAATAATACATGATCTGTCTGTGCGGCTGAAATTAACCGGAGATCCAGAGTCTCGTTCAAGGACTCTCCGCTGACGTAAGAGAGGAGAAAACACTTGGTAAGGTCCCCTGGTTTGTTTGCGTTGTGGGTGATCGATTAGTGTTTGTCGACTGACGTCACACTTGCTTGAGAGTGTGTTGAGAATTGCGACCGACACTTGATCTCTCGACCGTCTGTCAGTGATCGACGGATACAGCCAGCCGCTTATTTGTCGTCTGTCTTGAGAGATCAGCGGAGACAGAAAGTATCTGTTACCTGTCTGCGCTGCGAGATCATCAGGCATTTAATATCTCTTGCCTGCACTGAGAGACTAGGTGCCCAAAATAAATATAGATCGCTTGATTCTGAGAGACAGCTGACACAGCAATTATGTCACTTAACAGCATCAGCCGATCAATAAATGTATGACACTTGACAGCACTAAAAGATCAGCTGGCGCAATAAATGTTTGTCACTTGACAGCACTGAGAGATCATGTGACGCAATAAATGTGTGTCGCTTGGCAACAATGAGAGATCAACTGACGCATGAATATCTGTCACCTGCCTGCAAGTTTGAAATCAGCATGGCACAGTAAATATTTGTTAGTTCCCTACAGCTTAGAAAACCAACAGGAACAATGCTTGTCTCTAGTAAGCTATCACTGCGATATATGATTCGGTTCTTTGCTTGAGACATATCTCTTTGAATTTTAGTTCAGCGGATCCTGTGACACCGAGTTCATTGATTCATCTGTTCTGTCTCTTTGATGACATTGGTCTGCAGGTCGATGAATTCACTGGCGCGAGCAGAACACTATTAGCATGGACAGAAAATCAGTCAAAGTGACAGAACCTTGTTAGCGAAGACAGAAATCAATGGCGTGGGACGAACATTCATTATTGGCGAGGACAGAACATTGTTGGTGAGGACAGAACTTCAGTGACATGGACAGAACATTGTTGGCGAGAACAGAACATTATTGACGAGTACAAAAATTCAGTGGCATAGGCAGACTTTCACTAGTTTGGACAGATCTTCATGAGCGTTTAACAAAATTTGTTTGTATTGGGCAAAACATGAATAGAAATGTATTGGTGGAGAAAACTTTATTAAGGTTCAACACAAATCTATATGCTTTGAAAGATCTTCGTTAGCGTGGACAGAACTTCAATGACATAGACAGAACTTCATTGATGTGGACAGAACTTCATTAGCATGGACAGGAAATTCTCTCCCTTTTGTCGAATTTCAAGAGATGCGCAGACAGATCCGACTAAAACCAATTTCTCACTACCCCGATGCTAAATATTTTGTAATGGAGTATGGACGGCCAACAAACACAAATTGAAAATCAGTATTATTTCAGTTTCAATTTTACTTTAACTAAATACCACTCATTTGTGCATGGGCGAGTTAGTATATGAGTGCGTGCGTGCGCATTATGCATGCAGGTTAGTTTTATCATGTATGCTATTGTGTTCCATTTAAAACTATGTACAGTTTTCCCTTCTGACATGTTCTTAATACAGTCGGGTTCTATTTGAAGTAACTATAGTATTTATTAATTTAATTTTCCAAATTGGTTACATGAATAGGCATTGCATCTTTGGTATCAGTACATTTTATTTATTAATATATGTGTAGCCCATTTCCCTTGTAGTTTCCTTTTAATATAACTTTGATCTCTCTGAGTTTTCTCTGTTTAAATGTCTGACGAGCACTATAATTAGTAGTTCCCTGTATTCTAGGTGAACTACATATTTATTACCATATTTGCAGAGTCTGTAGACTGACCATGACCATTAATCTCCAGTTAGTGTCTGATACCCAGAACCGAGATCGTAGATAGTGATCATTGCGTTCCTTGCATTCGTATTCTAACTGGAGATTGAGAAATACTAGACGAATCTTTCTCTCTGAGCATGTGTTTGTGTGTGTGTGTATGTGTAAATGGCTTGTTGTGTCAACATGTCCCAGGACAGTTTATCATTCATTAGCTTAATGCAGTGTTGTGAAGTAGTCGGCCAGGTATAACAGAAGTAAGTGAAGTAGTAGGCGCCAACTTGGCAGTTTTAAAATTCGGAACCTCGAACAGAAATGAAGAACTCTGGATTCGAACCGCTACGCGAAATAACGACAACGTCAAAAATAAATTCAGTCGTTTTGCTCTTAAAAGAAAAATGTAAATCATTATGTTGATTAACACGGTGTCTCATTGTTGTGTAATCAAGCTTAGTGTTCGTGAAGATGACGTGGATCTAAAATAGAAATGCTTGATTTTCTTGAGATCTCGACCTCCCATTTTTCGAGATACAAAGAGCCTGCCTGCCTATGTCTGCTTTGGGGTGTAGGGCTTTATGTATTGTGAGTAGTTTTCTTGTTTTTCTGTCCAGTTTATTTATTTCATTTGCTGTCCAATCTATGATACCTCCAGTGTAGCTTACTATAGGTATTGCGTATGCGTTAAGGGCTTGTATTTTATTCGCCCCATTTAGCTTGGACTTCAGGACTTGTCTAACACGTTTTTATTATTATTATTATTGCTTTTATTATTATTATTATTATTATTATTATTGTTGTTGTTGTTGTTGTTGTTGTTGTTGTTGTTGCTGTTGTTATAAGAACGCAAAAGTTGAGTACTAAAGCTCTGAGCTCAATATTTTAACTGGCAAACAAAGCGCTGTCTTAATGCAAATAAAATATGTAAAATAGCCCACTTTTTTTCAACAGTAGCCATGTCAACAAAGAAATGCGTTTCCGACAAATCATTTACCTAGTATACGATTTATTTGCAAGACGTATAAAGAATATATAAAGCATTATTGATAATACATGAATCGAGTAATGAGTCCGTGTGTGTGACGTCATGTAAGTTGTATTGATCTCTAACAAAACAAGGGCTCGGCCTTCGTAACTTGCATACGTCATCACAGAACTTTGTTAACATCAAAACTGTCGTTGTGTGCTCTGTCATCATAACTACCTTTGCCTGCGTCACAGCAAAATCGCACTCTGACATAACTGCCATTGCATGTATCAAGCAAAACCGCACTTTGGTGTCATAACTGCACTTAACAAAACTATGTTCAACCTCCATAACTGCCTTTTTATAACTTATAAGAAAAACGCGCTGTATTTATAACTGCCTTTGCATTTGTCAAAACAAAAGCGCGCTGACAAAGTTGCCCTTTCATACTTCATAATTAAAGCGCCGCGACGTCATGATTACATAATATGCATCATAGCTAAACCGCGCTTTGACTCCACAATTGCCCTTGCATACGTCACAGCCAAGTGACGCTGACATCATGACTGCCATTACATACATCATTTCAAAACCGCGCTCTTATATTCTAACTGCCATCATATACGTCATAATAAAACCGCGCATTTAGATCATAACTGCCTTCTATACAGCATAGCAAAACCGCGCTCAGCCTTAATAACTGCCCTTTTATACGTCATAACACAACAGCGCTTTGACATCATAACTTTCCACCCGAAACATAACAAAACTGCGCTCAACCCTCATAACTGTTATTGTATTCGTTGTTTTGACCACCTCTGTATCTTCTTCACACAAAACTGAAAGCCGTCGCGGTATTTACGAAACGTTTTACAATATTTCACAGTATTATTGATTAACGAATAATTTAGTCACTGCTACACAGACGTCATTCCGAACAGCAACCCTCAAAAGAGAGAAAAACAAATAAACATTAATTAGTGATAATTGCTGAAAAGGTCAGGCGATAAACAATTTTTTTTATAGTCGTCATGGCGACTTGGCGCACAATAGAGTGAAAGGTGAAACCTCGCTATAAAACACAATAATTGGGGTTAAAAAATTTCCAACGCGGATGTGACGAAAATTTGCCTCTTCAAGTCGGTGAATTTCAGTCTTGTTTGAAACAAAATAAGAGCCGGACGGTGAGCGCATGAATGCTATTATTTAATTATTTAAACATAAATGCAGTCATTTTACTAATTTTATTCATTGAAATGAAATTACACAAAACAAAAACAAAAAAAATGGTGGTAGTGGTTAGTCAAAATATTACATAGTTCGCGCGATCAGCCAAGGGAAAGAAGAGCTTTCTGCCAAGTACCATTTTCACACATTTATCTTTCTTAGCTGGCCAAAGTTCATAAATGTTTCCAGGTTTCCAGAGAAAGCAGGATTTACTTATTTTAAAAAAAATAAAAATATAAGCTGTCCCTTAATGTATGTTATATAATCAAGGGACTTAATCTTAAAAGAAGAATATCTTGAACGACAGAACGGCAAGCAAAGCATTGTAACTGTTAATGTCGGGGAGATAATGTTGTTTTTTATGGTATGCCTTGATCCTGTGTACACGCCAAAGAATGGCGGTAATCCGTGATCCAGACGTGTTCGCTGTCGAAAATGTTTGGCTTTAGATTTATAACCCCATTGGAACAACTAGATTGTCATTAACATTTCGTCTTCATATTAGATTGATAATACCATTGGAATAACTATTTATTATACCTTATTGAATACGCACTTATTAGACTGATAACATCAGTTCTGGTGAACTACTTGTATGCTGTACTGAACCAAAGAAATTTGATAACTAGTTCTATTTAGAGACTTATTAAATAGTTAAATATAGAGACTGATAAACAGCACAATTTAGAGATGATAAATAGCACGATTTTGAGATTGATAAGGAGCAGTGAAAATCCTTGTTTTAGATTGGCAATAATAGTATTTGGATAACTAAACCTACACATAGCAAAACCCCTTGTTTTAGAGTGATTACTGAGATAACTAAAAACTACACATACTGAAGACTCTTGTTTTAGAATGATTAATTGGATAACTTTGCCTCTACTTACTGAAGACCCTTGTTTTAGATTGTTCACAGGGTTAACTTAACTTAAAGTCTTTTTTAGTTTTCCTGATCAGTTTTCAGTGAGTTATTTGACACAGCCACAACAGCAGAACATTTTAGAAAGGTATGCATGCGGCCATAACTACACTTGTTTTGGGGTGCGGAGCAATGTAACAAAGTGTGCAAGAGATTGCTTACTTACGAATTATTAGAGAGCGTGGAACATTGTAACAAAGTGTGCAAGAGATTGCTTACCTACGAAGTATTAGGGAGCGTGGAACATTGTAACAAAGTGTGCAAGAGAAGGCTCACTCATGAGTTATTTGGGAGCGCGGAACTTCGCCCCATAAAACAGTCTTCGGCACCAACGTCACCTACCGACGCAACACGTAATTTGAGGCTTTCCGAGATCTTGAGGTGACTGTTAACTAAATAAGATAATAATGCATTATCGAATTACAATGCGTTAACTGAATAAGATACAATGTGTTATCCGAATTACAATGCTTTAAATGAGTTAGATACAATGTGTTATCCGAATTACAATGCTTTAAATGAGTTAGATACAATGTGTTATCCGAATTACAATGCGTTAATTGAATAAGATACAGTGTGTTATCCGAATTAAAATGCGTTAACTGAATAGGATACAATGTGTTATCCGAATTAAAATGCGTTAACTGAATAAGATACAATGTGTTATCCGAATTACAATGTGTTAACTGAATAAGATATAATGTTTATAATAAATAAGATAAAATTATTATGTTATGTGAATTACACGGCGTTAACTGAATAAGATATAATGTATTATCCGAATTACAATGCGTTAACTGAATAAGATATAATGTGTTATCTGAATTACAATGCGTTAACTGAATAAGATATAATGTGTTATCTAAATTACAATGCGTTAACTGAATAAGATATAAGTACTTGCATATTGTAGGTGTAGATGTTGACTCTTCTTGTTACAAGTTGTACACTGCCGGCGCAGACTGAGAAAAAAGGAACAATATATATCAACTATCTGTTACAGTACATGTAGTCTTTCATATTGATAGCTGTATTTTGTGCTTGCTACCTTTTCGTCATTCTTAACATCAAGCCCCACACATTTCAGTCCTTTCCTTGATTAGTTTTTAAATATATTTGCGTTTGTTTGTGTGTGCTTGTGTGTGCACCTATATATTTGTTGGGTAGGAGTAAACTATTTTTTAATTAGTGGGATCGAAAGGATTCGATCTCGAGATGATGACATTTTGCGATGCTCACACATATAAATACAATTATTGATTCTGCTGCTTGTCTGGCAATTATTCGAGTGCTCGCATCAGTTTGTCAACACCAGCGTCAATGAAAAGTGAAAATAAAATAAGAGTGTTCGGATTATTGTATTCACTGGTTAACAATTCATGGCTTTGTTCCGTGTGACTGACCCTGTGGTCCACGCTGCGTGCGCGCGCGCGCACATTTCACATCTTTGTTTCTGAACTCTTAGCCGATAAACTTCGTTTAGTTTAGCTATTTATTAAATATTCTCTTTGATGAATGTTGAGTGCCGAAGAGATGAAACATCGTTAACATATTATTATAACTGATGCCATTGACACTAATGTCGATATTAGCGTAATGGATATTGACACTAATGTCAATATAGCATGATTGATGTCACTGACACTAATGTCGATATGAACGTGATTGATGTCACTGACACTAATGTCAATATAGCATGATTGATGTCACTGACACTAATGTCGATATGAACGTGATTGATGTCACTGACACTATTGTTGATATGAACGTGATTAATGTCACCGACACTAATGTCGACATTAACGTGATTGATATCACCGACACAAATGTCGACACTAACGTGATGATTTTATCACTGATACTAGTATCACTATTAACATGATTGATGTGTCACTAACACTAATGTGGATACTAATATAATTGATGTCTCTAAACCTGCTGTCGACATTATCGTAATTGATGTCATTATATCAGCTAATATAATTGATGTCACTTTTACTAAAATCGATACTAACATGATTGAGGTCACCGATACTAACGTAAATACTAGTACAATAGATACCACTGATACTAATGTAGGTACTAAAGAAATTGACGTCACTGACAGTAATATAGGTACAATTGACGTCACTGACAGTAATATAGGTACTAAAATAATGACGTCACTGACAGTAATATAGGTACAATTGACGTCACTGACAGTAATATAGGTACTAAAATAATGACGTCACTGACAGTAATATAGGTACTAAAATAATGACGTCACTGACAGTAATATAGGTACAATTGACGTCACTGACATTAATATAGGTACTAAAATAATGACGTCACTGACAGTAATATAGGTACTAAAATAATGACATCACTGACAGTAATATAGGTACTAAAATAATTGCTCTTACTAACACTAATGTAGGTACTAAAGTAACTCGTGTCACTGACACTAATGTAAGTACTAAAATAATTGATATCATTGACACTTACTAACATATTTGACGACACCTATACTAATGTAAATAATAATATAACTGATGCCACTTGTTGATGTCAGTGATGTTTTCGTTTCACTTGAATGTTTATTTCACACCTATATTTTTTTTTGAAGCCCTTTGATGAGTACACATGATATTATATTCTGTGGGTGTCTTGAACACATCTCACGCGAAACCCGTAACATGACATTATTGCCATGGGTGTCTTGAACGCATCTCACGTGAAACCCGTAACATGACATTATTGCTGTGGGTGTCTTCGACGCATCTCACGCGAAACCCGTAACATGACATTATTGCTGTGGGTGTCTTGGACGAATCTCGTATAATTGTATTGAGATTTCATCACAGGGACTTGCAAACAGGAATACTTATATTTGTTCGGACAGTACAATTTGTCTAGCATTTCTTTTTTCCCCCATTAATTGACAGAACTATGCAGCCTACTATTTGCATTATTTTTTCTTTCTGTGTTGAATTGTGAGTCGTTTGTCTGATCTTATCACGTGACTAGTTACTCGGCCACGTCTTGTACCAATGAAACATTGGGCTTGATTATAATTTAGTGATCCATAAAGGGAAATGAATCACATTTTCTACAGTGGGAAGAATGAAAAGGGTACTGTGCATTTAAAAAAAGTCTATTTTATTTATTCAAAAAGCACACAGAGCCAGGCTTACGCATACAAAGTTACACGCATTCAACTTCATTCTTGTTAGAAATTATTGGAGTAATAAACATATAATGGCATTCTTGTTAGAAATTATTGGAGTAATAAACATATAATGGCATTCTTGTTAGAAATTATTGGAGTAATAAACATATAATGGCATTCTTGTTAGAAATTATTGGAGTAATAAACATATAATGGCATTCTTGTTAGAAATTACTGGAGTAATAAACATATAACGGCATTCTTGTTAGAAATTATTGGAGTAATAAACATATAATGGCATTCTTGTAAGAAATTACTGGAGTAATAAACATATAATGGCATTCTTGTTAGAAATTACTGGAGTAATAAACATATAACTGAAAGTGTGTCTCTGTAAAGTGAATTGAAATAGTGTCTCTTTAAAGTGAGTTGAAATAGTGCCTATGCAACGTGAATAAGTTGAGAGTGTATCTCTGCAAATTGAGTGTGTCTTTGTAGAGTGAGTTGAAATAATATCTCTGTAAATAGTGTCTCTGTAAAGTGAATTGAAATAGTGTCTCTGTAAAGTGAATTGAAATGGTGTCTATAAAGTGAAGCATGTATCTAAAATGGTTCTGTTTAAAGTGCTTGTATCGAAACGAAGGTCTGTAAAATGTATCTAAATCTAAATCTAAATGGTGATAAAAGTCGGTCAAAAAACGTCTCTCTCTTTGAAGCGGATCTATTTTAGGTGTGTTTTTCTACAGTGAGTCTATTTACAGCAAGTGTATTTATTCTGATTCTTTTTAAAGTGTTCGTATCTAAGTGAGCCTTTTGAAAGTCTAAAATGAATCTTTATAAAGCCCGGCTGTCTAAATCCACAAGTGGATGTATTTAAATTGTGCATATCTAAATCTGTGTCCATGTCACTGTCTTTCTAAAGCGTGCACATCTAAAAACTGCGTCAGGCTATAAAACACAAATGAGTTTGTTTCAAATGTGCAGTAGTAAATTACTACAGTAGTAAATTTCAATTCAATAATATCTATATATGTGTCTGTCTGTCTAATTACAGTGGGCTTATCTAATAGTGTGCCTGTCTAAATCAGTCTATGTAAAGTTCGATAACCTACACTGTCTTGTCGTCATCTCTTGGTTGCCCACTATCACATTGATTTTATATATAACGTGTCTTGTCGTCATCTCTTGCTTACCGATTGTCACATTGATTATATATAACCTGTCTCTAAATTCTAAGGATTGACAGATTAATAACAGAGTGTCTGATTAAAGTATGTGCCTAATCTAGAATTCTAAGGATTGACAGATTAATAACAGAGTGTTTGATTAAAGTATGTGCCTAATCTAGAATTCGTCTGCAACTTTTCTTTCGCTCTCTGTGTTTTGTAAACATGCGTTCTTCGATTTAAGTGCCTTCAATATATACAATGTTAAGATCTGTTGATTATTTGTTATTGTTTAAAATGTTCTTATTAAATATAATTATGTTCAATATTGATGTAATTAAGTATATAAAAAAAAAATTGAAACACTTACAGAAATAAAACAGAGATCCTGACTAAGATTATTTTTACTTTTGCACAGACGAGAGCGCGAGCAACTGACAATTATTTTTCTCTTTCTCGTTTCCGAACTCACTTTTGTGCTTTACCAGTGCAAATGTATATGTGTGTGTGTGTGTGTGTGTGTGTGTGTGTGTGTGCGTGCTTGTGTGTGTGTGTGTGTGTGTGTGTGTGTGTGTTTGTGAGAGAGAGTCTAGTTTAGTCTCTCAGACCTACACCTATCGCAGTGATAACGAAAGGATTAGGAATTCATGTTTTCGTTTGATAAAATTGAGGTCAATGTGATATTTTATTCCGGTGTGTCTCTTGTCTCCTGCTTTTCAGAGGCCTGCCTTTCACTTCACTTGTAATGGTGGTTCGGAATGGTGTCATCAGTATAATCATCCTTTTCTTTTCCTCCTCCTCTTTATTATTATTAATGAGTACTTCGGATATCATTTTCTGTTAAACACTCGTGGCATTTTCTGAACCAGCAGTTAGGCACACACACACACACACACACACACACACACACACACACACACACACACACACACACACACACACACACACACACACACACACTCTCTCTCTCTCTCTCTCTCTCTCTCTATATATATATATATATATATATGCACGTACATACATTCGCATTATATCTAGATGCATACAATAATCTCACCAAATACTGTTAGTCACTCGGGCTCAAATATACATTAGCATTTGCTCGAGTTGTCGCACACAAATCGTATTAATCACGTTGTTCGAGTTGTCGCACACAAATCGTATTAATCACGTTGCTCGAGTTGTCGCAACACAAATCGTATTAATCACGTTGCAAACTATTTATGCAATTTCAGGCAAATCGCTTTGGCTTTCATATTTACACTTTTAAATAAAGAAAAAAATTATTGCATATCATTATTATTCCTTCCACGCCGTGCACGCTTGTCTGTTTATAAGCGCACTTTCAAGTTTTGCATTTGCGAATTCTTTGACATTTCTCTATATATACGAAGTATTTATGGTTTTGTATATGTAAATTCTGCGTTATGTCTATTTATTTGCGTTGTATATGTGAATTCTGCGTTATGTCTATTTATTTGCGAAATATATGTAAATTCTACGTTATGTCTATTTATTTGCGAAATATATGTAAATTCTACGTTATGTCTATTTATTTGCGAAATATATGTAGTTGTGCCTGTGCGAACTTTTATATCGGTATATTGTGCACGCGCCTTTGTATGTGTAATATGGCTAAAATTTATTTAAGAAGATTTCTGTGTCGGAAATATCGGTATATTGTGCACGCGCCTTTGTATGTGTAATATGGCTAAAATTTATTTAAGAAGATTTCTGTGTCGGAAAGATACTTTTGTCTTGGCTTCGTGAGCCGTAAATTACAAAGCAGAAAGTAAGCATACAACGCAAAAAGTAAGCTTTACAATACAGAATGTAAGCATTACAACGCAGAAAGAAACATTACAACGCAGAAAGTAAACATTACAACGCAGACAATAAGCATTACAACGCAGAAAGTAAGCATTACAACGCAGAAAGTAAGCATTACAACGCAGAAAGTAAGCATCACAACGCAGAAGGTAAGCCACGAGTGTAAGCCAGAACAAAACCCCATGGAATCGATTTAAAACTTTTGAACTTAGTCTCTGCCGTTGCACTCACACTCTTCCACCACCACCACCACCATCACCACCCGTCTGAAAGAACTCAAGGTGCAAGTCACTAGATTAATCGATGGCATCCCAACAAAAATACCGGTCCCTCATTTAATGTCTCCGAAGCCACGTGACTTAAGCAGCTGCCACCCCATCATGTTGACGTAACGAGAAAAGCACATTTCGAAAAGCAGAAGGGAAGAATAAGACTTTTCCAGTCGACTACATCGATCGCGCTTTATTACTGCAATTATTTTCAAGTTATTTACTGTTGTGGTCTTCACCCACGAGTGCACTGCGTGAATTATTGAGTAATGCTGATAGGCACCGCTGATTTATGGCAGGTCGCAGCATTCACTACTGATTGGAAAGAATCACGCTTCATTGATTTCTAACGGCTTAAACAGGCAAAACATTTTTTATTTAAATAGAAAAAAATAAAGAGCGCTGATTTAAATGTGATGTTAAGGTCATAATCTCTGAATGTCTTCAGATGGGCACTATAAATGTTGGTATCAATGTTTCGTCGATACTAGTTTATGGGGTGATGTACCGCTTCAAGTAGATTAAATGAAAGACGTGTGTGTGCATGCGTGTGTGCGATTTTGATTTCTCAGAAAATGAAGGATTTCTTTCTGGAATAACTCTAGAGCGGTTACGTTGTGCTCGTGTGAATTTCTGTGAGATTATGCCAAAAGGCAAAAAACCAAAATAAGTAAATTGAAAAAATTCCCAAACACAACCGTATTTTATTAGTATACAAGGTTGTATGTAAATTATCAAACCAATTTTATTAGTATACAAGATTGTATGTAAATTATCAAACCAATTTTATTAGTATACAAGATTGTATGTAAATTATCAAACCAATTAGCCGTGGTTGAAGTTTCGCGTACGCCTAGCATTAGAGTGTTATAGGTCTCCCATAGCTAGGTTAGAGTCGTATATTAAAGTGTTCACATGTCTTGTCTGAGAGTCAAGGGTTAGACTTTTCACAAGGTCATATGATTCACCCATCTAGATTTAAATTTGTATGTATTTTTAGAAGAAAAATAGTATAGACTTCACAAATCTATATGAGAGTGTTATAGCTTTCACATTCTAAATGTTTGGAGGGTTTTAGGTTTCACACTTAGAGGCAGAGTGTTATGGACTTCACGTTTCAAAGTTGAATGATATATATGTTTCACGCAACCAAATGGAAAGTTATAATTATTATTCTCATCATTTGTAATTAGTTATGGATGATTAATTATTAATAATAATAATCATAACCAATAACTAGGATGGTGTTGTTTACACCTACAGACATCCATACAAGAATTAATTTTGACTGCAGACAAAGAAACCTACATACTAATTTTTACAAGCAAGTGCATAATTACTAAAAGCATGTTTGACTGTAGGCAAACCTACATGCATAATTACAAGTATTCTGTTTTACTGTAGTCAAACCTACATGCATAATTACAAGTATTCTGTTTTACTGTAGTCAAACCTACATGCATAATTACAAGTATTCTGTTTTACTGTAGTCATACCTACATGCATAATTACAAGTATTCTGTTTTACTGTAGTCATACCTACATGCATAATTACAAGAAATAGTTTGACTAGACACATCTACATGCAGAACAAGAAGTCTGTTTTACTATAAGCAAACTTACTTACATAATTACAAGCAGTCTGTTTTACTATAAGCAAACTTACATAATTACAAGCAGTCTGTTTTACTATAAGCAAACTTACATAATTACAAGCAGTCTGCTTTACTGTAGAAAAACCTACTTACATAATTACAAGCAGTCTTGCATGACTGCAGACAATTTACATACATAATTATCAGCAATCTGGCTGCAGACAAAACACTACACAATTGCAAAGAGCCTACGTAATTACAAGATGTACACTTGACTGCAGGTAAAACTCCATATTTACAAGCAGTCTGTTTAACTTACTTACAGGTAAAACTCCATATTTACAAGCAGTCTGTTTAACTTACTTACAGGTAAAACTCCATATTTACAAGCAGTCTGTTTAACTTACTTACAGGTAAAACTCCATATTTACAAGCAGTCTGTTTAACTTACTTACAGGTAAAACTCCATATTTACAAGCAGTCTGTTTAACTTACTTACAGGTAAAACTCCATATTTACAAGCAGTCTGTTTAACTTACTTACAGGTAAAACTCCATATTTACAAGCAGTCTGTTTAACTTACTTACAGGTAAAACTCCATATTTACAAGCAGTCTGTTTAACTTACTTACAGATAAAACTCCATTTTTACAAGCAGTCTGTTTAACTTACTTACAGGTAAAACTCCATATTTACAAGCAGTCTGTTTAACTTACTTACAGGTAAAACTCCATATTTACAAGCAGTCTGTTTAACTTACTTACACGGGAAAAAAGTGTATAGTGGGCCGCAAACGCAACTCACATTATTTACATTCACCTGTTTCCACCCAAACTATCTACCTTGAAAAAAAATCCATGTAAAGATAAAATCTGATTGAATGCCAGAATGGAGCCAGCAATCGATCAGCAACGTCACAGTTCAGCTAGCTGACTGGATTATTCCTGTCGATTAAAAGATTTGTCATTGGAAAACCAGTGAGATTAAACGCAATCTCCGGCATCTACAGATGAACATCAGAACGAGTGGTCGTTTCTGTTATAGGAGAGGGGATGCGTGTATGTGTGTGTATGTGTGTGTGTGTGTGTGTGTGTGTGTGCGCGCGCGTTTGTATGATTACATTCATTGCAGTTGTATCCTAACAATTAATCCCGCTTCCTGCACCACACCCCTTCTTCTCCCCACTCCAGCAGTGCTATTCTTAATGGGTTTCAGTTTCATTATACGCTTGCACAAGCCTGAAATTATACATTATGTAATGGAGTGAAGGCCAAATTATACTTGACCTCCTTCCCCATAATTAGTCTGTATTGTTATGTTAAGCTTTTGAAAGTTTCGTTCCTATTCATAACTGGTATTCTTGGTACCAGCCTCGCGAGCAGTGACGTAATCTGGGTAAATTTATTAAATCAGCAATCAAACATACATATAACAAATACTATGAAAACAATTACTTGACATTAATATTTCTACGAAACCACGTTAAAATAATTTTAATATTTGTACAGTCTCTTACCCTAACACACAATTCAAAAGATTAGTGTCAATACAAATCACAAGATAGTTCTTATCAGAGAACATAAATGGAGTTATAAAATATAAGCAATAATAGTTTGTACATAACCTTGTTTAGGCGAAGCTGCAATAGTCTTTTGCTCTGCTTTTCATAAGAAAGTCACAAATTTATTGTTCACGTTATTACTGTCAGTTCCATGTGTTTCATAAGAAAATCACAAATTTATTGTTCACGTTATTACTGTCAGTTCCATGTGTTTCATAAGAAAGTCACAAATTTATTGTTCACGTTATCACTGTCAGTTCCGTGTATTTCCCTCGCACAATGTGGAGCATTGATGAGCTGCTTTTCTCTTGAGGCTAATATGATGCTCCACCGTATTAACTCCTTGAAGCAGAACAACAATGTAGCAATTTCCAGCAACTTCCTTGTACCAGAAGTTCCATGATGTAGTCAGCATACTTTGCCACCATACATCAACAGAGTGCATTGTATTCCTTACGCTTACACACTGGAGGTAGATACTTCTTGCTTCTACCACAGTCGTAGCAGTTTACAAATCAGTAACTCGGGAGATCAGGTAAAACAGGAAAAGGCTGCTTATTCCTTGTAAAATTTAATCACGAACAAACACTAAGCTTCCAGCTTATTAATCTGTAACTCCATTCTCTCTTACATTCAAGTCTCAACTTACAGTTTTCTGCAACAGTATCCATTAGCCCGATACAAGCACACAGCATAATAAATGCAGCATAATAGTTTACGAACAGGTTCACTAGAAATAATGTCAAGTGTTTAGCATGCTACATATAAAAATAAGATTTATAGTTGATAATCTGTAGAAATAAGAGCCTAATCACAATAATACATCTCTATGTAAAACCAAATATAACATATCACTAGCAAAAATGCACGAAATTTTACTACGTCCATTCTCTTTCAATCAGTCTTCTCTCCATCAAGACGCCTAACAGACGCCTTTCATGACCTGTCTTCTTGCCATGCCAAATTCAAAGTGATTAGACAATAAATTTCTCTACAGCAGGTAAACCTTTGATCTCAGTCTATTGGCTGGTCTCATTCTTGAAAATCTTAACCATAGGATAATAAAAACTACTCATCCACCTAAAACCAGCTTAGATTATATCAACAAGTATCTAGCACATTGTCCATCTGAGTTGTTTACTTCCAATTTGACACTTAAAAATATCAACACAAGCAGAACGCAAGGTCAGGTCACTTTGACATTTAACAATTTATATAAAAATCAAGTCCATAAATAGGAATAGGCAAAATTACTCTGCCACAGGGATTAAGTAATTTTAAATATTGATTGACATATGATTTGATAAAGTCTATTTGGATTTAAGTAACTTTAAATATTGATTGCCATTTGTTTAATTAAAGTCTATTTGGGGTTGTAACTTTAAATATTGACTGACATTTGACTTGTTAAAATCTGTTGGGCGTTCGGTAACTTAAAGCATTGCAGTTAACAACTAAGCACAATGTTCACTCTGAATATAGTCGTAAACTGCCGACATCCTTGGTCTTTTCTTCATCTACTCAATTTTCCCTTTCTTAGACATTTCTTAGACATCATACCCCCCCCCCTCCGCCACCGCATCCACGGAGAGACGTAAAGTATCTCTAATACTTCGTCAGCAATCAAATCGCTTACGCACTGATCACTACTTCCGTGACCCAGACTGACTGTCGAACACGAGAGGGCAACCATGGCGGTACAGTTCTCCACCCCCTTTCCAAGACTGTCATCAACACCAGTTTTACCATCCCAAAGTGACGTCATGTGAATTCATGACCCGGAGGGAAGTGGCTGCTATTCGCCTGTATCCATAGTAACGGTGATTACCTGGACGCTGCACAAGATTTACAATAATGCACCTGCGTTCCTGCGGACACCCCTCCTAAACAAAGATGGCAGCGAGCGCAGACGAAAGAAAATCCAACCAGAGTTGCGGGTGCTTTCTCTGTGCCGTGTGCACGCGTCCATCTTTTAGAAGTTCGATTGCAATCATGTAAATTACAGGTGTTTATGTAAATTATAGGTGGAAAAGGCATTTTTCACACCTAATATACACATAGCAGGAAATGTTTGCCACATAAAAGTGGTTGATGGTGTCTCTAATGGTCGAGATAACTTACTAAACACAGCATGGAAGTCATAATGCGAAATGTATACATGTGACATTCAAGGACAGATAAAATTCATTCCAAATTTTGTATTGATCTTTAGTTGGAGAGTCTGATTAAATAAGCTGTTATTAACTTGCTCTTCATCTCCCTAAATGGCCTGATATAATTAGTAGATCTCATTAAAAACCTGGTGTGAACATATGTTTGATCTCTTTAAACGGGATACCATAAGTGGTTCAGGACATTAATTTGACTGTTATGAACAGTCAAGGAGCTGCCATAATCATGTGACAGAATCTCATTAAATGGTTGTCATTATTGTAAGTTGGAGTCTCACTGAAGGATCTACTATTAATGTGTCGGATTTTCATTAATTGAAATGTACTATTACTCAAATATGCAGTCTCCCCGTACTTAATATCAGGCTGCAGTCACTAATTTTATCGCAAGAGCAAAGTTTTGACACGTACACAGACTTCTACTGCATACAATTTTATTGCTTAGAAAGTGATATATACAATTTAAAATCCAATTACATTCATTAGATAATTTATTTAAAAAAATACAAAATGAATTCCTCTACTGGTATTTTAATTTTACACAGAACTCTCTTTAATGTGTGATTAAGTCTCTTTAAAGGAACGTAATTATCATGTGTCATAACAAGTCTATATTTCAATATACTGACAAAATGTAATAAAACAAATGATTATCGTCAAAACTAAGACAGTTATTTTTAAATAAATGAAATACATTTTGACTAAAATTGTTTTGCATCACGATTATCAACTTTTAAATTTGTTTTATTATACACTATAAATAAATATTCATTTATGTGCGTTTGTTATAAAGACAGACAGAGACAGAGAGAGAGAGAAGAGAAATCAGTAAGCATATTACAGGAACGTCAAAAGGGAGATTAATCTACCAACTCTGCGTCATTTGTTGTATACCATGACAGCTGATTATTGATCTAACTGTAAAGGGCGATAGACTGTCGAAACGTTTGCAGATATGGAAAGGTGATATAACATCAGCTAGGTCAACAAAATAAGCCTTGCAAGAACACAGCAATATACATATATATTAGTGATTTCAAAATATATTCATCTTGATCTCAGCAATTGTTTTTCTCTTTGCACATTTCCTATCAACAAGTTCTCTCCATCTCCGGCACAGCAATGTTGTTACTTTAACCGCTGACAACTTGAAAGCTTGGAACGGAAGTTGAAACGAAGTGATAAAATAGTACTTCTGGGATTGGACTGGTTCTGAAGGGGATATACATCCAACTGTTGAAACTGTCGACACGCAAGATTAGAGGACGAGTCGGCTCCGATTGTTGTATTTGTTTTAGTTAGTTTATTATTTGGGGCATTTTTGTTATTTGTTCTTAGCTTTTTATTTCTATTTTCGAAATACGTTTCATTGCACTGTGCATTTAAAACGTAAGTTTGCGAAAAATTAGAAAAGTATGTGCAGTTCTTGCATAAACAGTCAGCATTTGCAAACCTAATGACAATTTTATTCAGAATTATTCTTAAACATTATTTGATTTTTAGTGACTTATGTTGTGTTTGAGTGGAGATGTGGATGCTAGTAACGTGTGAGCAATTATTTCACTGAACTTTAAAATAAAGTGTTGTGAACAATATTTCACTGGCTAGATTTGAACTTTAAAATAAAGTGTTGTGAGCAATGTTTCACTGGCTAGATTTGAACTAATATAAACATTGGAAAAGAAAAGAAATTGAAAATCTGTTTCTTGAATAATGGCTGTTTGTGCTGAGTGGTGAACACAAAGAACAGCTGGCACTGGATAAGAATCGTAATTCTGCAGGATTATTTTCGCTCCTTTTGATTCTTGCAACCTCTATGAGCTGTCTCTATGCAACTGTTGTTTATTATCAGGTGTTTATAATGTAACATATATAATTTAATATTTAATTTATCTTTTGTTGCTGTGATAATGTATGTATGCATGTGTATGTATGTACGAATGTAGATGGATGTGTATTTTGTGTATGTACTCTTTTTTTCATCTGTCTATCTATCTGTCTATCTATCTATCTATCTATCTATCTATCTATCTATCTATCTATCTATCTATCTATCTATCTATCTATCTATCTATCTATCTACCATCAGCCTTTCTGTGTGTGCATGCGCGTGTGAATGTTTATTTATTCCATTATTGCAGTTTCATTTGTTATGAAGTGGTTTTAATAAACAATGTGAGCTCTCATTTTCTCTATGTATTCTGAATAATTACTTCTTTCCAATACCTGGGCAGGTAGGCTGATGTTTTGACAAATCAATACTGTTAACTTTCAATCAGAACTGTATCAGCCGATTGAGAATTTGGTCAGGCGTAATGGAAACCAGCAGAAGCAAGCAAGCAAGCAAACAAACTTATATAAAGCGATTGAACACAGCAAAAACACCAGTCAACTGTATCTAATCCTTGAAACAGATTTATCAATATTAATAATTATCAGGCTGGTCTTTCTCCAGCTCACTCACCAGGAGTGCTTGACGTTCTTAATCCAGTTCACTCACTAGGAGTGCTGAACGTTCGTACTCCAGCTCACTCACTAGGAGTGCTGAACGTTCGTACTCCAGCTCACTCACTCATACTGATAGGACACTACTTCCTTTCTCCCTAGGCTTTTAATCCAGTGGATTATTAGGATTGAAATATTTAAAAAGAAATTCCGAGAACTCCATCCCATCCCACTCCTTGTCAGGGCTAGAAGAGGAAACACATGATGAAGAAGATTCCTCTTCCTTTGAGGAAGATTTTTCAGAAGAAAGTTAACACCACACTAGGTGATGGGACCAGAGTGAAAATGGTCAAATCATCTCGAGATTACTTCATAAAAACTGACTTTGAAAACCTTAGCAAGTCATTTGAAGATCTACTTTGGACCCTCTTTTATCCAACGGCTAGATCAGAGAGAGTGGCAGGTATAGAGCACATTCGGCAGTAGCCTATATCTCCAAATTTACGTCACAAGTCTCGGCCAGCCATCTTTAACAGAAGAAGGGAGACAAACCGCATCAACCAGTACTAGATAAGGAAACAAACACCTATATTATTTGAAAATTACCACCAAAAACAAAAGTCAACTCTTCCCAGATTACAAAACGTACGAGTAAAGAAATCTTCTAGAAGATACCAACAACAGAAACGAATGAAAAAAAAAAGATAATCCAAAACACATCAACAACAAAAAAGGAAGATAAAAAGAAACAATATAAAATAGCACACACGCAAACGAAGAAAATAGAAACAAAGGGAAATAACTCACACAGACTGAGCTAGACATCATGACCGAAATCGAGGCCGCCCTCGAAAAATGCACAAGTGTACACGAGACTTCTCCTCTGTCATTCTCCCAGAACCACCAACAAGAGCAACGGCAACACTAACAACATAGCTACCATCAGATGAAAAATCTTCAGACACAAGAACACATCAAAAGGAAAAGAAGGACAGAAATAGACCGCCTCCACACATAGGCGAGACACGAATCAACGGCAACGAACAGATCAAGAAAACACAAGGAGAAACTGCACTTGTCACTACCACCAGCAACGACAACGACAGCATAGAGAGCGGCATTATCCGCAGTGGGGATTTTTTTAAATCACTCCTTTACGGACGCGATCCAGTTACTCCCCCATCATCTCTACTGACCGCCAGCACCCGTCTATCCCAACGGACATCAGGGACAGAGACGACGACAACATCAGTAAGGAGGATAGGGGGTTGAACATTGTGGGCATGTGTACGCACTAGGTACAGACTTGGTGTGCTACTAGCCCGGACTCTGTAAGTTACCACCACACATCCTCTCCCCTCAAACATCGGGATTGCGACTACGACATCAACAACACCAACCATCACGACATTAGCCCATGGACTACCGGGATAATGCACACGCCTCCACCGGCCAGACATGAACACCAAGGACAAGAGGCCACCTTCATCATCACCACTCTACAACTTTCCTATCTCCCAACCCTCCACTCTGTCTTTCAACATCTTCAACTCTACCAACAGCGGCATACTTCGTGCCAAGTTCCGATATCGACCCAGGTCGGAAGCTGCTATCACCTCCAAACATCCTCCCCCATCAATCTTACAGGGTGGGTCTTGTCATAATTATTGAATGAGATCTATCAACCCTTTTGGGTGGATCTTGTGATAGTCATTGAATGAGATTTATCAACCTTAAAGGGTGTGTCTGGAGAGAGGTTTTGTCTCTGACTCAAAGAAACTTGAAACAAAATATCCAATTATTATTCTACATCATCCTTGCCGCGCGCGCATGCACGCACGCAGACACACTTGCATACACTAACCATATATCTCGTCTTACACACAACAATCAATCCACTTCATCTTAATCATACAGACACGCACTCATCAACAAATAACAATTACAGCGCAATTCAGTAATCATATCCAACTCGAAAACACGCGAGCAGTCATACCAAACACATATCCACATAAACGAACACATGAACAAACTCAGCAACAAGCATTCATATCTACAAACACCACATTCACATATACGACAACAAAACACATAAGCAGACATACCAGCAAGCACATGCATATACACAAGCACACAACAACAAACACAACTTATTCCATTAGTGGTGCTCAATGCTAAACCGAACATGCTTCCATGGTACGCACACACACACACACACACACACACACACACACACACAAACACAGGCACACACATACACACGCACTTATACACACAAGCACGCATGTACACTCATACACACACACACACACACACACACACACACACACACACACACACACACACACACACACACACACACATATATATATATATATATATACTCACATGTACAAACATATACACACACGCTCAAACACATACACGCATACTCACATACATATATACATACACGCACACATATGCACACAGGCAAACACAAACACACACGCACATACAAAAACGTTTACATAATACTTCACCGTTACCCTTCTACTTCACACGAGTTGAATATCCATACATGTAAATACATTTTATCAGGAAATTTTTGTTTTCCCCATTTGCGCCCTAAAATTGCCAGTGCTCTCTTGTTAATTTTCTTATATATTTATGAGTTTGCCACACCCGCCACAAACTTTGGCAAGCGTGGCAAGCAGTCGGGGCGGCCAGGGTTACCTTTCCGGTATGTCCAGGCGAGTACTCCGCCCAACCGGAAACGCGTCATCATAAGTAGAGCGATCTCTATTGGCATGGATCGCAGGGTACACGGGAAATCAATTCTTGTTTTTTTGTTGAGTGGGCCAGGTATTTGCAAGCACCAGATGGCTACTCGATTTCTCAAAGACAGAACGGTACGGTCCAGTCGGACGTCCGTGTAAACTGCACCATTCGAGTTCTTGTTATCGTTTTCTATCGGTCGTTCGAGTTCTTGTCGTTAACATTGTTTTCTATTATCTCTCGAGTTCTTGTCGTTAACATTGTTTTCTATTATCTCTCGAGTTCTTGTTGTTAACATTGTTTTCTATTATCTCTCGAGTTTTTGTCGTTATCATTGTTTTAATAATATTAAAATATTATAATTATATATTAATTTTCTTCCACAGTGCATTTTTTATTTAATCCTAAAAGAGAGGTAAGTGTCAATATTAACAATTTATATATAGAGAGAGTATTTAAATTTGCATTAATGAATATTCTTTTACAGGATAAGTTAGCTGAAAATTGTGAACTTCACAATTGAATTGTCATGTATAGGATAAATAGTTAAAGCTGCATACAAACTATTGCAGGGTTTTCTGGTTTGCTTTGAAGCTGATTAAATGTTGTGACAAGCTTTCCTAAAGGGATTCAAGGGAGATCATCATGTCGAGAAAGATTTCAGTCAAAAACAAGATTTAAATATCCAAAGTCACAGTTTGAATTTTCTTAGAAAGAATAGCAGTAGAATTTGTGGGACATAAAAGTGGAACAACATTCATATTCACTTATGTATTGTGACCAGTGATCCCAATATGATTCACACTTTGGAAATCTATTCATCAAAATCAGGATTGCTTAGTGTCCAAAGAGACTATCAGACACAGAACATTTACATTTCTTATAGCACAGGTAACTGTTCCTGTGTGATCACATTGAGCTGTGACCCCAAAATTACTTTCACTTTTCTTTTATTTAAATTTATTTTTGTTTTATAAAGTTCTTTATTTTGACCTTTACTCATCTCATTGTTAAATTCTTATCATTTCATATTTATGTATTATCATCCTGTAATGTTTGTAATGTCCACATTGCATTAATTGTTGGTGGAGGGCTGTCATAAATCAAGCTATTTATTACCCATCATGTGAAACGAATGTTAACTGTCTGTGTGTCCATGACCCATTCATTTTTTACCATCGGGGAGCTTTCTTAAACTGGGAATTGAAATGATGAATGTTAGCTGTCTGTGTATCCATGACCCATTCACTTTTTACCATCGGGGAGCTTTCTTAAACTGGGATAGGAAGTGACAGGTGCTAGGGCACAGCACTGGGTCAGAGGTTAATGTCCTACCTTTTATGATGCTAAAACTTGTCTCAGATTGTCAGCTAAGCTTTAGTGAGTCCCCACTGCATGCAACATATCTAGCACCAAGCAGCCTCATTAGTTCATGCAACTTGTAATGAGTATGCCAGAGATGTCAGAGACTGATCGCATGCCCTGGCTGTCAAGTCATAGCATGCAATTTTGAGATGTGGCTTTGGTTAGAAATCGATTTTGAAATTGGAGAGTGGTTGAGAATCAATCATCTATTGATTTTCAATTTACATTACATGTCTTTTAGTAAACCAAGCTCTCGGTGTGTGTGTGCGTGTGTGTGTCAGTGTGCATGTGTGTGTGTGTGTGTGTGTGAGTGTGTGTGTGTGTGTGTGTGTGTGTGTGTGTGTGTGTGTGTGTGTGAATGTTATTTGGGTACATTGCTGAGTTGCTGGTGCATTTGTATCAACATGTATCAAAGACTGTTCTACGTGCAATTCCTTGACCTTTCTCCAACCTAGATCTATTTGCAAGACCTGGAAATGATTTAACATTACAAAATCAGAGAGGGTCAAGGTAATCCCCATACTGGGGATACTGCTCCAAATAATGATAACACTAATTGAGACAATGAAGATCAACTTTCTATCCATCTACTCATCAGTACCTGACACCATTTACAAGCTAGCCAGCCAAAGTAAACACCCTTTACAAGCTAGCCAACCAAAGTAAACACCCTTTACTAAAATGGACAAACACCGTTTACAATAATGCAGAGGAACTTTCACTCCCTAACAGCAAATAAAGGTGAATTAGAAAAAAAACACATATTAAAAATAACTTAAATTCATTGAGTGTATTACAGAAATTAGGACAGCACAAATTAAATGACTACCATTAAAAAATTTAGAATAAAATCAAATAAAGAAGAGGTGGGATGGACAGTTATGTAAAACTAGGAATAATAACAGAGTCCATAATAATAAATATCCCCAGTATATCATAAGAATTGATTTAAAAACAACTGGCCTCTACTAGCAACACCAACCAAGCATAGACACTTATAACACACAGTGTTTACATTTCCCAGACAGACTGCTATGACCCACATGATGTCACTAACAACACCAACTAACCACAGGCACTTATAACACACAATGTTTACATTACCCAGACAGATTGCTATGGTCTACATGACGTCACTAACAATGTTTACATTCCCCAGACAGATTGCTATGGTCTACATGACGTCACTAACAATGTTTACATTTCCCAGACAGATTGCTATGGTCTACATGACGTCACTAACAATGTTTACATTCCACAGACAGATTGCTATGGTCTACATGACGTCACTAACAATGTTTACATTCCCCAGACAGATTGCTATGGTCTACATGGCGTTACATACGCTCTGTTAAAAACATTAAACCAACCAAATACCTTTACCTGTGTTGACTCCATTGCTTGTAACACATTTTGGGATGACAATGTCAACTTTAAAACAAATGGTGGAATTACCATAGAATGATTGTTAGATGGAAATCAACTTGATCATACTAAATAACGGACAGCCTACTGTGACGGTACGAAAGATGGCCACCAAACATTTCATTCACCTTGAAATTTCCCAGGTCCTCAAAACACTGTTAGACTTGCCAGATTGGGCCTGGCTTTAGATCCCACTTTTCCACATCTAATCATTAACTCATCTCTTGATCTAAGATCCTGGTGATCTGGTGATATTATACAAGTTGTAATATTTTGCCAGATGTTGAGCCTGACTGACTACGGTGACCGGAATGGTCTGTCATTGTGTGTGCCAAAATCGGCGTCCAAAGATCATCACCATCATCATCGTCGTCGTCATCGTCATCATCATCATCATCAAAAGTATCACACACACACAGCAGTGCCTCAGTAAATCTTACTTTCGTCTTCTACATGCTGCGCAAGGCAAAACGTTTCCTCAAGTAGCACTCGTTAGATTCTGAGACTGTCGCTCGATGCAGGGCAAAACGTTACGTCAAGTAACACCCATAAAATCCCAAGACTGTCGCTCGATGCAGGGCAAAACGTTACGTCAAGTAACACCCAAAAATTCACGAGACTGTCGGTCGGTGCAGGTTAAATCGTACTCGATGTTACGTCAGTTCAAGGCCATTCTCCACGATAACATAACAGGGGAAAAACAACAACAGACAAATGAAGAAAAGGGTTTTGGAGGGAGAGGGGGAGTGGTGGTGATGGTGGAGGGTGAAGTATGTAAATTGAAAATGGCTAGTTAGCATGTAGTTATAGCAATGGCGTTTCAGGTTATTTTACTGTCGTACAGAAGTTTGCTCTAAACCTCAAAAGCTCTTTTCTGCGTTCTGTCTCCATTGAATAGTGTGGTCGTAAATGCACGCATTAGCGACATTTGTAACGACTTTCGCATACCTTGCACGTTTGTAACTTTATTCGTGAACCTAGTGACGTTTGTAACATCATTCGTTTATCTAGCGACGTTTGTAACATCATTCGTATGCCTCGTGGCGTTTGTAACATCATTCGTGTACCTAGTGACGTTTGTACGTCATTAGTATACCTAACGACGTTTGTAACATCATTTGTGTATCTAGCGAAGTTTATAGCATTCATGTACCAAGCGACGTTTGTAACATAACACCATTCGTATACCTAGCGACATTTGTAACGTAACATCATTCCTGTACCTAGCGATGTTTGTAAGATGACATCAGTTGTTTACATAGCGACGTTTGTAACATCTTTTGTGTATCTTGCAACGTTTGTAACATTAATCGTGTACCTATCGATGTTTGTAACATCATTCGTATTCGTAGCGACCCTTGTAATATAATTATTTGTGCATCTAGCAACGCTTGTAACGCCTTTCTCGAATCTAGTGACGTTTGTAACACCTTTCTCTAACCTCGCGACGCTTGTAACTCCCTTTACCTACGTTCAAATAGCACTACCTCTCTGGACTTTGCAAATACAGGGTCAAATGGACAGGGCACATTTACTAATCAAATGGTCAGCGGCTAATATTCGAGTGAACAGATAAGTCAAGCCGCTCTTGTCAAGCTTGTTTAGCACCACTAAAACCCATCATAGATCATTCACTAACAACCCTAATTTCATATCGCCCAGATATACTCATTAGTACGCTCTGCCTGCACTCACGTGACGGGAGGAAAGGCAATTACCTCACGAGCTGCATGCAATTGTTGGTGTTTGATTTCATCACGAACATGAACAGCTGTTAACTGATTCCAAGTCCAGTTCCACATCCAGGATTAATTATAAATTAGCTGTAGCCTGCTGGTGTTGCTGTTGTTAGAAGTTGGAGTGGGGTTGGTGGGGGTGCAGCTGTTGCATCGATTATATATCAAATTCCTTCTCACCTGTAAATTTCAAACCAGTTGACTGACTGATAGTTTGACTGATCTGAGGTGACTTGCTGATGGACGGACTGACTTGAGTGACTTGCTGATAGACTGACTGACCTGAATGACTTGCGGATGAACTGGCTAACAGACTGAATGACTGGCCGACTTGTGTCTCTTGTCTTGTTGATTATCTGACTGACAGATTGTATGACTGATTTGAGTGATTTCCTGATGGACTAATTGACGCAGTTTCCTAACTGACTGGCTGTTGGGCTTATTCGCTCCATTACTGAGTTATCGACAGACTGATTAATTGATTAGCTGAGTAAATAATTTATTTCCATCGGTCTCTGTTTTCAATACTCGTTGACTTTGAGCATGGGTGACGCTGTATCATTATCGAAGAAGTTATGAAACAGACAAAGAGAACTTGTTGGTAGACGTACTGGGTGCGGTGATTTTGAGCATTTCACCACACTAGTATTACTATTTCCGACATTTTGGCAGTTGCTTTGAATGATCTACTCACATACCCCGGAAAAAAGACGACCCTTTTGGATTGGGTGGGTGGGTGTGTGGGTGGCTGGAAAACGGTTCAACCCTAGCAGACCGTGGCTTGATACAGATCCTATCATTTGATCTATCTTTGATGCAGGCTCATTTCTGCAGTCGTGGATCCTATCCACAGTGTTTAGGCTCTTCACGTTCTGCTCTCAGGTCGGTGTGTGTGTGTGTGTGTGTGTGTGTGTGTGTGTGTGTGTGTGTATGTGTGTGTGTGTGTGTGTGTGTGTATGTGTGTGTGTGTGTGTGTGTGTGTGTGTGTGTATGTGTGTGTGTGTGTGTGTGTATTAAATTGTAGCTGGTTGCTTCTAACCTTGATTTCCAATTAATGTCTTCATTCGCTGCTCGAAGTAGTTGTTTGCGCCTGGTTTTATGCTAATTTGTTTGTTTTATTAGAATAAACAAAAGCACTGGAGAGAAGTGCAAATAGACATAACGGACACAAGCTACCAACGACAAACGAACTGAGTTGTAGGGTTTTCCTGCTGTGGACGTGTGCGTGTATGTGTATTTTCTCTCCCCCTCCCCCATTTTGTTAGACAAAACCCATTCCCCGGACTTGTTCAATCTGCAGTTTTCTAAGGGCAGCTAATCTTGCTCAATCTTGCAACACGTGGGAACTGGCATTTTATTTTCCTCATTTGCCAGGCAAGGGCATTACTAGTACCTTTCAGTAAACCGTCGTTTGGATATTCTGTTGTACTTCGGAAAATTGTCGTCCATTTTGCTAGTGAATATAGATCATTGAACTGCCCTCTACGAGTGATTCCTCCTCTTTCCTCCGCTGCAGCGTGTCTCATAAATTATATTAATCGTCATGGTGAAAATACACGTGCAAAACTATAAATGGCTCATTGGTTCCGGACCAAGGTCTACTTTGTAATACACCCGCACAGAAAAATACGCAGAATACATATTTTCAGACAAACTTTGCATGCTCTCTCTCTCGTACAAATCTGCACACAAACATTGACATATATAACACTTTCACACAGAATATATACACGCACACGGCGCGCACAGACAGACAAACTGATTTTTATAATTAATTTGCATTTTGTCCATGATCGCTTTTGTTTCATCTCTGTCATTTTTATCTCGTCAATCATCAGCCTGACATTTTCTGCTTCTTTATGCATCACACTGCCGCCTTTACGTTGACATTCACCTGCCTTTACGATAGCTTTTATCTCTACTTTTGTCACTCATCCTGTCTATCATCACTGTCTTAGCAGTTATTACTTCTGCTATCATTATCTAATGTCACCATCCTGCTATCTTTACAGTGTCAGTCAGCATGTTTGCTATCTTTACAGTGTCAATCAGCATGTTTGCTATCTTTTATTGTGGCTGTCAAATATCTATCTATACCCATGGCAATCGTCTGTGCCATGTTAACTATGTCAGGTATCATTGTGCATAGCAAACGCTCCATGGCAATTCACTGCAAACTCCGTACTGCCTCTTTACTAGAAACGTTACATGGCACTTCACTGCAAACTCCGTACTGCCTCTTTACTAGAAACGTTACATGGCACTTCACTGCAAACTCCGTACTGCCTCTTTACTAGAAACGTTACATGGCACTTCACTGCAAACTCCGTACTGCCTCTTTACTAGAAACGTTACATGGCACTTCACTGCAAACTCCGTACTGCCTCTTTACTAGAAACGTTACATGGCACTTCACTGCAAACTCCGTACTGCCTCTTTACTAGAAACGTTACATGGCACTTCACTGCAAACTCCGTACTGCCTCTTTACTAGAAACGTTACATGGCACTTCACTGCAAACTCCGTACTGCCTCTTTACTGGAACTAAGGTGGTAAAAAAAGTCTTGAATTATAAATACCCGAAAAGATTTATTGAAAAGTAAGAAAGTTATGTAATGTGCTTAGAACGGTTTTCTAACAATTTAAAAAAAGGATATTATATGTTAAATATAATGAATTCAAACTATGTACATATGTTACAAATGATATATTCTTCCAAATACGGTAATGTAGAATTAAACGAAGTAATATTTGCAGGTCAAAATTATAATAAAAGTCTCAAAATCACAAGTAATATTTACAGGTCAAAATTATAAAAGTCTCCAAAATCACAAGTAATATTTACAGGTCAAAATTATAAAAGTCTCCAAAATCACAAGTAATATTTACAGGTCAAAATTATAAAAGTCTCCAAAATCACAAGTAATATTTACAGGTCAAAATTATAACTGTCTCAAAATCAAAAGTAATATTTGTAGGTCAAAATTTTAATATAAATGCTTGTGATTTTGAGACTTTTATTATAATTTTGACCTGCACATATTACTTTTAATTTGGAGACATTACTATTAAAATTTTGACCTACAAATATTACTTTTGATTTTGAGACGAAGATATTTTACAGAGATCTAACTCTGTTGCAGGTTTCAAAAATAGTAGTTTCTTACAATTAATTGCATAAATACATTAATCATTGAGTTAAACCACATGATGTCTTCTACTGAATAAAACGAACATAAAAAATACCTTAGAATTATAAGACACCATACAATGCTACACATGAAAATTACAAGTTAGAATTTACATCTCTGTGTTCTACTTATGGTATGGCATTGATCACGTGGCTTCCAGGTGGAGACTAGGGAGAAGAAATGCATCTACCTGCAGATATCGTTTTCTCACAGAGTGGCTGCATGGGTTATTTTTCTTACAACGTTAAGAAATGTTTCTTACAACATTCCATTAACTCCCATTTACAACATTCCCTTAACTGCCATTGGTCAGTTACAGTAGGCCATTGGTCATTCATGACGTATCACGCGATCTACCCATTGCCTTCAACCATTTAGTGTTACAGATGTTGCATTTATCAGCAACAATGCCTGGCTACTTCAATGAAAAAGTGACTGCTGAATTTACAATGAGTAATTCAGAATACCCTTTGACTGTAATGTTACCCTTTGACTATAATGTTACCCTTTGACTGTAATGTTACCGTCTACTTATCGTCTAGAAGGATACTTACACTTTTCACTACATGATACTCTTAACGCGCAGTGCACGATGTCTACTTTAAAACTGTCCCTGCATAAATATTTGCAACATAAATAAATATGTTGCACTACAATTTTACAATATAACATTTCATAAATAGAAAGCATTTAGAAATAAGTGACTAATAAAAGAAGGAGTGAAAATATTTGTCACACACTCATTATGAATACACGAATAGCCTATTTAGGGGTGAAACAGCAGCTTAGTAATTGCATTTGAAAGAGTTTTTTTAAAAATTTGATTTTAAGCCTGTTTAATTAAATTACTATTTAATATTAAAACCACATACGATTGTAATAAGCCAGGTAAAGACAAACTGCCAATCTTTAACCAGCTTGCGACTGGCCTAAAATCATTATGACGAAATTATAAATTGACTTATAGAAGAACATTGATTGACTTTTGACTTCACAATAAGTTCAGTAATTCCACCCCTAAGTCCCACACGCTGTTTACTGATTACATTTATTCAGTGTGTTAAGTTACGCACACAGGTTATTTTACTCTATAATATGTTACATTATGCTAACCCCCCCCCCCTACATGATTGTTTACTGAAAACTGCACCATTTGACCTATAATATGTTAAATTGTGCTATCTTCACATACACACACACAAACACAAACACACACACACACACACACACACACACACACACACACACACACACACACACACACACACACACTGTTTACTGAAGCCTGTAAAATGTGATTCTATAATTTGTCACGTTATGCCACCTACCCCCACCACCACCACCACATAATTGTTTACTAAAAACTGTGCACCATTTGACTTTATACTATGTTAATTATGCTACCTCGCCACCCCCCCCCCCCACACACACACTGAAGACAGATTTTGACTATAATATGTTAAGGTACCCGCCACCCCTCTCATACACACCGTTGTCACGATTTAACCACTTCTCAGCCTGCCGCCATTGATAGTTTCAGAAAATATTTTGGTGACTGTTTAAGTATTTCTCTCATGTTTGCTTTCCTACCTAGTTTTAATGTCTGCTTTGCTGACAGCGACACACAAGGGACTTGCTTTGAGGTCAGTCATTTGTTTTCTGTAGTCTGCTATCTAGTAAATAAATAATGTCAAGCCTGATAAAACGCTTCAAACAACTTTTAATGGCTTCTAGTGGAGACGCATTTTTCACATGTTTTATTTTTCTTTTCTTTTCTCTACCAATTTACCAT
Organism: Sinotaia quadrata; assembly: GCA_028829895.1. Lineage (NCBI taxonomy): Eukaryota > Metazoa > Mollusca > Gastropoda > Architaenioglossa > Viviparidae > Sinotaia > Sinotaia quadrata. Next base: position 112,083,922 of record CM054179.1, read on the forward strand.
ACCACCAGTGCACCCCTCCCCCCCCTCACCAAAGTGTCCAGTCGTGAAAACTGGTTTATTGTTTATCACTCTCGGAAAGAATCAATACTGCATTTATCAACAATCATGTCATATACTGCTTGGCAGGGATCAGTTCGCCCTATTATCACCCCACGTGACAACTTTGTCTGGCTAAGATCAATAATACAGTTATCATCTCTTACTGTGTCAGGAAAGTGTCAATATTTCTACTTAATCATCACACGTCACCGTACAGACATCGATGCAATACCCCGTGTACATTGCGAACAGTTACGAAGACTCATGTGATTTATGCGCAAACCCCGCGTACATTGCGAACAGTTACGAAGACTCATGTGATTTATGCGCAAACCCCGCGTACATTGCGAACAGTTACGAAGACTCATGTGATTTATGCGCAAACCCCGCGTACATTGCGAACAGTTACGAAGACTCATGTGATTTATGCGCAAACCCCGCGTAAATTGCGAACAGTTACGAAGACTCATGTGATTTATGCGCAAACCCCGCGTAAATTGCGAACAGTTACGAAGACTCATGTGATTTATGCGCAAACCCCGCGTAAGTTGCGAACAGTTACTAATACTCATGTGATTTATGCGCAAACAACCTGTTTAAGTAGAAAAAAACCCAATATATATATATATATTGCACACACAGTTGGGATTACAATGTGCTTACGATACAATTAAAAATACTTAATTACTTTCGTAGGTACACTCTATATTTATATATTCATAACACATGTGTACATTAACAATCACATTGCTCTCTACAAAGAGAATCATACGCACTACATATATATTCATAACACATGTGTACATTAACAATCACATTGCTCTCTTACAAAGAGGATCATACGCACTACATATTTTGCAGTAAAATGCCCATGGCTTGCTTTGTACCTACTTAATGCTCATAAGGACACATTTTAGGCTTCTCCGAGTACATTTACTAACTGTTTATTGTATAATTAGCTCCAGCAGCACTATACACCCTTATCTGGCATATGAAAAGATAGATTTTAGTGAAATATCTATCTATCTATCTATCTATCTATCTATCTATCTATCTATCTATCTATCTATCTATCTATCTATCTATCTATCTATCTATCTATTGGTCTGTCTGTCTGTCTGCCTGCCTGCCCGCCCGCCCGCCCGTCTGTCCGTTCGTCTATCTTTCTGCCTGCCTGCCCGCCCGCCCGTTTGTCTGTTCGTCTGTTTATCTGTCTATCCTGAAGAAAAGTGTTAGCGTATTAATGATATCTGTTATTTATGTCTCGCAATCTCTCCCTTCCCCACCCCACCCCCCACCTTCAATCTCGATTTACCTTCTGCAAGTGACAAAAGCAGTTGATTTGTGGAAAGAAACAATATTTTCTTTTATTTTTGTCTGAATTTTTACCGCCACCTATTTAGCCTCCTGTTGCCTCAAGGACGAAAGTCTTGGTAACGATTCTCTTTCGAAACAACAAACACGGGTTTCACAGTGCTGATGATTTATCTCCCTTTACATAATGAATTAATAATATAAAAAGATTTCTTTTTGTTATTTAGCGGACAAAAAATAACCCCAAACAAACACAAAACCGGAAATAAAAAAAAATGAGTCAACAGCAAAATTGTAAAAAGCAATCTTTTGAAAAAAAGAAATATATGTGGGCAAACGACATATTTAAAAAAATCACATTACTAAAATTTACCCATTGTGACCACTGCTCCATTTTTAATACGAATTGTTTGCTTGCTCTTTCCCCAGCCCACCCCTTACCCTGACCTAGAGTCCACGTAACGAAGAAACAATGTGTGTGTCCTTTGACCTCTCCATAAGTAGTGCGGGTCTCCATTGACCTCTCCCTAACTAGTACGGGTCTCCAGTGACTCTGCATGACTAGTGCTAGTCTCGATTGACCTCTCCGTAACTAATGCGAGTTTCCATTGGCCTCTCCCTGACTAGTGCGGGTCTCCATTGGCTCTCCATGACTAGTGCTAGTCTCGATTGACGTCTCCATAACTAATGTGAGCTTCATCCATGTCTAGTACTGGTTTTCCACTGACCTTTCCATTAGTAGTGTGTGTCTTCAATAGCTCTCCATTACAAGTGCTAATATCGATTGACCTTTCCATAACTAATGTGGGCTTTATCCCTGACTAGCGCGAGTTTCCATTGGCCTCTCCCTGACTAGTGCGGGTCTCCATTGATTTATCCGTAACCAGTAGACAGGAGTTCGTGTACGTACGTTTCTAATAGACACGTCCTACAGAACATAAATTAGAATCATCAAACAAAGCATTATAACTGGAATAAACAGGAAGAGATATGGAACAACATAAACAGGAAGACATATGGAGCAACATAAACAGGCTTGCTAGAGTCCTGACGACGTGGAGTGTCAGCTGTTCACATGGCCGGCGACTCGTGTCAAGCAGCTAGCAAACTGTTCTTGTTGGGCTGTCCCTGCAGGAAATCGACAGATATCGGTCGACTGAGAATCTATTATTCATATTTCACTACGCTAGCATACTCACAATTTCTACACTATGTCTGCATTATCGCCCCACCCCCATCCCCAGGACACAGTGACCGTGGTTGTCGAGTAGGAACGGAAGAGGCAGAAATGAAAGATGCGATCATTGCCTGAAGAAAACTTCCAGGGTGTAAACAATTGCACAAGACTGCTTAACGAGGGCCGACAGATAAAGAAATTAAGTCAGTTTGGCAATCTTTCCATAGACGTGTAAAACAAACTTCACAAATGTGAAGGCAAGTCTATAAGAGAACATACATGGCCAAGTAGGCGTGGTTAATATTCAAATTAGAATTATCTTGCCCTTGTAAACATCTCTAATGCAGAGATCGTCTACAGTGCACAATATATTGCCTTTATTTCTAATGGAACATGAATATAACATAGAAATTTGAAATGCTAAAATATTATAATGTTGATAAGTTTTATAATAGTGCAAAACAATAACACTAAGATATAAAACTGAACATAACGATACTACTACTGTTCACATCAGTACGGAAAATTGCTCGTGTTGCTAAAACTTGCAACATTTGTTCTAGAGACTAAAGTTGCTGTTCCTAGTTCCAAGTTCCTAGTTTTTTTCCTTCTTCTCACTGCTTAACTTACATGCTATCACCAAACGTGAAGATCTCAGGGTTGACCATAGTTATCACAGTGTGAAGAAAGGGTGCCATTGCTCGAGTAACCCCTACGAAGAGAAGCGCTATAAGGGAAGTGAAGACTTCGCTATATAAAATGCATTTCGAGGGTTAGCATGGCTTTAGAAAGTCATAAATCAGTTAAACAAGATTCAGAGGGAAAAAATATAAGATTTAATGCTGTATTATTCTCAAGCGCTGCAGGACCGCTTTGTAATAGAGAGCTGGAAAACAGACAACTAATCCACATACAAGACCCTTTTGCAGCTTCACCCTCCTCATCCACACAATAAATTACTTCCCCTTTCCTACACACACTATCTCTGTTTTTCTGAAAACATCTAAATACATTTTCGTCTTTGTGAACAAATAATCTTTATTTTTTTCATGAGCACATTATCCCCTCTCTAGAACAAATTATCTCTTCTTTTTCCCCAGGGGACAAATTATCTCGCCTTTCATGATCCATTTGTCTCTCCTTTATTGAATGAATTATCTCTTCTTTCCAGAAGAAATTATCTCTCTTTCCTTAAACAAATTATCTCGTCATTCCTGATTGAATTATCTCCCTTTGTGAAGCAAAACTTGTGTGCTTGATCCCATCGCTGACGTCATTAAAAGCTAACAGCACTGAGACTGAGATATTCCATTCCTGTAAACATTCTCTGGAGCAAGGAAAGGAAAAGAAAATAGAAGTGCACGATCTAACTGTGTGCCGGCGTAGCCTGAGGGATAATGCAGACAGAGACAAGCAATAAACATATGTTTATTTACTTGGAACACGTGGATCCATAAATGTTACGTTCCACTGGCTGTGTAGTGAGTAATGTCCACTGACACAGCAATAAGCCTATGACAACGTGGAGAGGCAGCGAAACTCTGCAACATGAGCAACAACTAATAAAAATAATGAATTCCGTACATTTGATATCATTGTCAAGGGTCAAAACTCTCTCTCTCTCTCTCCCTCACACACACACACACATACACACACATACACACACACATACACAAACATACACAAACACATACACACATACACACACACACACATACACACACACACACACACACATACACACACACACATTCTTAGAAGGCTACCAAAATTGATGTGTACCGTCCTAAAGCTGTTCGTAGTAATGGTATAAAATAAATTGTTCTATGTACTATCACTAAGGCATACTTATAAGGGCTATAACTGTTGGTGTATTCCATCACAAAGATATCCTTGAAAAGGCCATATAATCAGCTCACTTTACTCATGGCACACAAACGCTTTCGTTGGGCGGGCGGGGTGGGTAGAGGAATGTATAAATGAAATAGGGGACAATTTAACAGGAAAGAATTTGCTGTCTGTTTCCTTCTAAATTAAAGTAAAATCAACATTCTGTAGTGTAGGCATAAAAATAAAATTTTGAAATAGTGATCTTAAGCGATAGACACGAGGTGAAAATTATTAAGTTTGTATGTAACTAACAGTCCGGATGTAACAATAGGAAATAACAGCCTCCATGAACTTGTACGCATAGCATGACACATATATAACAGTTGCACGTGCATCTAAATAATTAGTAGTGTTCGTTGCATTCTGCGGACTAGGATTTGAATAGAAACATTACCAACAGTGGCTAATGTATAGAAACTGCACATACTGTATCCGGCATGAGAGCCCCTAGTGCACAGTACATACTGTATCCGGCATGAGAGCCCCTAGTGCACAGCACATACTGTATCCGGATAAGATCCCCTAGTGCACAGTACATACTATATCCGGCATAAAAGCCCCAAGCGCACAGTACATACTGTATCCGGCATAAAAGCCCCAAGCGCACAGTACATACTGTATCCGGCATATAAGCCCCAAGCGCACAGTACATACTATATCCGGCATAAAAGCCCCAAGCGCACAGTACATACTGTATCCGGCATATAAGCCCCAAGCGCACAGTACATACTGTATCCGGCATATAAGCCCCAAGCGCACAGTACATACTGTATCCGGCATATAAGCCCCAAGCGCACAGTACATACTGTATCCGGCATAAAAGCCCCAACTGCACAGTTAATTTTCAACAAAAGAGGAAAGAAGACAAAGTACACACAAATAAACACATAGACACACACATTCCTTCTTTTAAAAAAAAATAAACTAAAAGCACATTAATACTCCACATAGCAACCCATCTACAATGAACTCACCCCCTCCACCCTTATAAAAAATCTCATTCACTAAAAGAGTAATTAATTATCATTATTATTATTTTACAAAAAAGCAACAGTGAACTAGACAACAGTATAAGATAAGCATCTACAAACCAGGTTCATTTTAAATACATCATTCCAGATACTCAGCATCTTCGTCCGCCCAACTCTCTCTTAATTTAAAATAAGACAGACTGACAGACAGACAAACAAACAAAAAGTCCCTCGGACTGTGATCAATGTTGTCATAGACTTGTTTTATTGTCTTACAAGTCTTAGGTAATATTCTCGTGTACCAGTTTCTCAGTGTTAAAATACTGATTCGATTCTGAACTCAGTAAGAGTTTCAATTTAAACCAGAGACCTGTGTACTGGCATTCAAGCTGAGTTTAGTCGTAAGAGTGGCAGTGTGATGACAGAGCTATGAACTGTTTCAAAGGTCAGAAGTCACACTACCACGAGTAGAAGTGCGTCAGACTGGAGCTGTACTGCCTATTCTAGCCCTAAGAACTACTTCCGAGTATGCCTCGCCTCAGATAAATCCCCACCCCGTCCCCAAGCCGCAAATACAGCAAACTCAAATAATAGAAATATAAAAAAGAATTAAAATATGAAATAAACAAGTCTCTTCACACTCATGTGCATACTCCGAGACACAAAACACACACGCACACCCACCCACCCTCACACACACACATTCAGACTTACCCAGACATAAATACATATATACAAACACAGTTACACGCAAATTGGCTCATACAAACTCACGCACGTAGTCATAAACGTGTGTATGTTAAAAGTCGATAAGTCAACAACTTCCATTACACCAGCATTCTTTGGACAAATGCCACTCAGCCAGAGCAAGCATCAGGAAGGAGTGTTTTGAACCCGTGGTATTGTAACCAAGCACCGAATTCCGCTTGTTTTAAAAAATAGGATATAGATATAATCTGGACTCCCGGATCACACTCTGGCGGCATAATAATAATCATGGACGAAATAAAAAAATAAACTCAAGAACAACAACAAAATCCATGGTACAAAATGGTCTGATGCGGACTTCGGGATGAAGTGCGAATTGGTCAGTCGGTACTGTGTGTCTTCGAACTTGCACAACTTCATTTGGATATAATGAATGGAACAATTAAATATGCTGTTTGTGTATAATAGATGAAACAATTAAATATGCTGTTTGTGTATAATAGATGGAACAATTAAATATGCTGTTTGTGTATAATAGATGGAACAATTAAATATGCTGTTTGTGCATTGTTTGACATTAGGCCCCAGCTTACATTTCACAGTAGATTAAATATACTTTATTTTTATTAACATTAACCAGTTATTCATTGTCATCGCGCTTATAACCAATGTATTTCACACTGCATGAAAGTACTATACTATGTTTTATGTAATCGTTCTATATACTATGGTGATTTGCATTAATAATTGTCAAAACCAAAACACTACTGCAGCAGTATAGCACAGAGCTACTGACTAATTATTTTAACTACATCGAAGCTAAGATATTATAATATTTAATCGATTTACCAATTACACTTAATGTTACCCATGGTGGCAACAAGTTTGGGGAAGAATTTGGCTTAACAGGGGCTGACCTCTCTGCATATGTTAGGGATGAAATGGAGAGAAATAAAATGAACCTGGAGTGGGGAAAAAAAGAATACAGAAAATAAACTGAAGCACAAATAAGAATGACATCCATGCAGAATAGTATAGTAGAGTGCATGGAAGAAGAGTTGGCCATTTTGTCCAGATACAAAGAATGGGAGAAAGCAAAAAGTGTACTCGAAGATTATAGCTCTGGGATCCAAGAGTTGACACCAAAACTCGAAACAGTGGAAGAAAGAGAAAGAGCGCATGAAAGAGAGAGATGATGGATACTCTCGAAAATGAAACCCTTATGGAAGCAGCTCATGAACCCATAATCAATATTGACTAATTCTCTTCCAGCTGATTTAGCTAAGATGCAAGCAAATGAAATCAGTCCAGTCAGCTGCTTAACACAAGCAGTGGACAGTACTCATGATGTGAGACAACCCACTTCTTATGACAAATGTAACACAATCAGTGGACAGTACTCATGATGTGAGACAACCCACTTCTTATGATAAATGCAGTCTCAACCGAAACACGGAGGTCAACGAAGATAAGCATATGCATCTTGTTTACACCTCTTCTGTTCAAAACCAGATACTAGAGACAGACAATGTCTCACCCCATTTTGTCACTGTAGCCGTGACAGAAGAATCTGACCATTGCCCAACATAGATCCAGACTACCTATATTAACATGATATATTGACACAGAACTCTCAAAAGCACAATGCCAAGAAGTAAAAAAAAATATTATGTGACTTCCAAGATGTATTGATAGACAAATCAGGACATACAAATCTAGAAGAATTCTATGTAACACTACTGGATTCGAACCCCATATGGTGTAAACCCTATACTTTGCCGCATGCCACAGTCACAGCTATTAAAACTGAAGTTGAAGAAATGTTGTGCAATGGCATAATAGAACAATCCAACTTACCATATGCAGTGCCAATTGTACTTGTTCAGAAAAAAGATGGAAAACACAGTTACTGTGTAGACTATCATAGGTTGAACGCGATCAAACAAAATCAAACCCAAACACTGCCAACACCTGACTACATTTGTTCACATCTAACTCATGCTTGTTATTTCACCTGTGTCGATCTAATGAAATGTATTACATTATCGGGGTATATAAGTTGATCGAGGAAAATTTAAAATTTCAAATGCATCTACTACTTCCCTGAAGAAAAAAAATACCAAGCAATTATGTTCTGTACATTTATAATTAATCTCATACAATAACAATGCCTTATAAAATATGGTATGTGCAGATAATTCACCAAAGCAAAATAAAAGTACATTCTTGTAATTATTCTATTTATATAACTCTTCAACGCAAATTGCAACTTTTGGAATAATATATTTATATTTGTTAATCAACTTAACTAAACATTTAATGAACATATTTGGAATACTGGAATTGCTGTATCACTTTAAAGTTGGAATGAGATGTTAGCCATTTGTAACTCCCTTGATATAATTAATTCTTTGACTTTTGAAGCTAAACGCTTTGCTTGTTGCACTGTGTTGAAGAAACCGTATTCATGTAAATACACAATCTTCGAAAGAATAATTTAACTGATCACACATGTGAGAGGAATGTACATAAGAATTGTGTGTCTTTACCTTGGTATTTCCTAAATTTAATCAAGTTTATCATTATTATTACATTTTGAAAGTATATTGTATCTCCATATTACATTGCCATGTGGAATTATTATCAATATGTACCACTTGTCTTCTATCTGAAATCAATGAACTGAATGTATTTGTTTATATTGCTAACCCTGTGTGAGTGGATATTTTTTATCATCGGTGTTAGTGTGGTTTTAATAAAATTGAAACCCCAATTTTATTCTTAGTCGGGGGTATCACATAATGGCTTGTGTAGCTCACACCCACACCACCTCTAAAAATAGACTACACGTAAACCTATTTCTAGAAAGGCTGACTCTTAATCCCAGGCTGGGAACATACCTGAATGTTCCAGACAACTCACTAATCAAAGTGCAGCTCAGCCACGTGAATGAATGTACCAGAAACACACCTGTAAATTGTTAGTTGAATGCAGCTAACCACCAAAACACACTTATTTTGGTTCCCGGTTTTAACAAATTATATTCATACTACTATCCTTATCACCAGTTATCAACAGAAGGAAATCGTCCTCTGTATATATTATTGCCTAAGGTATGTGGTTTTTCTTACCTAACTAATATTATGATAATGATTATCTCTAGACATTAATTTAATTTATATTGTAATATTTTGCTTATGTTATTTAAATGTATGATGACCATGTAAGTTCTGTCAGAGAACACATGAGGACGATTTTTTTAGCCCGTGTGTATTTTACTGGCAGATCGGCACTTTATCTAGGGTGTCACTTTATTCTGGGTGTGGTTTTGAGGAGCTTTGAGTAGGGAAGTACACCATACATGAGCATATAGAATTCGACCGACACTTTTGGAATCAACTGTGACTCTGAATCACCAAATGCTATACTCTAAAGACTATATTATTTTGAGGGTGCCTAAAATTGGAAGAGTGTAAAAATACTTTAGTTAAACCTCAGTGCACATTAAGTCAGCTCAAAGATCAGACTGATGCACTCCTTGGTGTTGGTACCCCATAAGATGGACAATACAGAATACACAACAATTGAGGTCAATCGCTCCATTGACTCGTTAGTTCCCAGAAGAAGGTCCTCATATATAAGACGGACACACGAACAGACGGGCGGACAGACACAAAGATGGACACAATTAATTATTAATTACAGTCAATTTTATATGTGTTACGAGATGTAATTTGATACCTCCGTGCGCTGGAGAAGAAGTTGCAAGAACGGAACCCCATGGGTGGGGTGGGATTGGGGGATGTTTTAGAAAGGTGACTGCTTGACATTAAATCATAAGTGAAATTCAGACAATGTACTACTGAAACAGCAGCTTACAAGGTCGACAGGGATCCAGGTGCAAACGTTTATCAGGTTAAGAGTGAGAAACATTGTTAGGAAAGTAAAGTGAAATCTGGAGCGTAAAGAATCGACTGGTGACGTCAGAGTCCTAGTGAGCGTGCATGACAGGGAACTCTGGGGAGGTAATTTGACCGAACATATAAAAGCTGTGTCGAGCGCCCCCTACACTCCATCCAGAAGAAATCTATATTATCTAGCGTTCGTGAGAAAGTCAAGTATATTAATTAAAAATCAAGGGGAAAATAATACTACTAAACATAAATCAACAATGTTAGAGGCAGACAGATTAAATAAAGAAAAGATTAAAGATTAACTGATTGCAGCCATAATGCTTTCCTTTTAATAGAGCAAATAAAAGTGACAAAGGATTTCTGTACACGCTTCCATATTGGAGGGAGATAACTTTAGCATCCTGTACACTTGTAATGTGCCTTGTATTGTTAATTTGTATTGTAATGTGTGTTGTAATGAATTGTTCATTTGCACTGTAATGTGCCTTATAATGTATTGTAATGTGTCCTATAAAGTATTGTTAATTTGTCTTGCAATGTGTCTTTGTAATATATTGCTAATTTGTATTGTAATGTGTCTTGTAATGTATTGTTAATTTGTAGTGTAATGAGTCTTGTAATGAATTGTTAATGCTTTGCATTGTAATGTGTCTTGTAATATATTGTTATTTTTGTAGTGTAATGTATCTTGCAATGTGTTTTGTAATGTATCGTTAATTTGTATTGTAATCAGTCTTGTAATGAATTGTTAATTTGCTATATAATGTATCTTGTAACGTATTGTTAATTTGTATTGTAATATATTTAATAGCATACTGTTAGTGTAATATGTCAAATAACATACTGTTAGTGTAATATGTCAAATAACATACTGTTAGTGTAATATGTCAAATAACATTCTGTTAGTGTAATATGTCAAATAACATACTGTTAGTTGTATTGTCTTCGTTATCATTGATTATGCGCCTGCGGGGTTCCATGATCGTTTGAAGCAAGGTCGACGATAATTATTTAAATAACTGTGTAAATCGGGGATCGTGTTCCGATAAAATTATTAAATTACCCATAAAGCTTTAATTAATTCATTTATCTCCCATCATATTTATAGTAAATTCACTTGCAGTGATTAATGATCATAATACAGAGAAATATACTTTAAATCAAACAAAGTACATTACAGCATCCTCAAGGAACACTAAGCACATAATGACTACAATTCTAATAGTATTTAGTATGAATACAATTAAGATAAATTTTTATTTTATTTTAAAAATTCTGCATACAGAGTGAGTTTAACTGTAGATGAGAGGGAGAGAGGTACTTCCTGTCTATTCCAAACATAGTTTCTTTTTTACAAGCACTTAAATATTTCATGCCCTGCAGCTGTATCATCAAAGTGCATATATCTTACAAGAACTTAAATATTTCATGCCTCGCAGCTGTATCATCAAAGATCATATATCTTGTCTTTCTTACAGGCATTTAAACAAATATTTTTGATGTTTTGCAGGGCGCACACTTTGTTTTTCTTACAAATACGTAAATAAATACTCCATGCCTTGCATCTGTAGGATCAAAAGTGCATGCATTTTGTCTTTCTTACAAACGAATAAATAATTATGACTTGCAGCAACGACTTGTCAATAGGGATACAGGTGTAAAGGACACTAGCCTTCGTTCACGTGATCTGGGTTCGGTTTCCGGTTGGAAACTTACGGGTGAGTTTAGTCGCTCACTAGACCGAGGTGGTGGGACAATAAATCGGGTCCCGAGTGCTAGAGACTACGTTCGGTTAAGACTCTTACATCTGTATCAAGTCGGGAAGAGTTGGCCGCTGGTCAGATAACCGAAAGGAAAGAAAACATTGTGTGTGTGTGTGTGTGTGTGTGTGTGAGAGAGAGAGAGAGAGAGTATGCACATTAGCTGACGTGGAATTATGGGCTATGCTTGCGTGTGTCTGTGTATATGTGAGTGCATGATAGGATAGCACAGTCGATTGTACCCTTGCTTGCGAATTGTACAATTCATCTAGACAATTATTCTTGAAATTATTAAATGATGACGTCATCCTTTATCTCTAATAACTTTGCAGCATGCGGTGTAAGCAATATCGAAGTTGGACTGCACAAACCATCGGAATGTGAGATCGTGAAAGCATTACTTCTTCCATTGCTATTATTGGATTTTGCAAATGTGAACACTCCCTAAGGACATGCAAAAACTTGTTGACTCAGTTTCAACGTGCAACAGATCCCTTGACTCCCGGCCAATCGAATTCTCTCCACAGTCTATTCATTCTATAGTGTCCAGTTTCAAGGTGTCAATTTCACCTGCAAAGCCAGTCGAAATAAATTTGAATTCGCTGTTTCTCACTCTATCAATACGTTTTTATTTCCCCAGAAGGCAGTCGGGTGACGTCGCCATTCAGTTCGCGCACTTTTATGTGTTTTTTCTTTCTCTTTCACATACACACGCATACATACACATATCATATAAGCATACACATATGCTAAAACAAAACATACACATAGAAGTTTGAAAACTGGGGCTATTATTATTCGGATGGAGAAAGATCTCAGCACATGAGAAACCTATAAAATTACAAGAAATTTAATCATTTGTGAAAAACACGGCTATTACACAAAAAGTGTTTTTTTTTCAAAATGTAAGTGACCAGCCAAAAATCATCCATCAGCAGCAACAATAAACAATCAGCAAGCATCAATACCAAAACCAAACATCAACCAACACCAGAAACCACCAAAGCAGCAACAACGACAACATTGACTTTCACCACCACCACCAGAACAGCTCTAACAAAACAACACCAACGATAGAGAACATTTAAGAAGAAATAACGTCACACTATCAGAAGAAATAACGTCACACTATAAGAAGAAATAACGTCACACTATAAGAAGAAATAACGTCACACTATAAGAAGAAATAACGTCACACTATCAGAAAAAATAACGTCACACTATAAGAAGAAATAACGTCACACTATAAGAAGAAATAGAGTCACACTAATAGAAGAAATAATATTAAGCTATCTCCAGTTATCCGAGTGGTAAATGCTTTCCAGACTTGTTTATCGCGCAGCCATTTTATCCCGACGTTTCATGGATTGGTCCACTCGGCGACAGGTGTTGCTATGGAAACTGCGAGATCTCCATGACCCAAGAATTTCTTTTTGGCTTGCAACTAGTTGGAAACCAATAGTGGAGAAATTACGACATTCTTCATTTTGACTTCTCTTCGTTTTGTTATTTGCCAAACTGCTAGATTAACTAGAGGGTAAGCGTGTGGCATGTTAAAATTAACCAAACAAACACTTATCGCCATGCGTACATTATCTTTCCACTTAAAAGCAAAAATTCTAAACCCACTGAATTTGTTACTGTGGCTACCTCAAAAGAGAGTTCTCCTCATCTGTCTCTCTTTTCCTTCTCTCTCTTCTTTCTGTCTTACCTTGTCTTTCTTTTCTTTCTGTCTTACCTTGTCTTTCTTTTCTTTCTGTCTTACCTTGTCTTTCTTTTCTTTCTGTCTTACCTTGTCTTTCTTTTCTTTCTGTCTTACCTTGTCTTTCTTTTCTTTCTGTCTTATCTCTCTTTCTCTTTGTTCATGTGCGAATATCCATCAGTCTCCTCCTCTCTCTTCTGTCTTTTGTGCGTGTGTGTATGTGTTCTCTTTCTGTCTCTTCCTTTTCTCTTCTGTCTTTATATGTGGGTGCATGTGTTTTAGTCCCTATTTGTCTCTCTTTCTTTCACTGTGTTTAAGCCAGCATGTCTCTCTCGTTTTTACAACGATTCACACACACTACACACTGCTCTTGAACTTAAGATTTTTTAAGCTTCCTTTTTTAAGTTATGTTTGTTCACTAATAAGTGTGCTTTTTATCATCTGCCAAATAACGGCTCTCTCTATCTCTCTCTCTGTTTTGTCTTCCTGTAACTATTATGCTTGAATTTTATGCTTGCTTCTTTTTCTTTTAGTCGTTCTCGATCTATATATGTCTTTTTGTTTGTCCTTCACGTACTCCTTATTTGCCTCTTTGTCTAACACTTTCTCTGTGTTTTGTTTATTTGGCATTTTTCCTCTCTCTCTCTCTCTCTCTCTCTCTCTCTCTCTCTCTCTCTCTCTCTCTCTCTCTCTCTCTGTGTCCTACTTGCCTTTCTCACTGCAACTGTTCCCCTCCCCTCTCTCTGTTCGTTTGCTCTTTTCTCTGTCCCATTGTTTCTTGTTTTTCTCGTGTCTTTCTCTCCTCGTTTTAAATACGGTTCCAACGCAATATTCTTGTTTACTTTGTGCCTTTATGATGACGTCAACCCAATCATTATTTCTTTATGATGACGTCAATCCTATCATTGTTTCTTTATGATGACGTCAATCCTATCAATATTTCTTTATGATGACGTCAACCCTATCATTATTTCTTTATGATGATGCCAACCTTATCATTAAACTTTATATGAAAACGTCAATCCTATTATTAGTTTTTGTCTAATATGATGCTAATCCTGTCATTAGTGTTTAATGCATATGACGTTAGTCCTATCATTAATCTGTATGCAAATGACGTTAGTCCTATCATTAGTTTTTGAAAAGTATGATAATGATTATAAGTTATGACGAATTTCTACCTGTTCTTGCAAATAGCCAGTTAGAGTTATTTTCTCATTGACCATGTTGCTTAATTCTCATTATTACTCAAATGATCAGGGTACCACGTCGACCTTTAGCTTATCGTAGTAAAACAAAGGGAAGCTAATCCAAAATAATTCAGCAAATAATTATGCAGTCTCTTAATTCGACCAGAGCACGGACTAACAAATGTTCCAAATCAAGGGAGACAATTCTCGTCGGTGTATGACATTTGAGAGACAATCAACGAAATGTATACGATGTGAGCGGAAATTGTCGTAGCTGTTGTAAACTGTGATGAAGGATGTGACAACTAGCAGCAGGTGATCGATGAATCAAAGATGAGTCCGAAGAGAAGCTTCGATCCAGCGCGCGCAAAGTTTCCAAAGCTCTGTCTTTGGCATTTAGAAGAAATATTTAAAATAATCTAGGAATCGGAGGGACAATCAACGTTTCGAACGTTATTACCAGACCTGAAAATGAAGACAATCTAAGTACACACGCAACACACACACACACACACACACACACACACACACACACACACACACACACACACACACACACACACACAAATACACACACACTAACACACACGCACAAATAATATTTATTTACATAGATTTTTGTTTCCTGACTTCATGACCACAACTTTTGTTGATGGTTGACAAAATCCTGGTACTAGCCAAAGTAATCAATGCACCAATGGAACCATATCACAGCTTCTACTACTTCCCCTATTAATTTATTACTGTTTCATATACAACTTTTATCACCAAGATTTGTACAAATGGCCATTCGCAGTTCCAGAGCTAGGATGAAGAAGATACAGTTGGAAAACCATTAACGTCCTTTTTAGATTTGAACCCCCTTTTACTCCTTGTACAACGAGACCAGAACTAAATCTCGCGCGTCCGCACAGCCACTCGCTTCCCATAAAGAGCGGTCAGACATTTGTCAGTTTGTTCGAAATAATCTGCGCATGAAGAGGTGGGGGTTATAGAGAAAACAAGAAATTCCAGATGGCTATGGCCCGCACAACAGGGACCACCGACCAGGTGTTCGCCTTAAATGCTGTTATTGAAAATTACTCGAGCAAGCAGAAACACGGAAACGTTATCCGTGAGTTTTGTTGATCCCCAGTCGTTATAATGCCGTCGTCAGAGATGATTTTTCAGTCGTCGAATGCACACTTCTAAAGGCTTTGTCTTCCACCTCTAAATAAGCGTATGGCTCTGAGCCTGACAGTGATAATAGCAATCCAATAAGATCGTCTTACGTGTTTATTTCGCTCACTAACCCCACTCCTCCGCCACTTCAATACTTCCCGCCCCCCCCCCATCTCTCTCCAAGGCTATTGAAAACTGTATTATGTCAGAGATGTACTCTGGGGCGACGTTGTAATAATGAATTATATTAAATATTTATTAGCTAATTATAAAACATCAACAAGTGTCGATGACGGTATGGACCACTGGTTAAATATAAATATCTGCAACGGTTACGCCGATATGCTGGTGCGCCGCTGTCATTTCGACTCATGGCCCCCCCCCCCACTCAGTAATTATACCGAGAAATAGATTTCATAAAATAGGGACAGAGAACACGACATAATAACTAAATTATCACTACGAGTTACGACAACAAACAGAAGTTACATTACACTAACATATACTTGAGACTGAAGCAATTAACAAAAACTTTAAGAAAAAGAAAAGTTTGACAATATTTAAAAGAACAAAACAAAATGGATTACTATTTTTCTTTCTTATCACTAGCATTGAAACTAAAACTATTCTTTGCGAGTTCAGTCAATTACAACACCACACTGGAGTCACTGTCCATAGCATGATTTAACTTCAATCTTTTTCTCGTGAAAGTGGTGGCTCTCGCGAGACATGTTACACAAAGATTTAATTAAACATGATTGCGTTTGGAAGTGTACATGATGATCACATACAGATTTAATTAAACATGATTTCGTTTGGAAGTGTACATGATGATCACATACAGATTTAATTAAACATGATTTCGTTTGGAAGTGTACATGATGATCACATACAGATTTAATTAAACATGATTTCGTTTGGAAGTGTACATGATGATCACATACAGATTTAATTAAACATGATTGCGTTTGGAAGTGTACATGATGATCACATACAGATTTAATTAAACATGATTGCGTTTGGAAGTGTACATGATGATCACATACAGAAGCTTGAACACAAGCACATATACATTGCTCCATAATACACAATCATGCACAATAGATAGATAGATAGATAGATAGGTAGATAGATAGATAGATAGATAGATAGATAGATAGATAGATAGATAGATAGAGAGAGAGAGAGAGAGAGAGAGAGAGAGAGAGAGAGAGAGAGAGAGAGACTCCCAGCCATAACTCTTCATATGCCTGGATCCAGTTATCCATTAAGTGAAAGTGAAACTCAGGCCAAGTTATGGACAGCTAATCACTGACCAGTGCATTCACAGACTTATTTACAATCGAGTATCCTGGTCCGGCTGTCCATGTGGCGCGTGCTCGGTTGTGAACAGATATACTTCCAGTCCTCTGTTTTGTACTTATCGTTGATTTCTCTATTTCCCCGATCGGGAAGTGCTTCCAAGCACTGGTCGACTTCGCCCTGCGGCTAAGATTGTGTTGAGCAAGGCTGCTTGCTAATGTAGGGGGCGCTTTCGGCTTCCGCCGCTCTTGCCGCACAAATTCACTGAATATTTGAACGGATCAAATAGAAGGAATCAGTCAACAAAATGTTGTCCCTGCTTTCGAACGTGAACTTTATACAAAGAAAACAGTGCGAAATGGATTTGGAAAAATCCAAACACAAACAAAATCTATCAGGAAGCTTCTCGGCAATGAGAGAGTGAAAGATAAAGTTTCTAAATACCACAAGCTTAAGATGACGTCATGAGTTTTTAAAGGACAGCAAGTCTCAACAAATTAGCTAAATTTGCGTAACAAAGTTGCCCTTGCCAACGCAGAAGTCATTCGTTAGAAATTGAAAACTATCGACAATGGTAAAAGGAGATGGACTGAGAAAAGTTCTGACGTAAGCGATTAGCAGTGCGGGCTTTTGCGTGCGTATTATTAACTGCAAAACTAGCGCTTGTGCTGAATTAGAGGTCATTAAGATTTGACGAGAGATAAAAATTATTAATGAGGCTTTATACGTGTTTACTAAATTCTTGTTATTATTTTATCCTCGCAGGCGTATTTGTTAGTGAAGTAATTTCTATGTTTGGTATCTAGTCTGAAGTGATAATCTAATAATTACTCTTGTCAGCTATAACTAAGTGGGGGCCGGAGCCAACTTGGCGGCGTACTAGTATATCGGCGTAACAGATGCAGATATACATATATAACCAGTGACCCATACTTAATGATCCTAATGATCCGATTTAATTAATTTTGGCTTCAACCCCACTTACAAAGGATCAAGTATAAAAAAGACTAAGAACAAAATGGACAATATATAGGACAACATTATTAACAATTTATTTAAAACATAAATTGCAACATGCGTGACCAAATCAAGGATTCAGAATTCAAGGATTCAGGTTCTAGTTCCTGTTTGCTTTTCTTTAATTGGCTTTTGACCCATTTTCCAGATTGTAATATGACCTCAGGATCTTGTTTATATCGATCTTAGATTTGTGTGGTTGGTTTGATTGATTTAAATCAATTGGAAGTTGATTCCATCTTTCTTTTTTTTTTTTTTTTTGGGGGGGGGGGCACTGAAACCACATCGAAGCGATTCCCGAAATAGCGTGCATGTTATGAATTTTGCTTTCCTTTACTTTCAGCTGTGAACAAACTCACATTTGGAACCAGTCGCAAGTAAATATGTTCTTGTCTATTTCTAAACTCGCCCATTACTCGGTAATTGTAATGATACTAGGGACTGGCAGATTAGCCACACCACTCCTCTGCCAGCTGGCCATTTGTACTGTTACACTCACAATAATTGCCGTCAGTGTCCGATGGAACCACTCCCTTTTCCTGGCAATTTCTATTGTAAAGTATTTCTTCTTCATCTACTACGTCATAGTTGCAGGTAATTATCGTGCATGGCTCTAAAGGTCATTAGAACTATTTGCCCTTTAGAAATCCAGCGTTCACGCGGACCGCCTAGCCGCACTTGGAGTTTATAATTTTAATGTTTTTAACATCTTCTAATCTGAGACGGTGTGCCGAGGACCCAATGTTTTATTCTTTTCATAAGGGAACAAAGATAAAAGGTGTTCAAAAAGAGCAAGGTATATCGTTCTCTAAGGAACGAGGTAAATGGTGCTCAAAGGAACAAGGTAAACAGTGCTCTAAGGAACGAGGTAAAATGGTAAATGGTGCTCTAAGGAACAAGTTAAACGGTACTCTAAGGAACGAGGTAAGTGTTGAGCAAAACAAAACGACGTGCGGAGCAAAGTCTTACTGAGAAACAAGATTAACATTTAGTCAAGGTATGTATTAACATTAATGTAATAAATGGATTTTTTTTCCATTACAATGTTTGTTTCCTTTCTCCACGGTAAAGCATCGTTACAATGCGTCACTGTTTTTCAACAGCAGATGCAAACAGCTATGTAAAGCCTTTCCTGGTAAAGCAAAACCATGCCAGTAATCATGTTCAGTTTTCGTTTGCAGATCCACACACATTTGTCCTATCAACAGAATACTCTGTATTTGACGACGCTTAATTTTGTTACAAGTTCTGCGATAGATAATTAATTATTCTACTTTCAATATTTCACTTACACTTTAAATATGATAAAAATACAAATAACATTCTTAACAAGACCAGCAACTCAATTAATCTAGCATTAGATAACTGTTTTAAGGCAGAGACTCAATAAAATACATTATTTATTGTATCCTTGTTTCTAATCATTGAAATGTCGTGTCTGGTGCTTTGCTGGTGCACCAGACTTAGTAGACACGTTACTCATTTGAGTATCGACGTTCGTGATAGTGTTTCAGACATTTTTTTTTAGATTTTAATTTAGTCATGGTGTCGAGATGCATACTATCTTAACTGTTGGGGAGTAGGAGGGGGGGGGGGCAGACAAAAAATGGGGCAGTCGAGTTAAAACAATCAGACAAATCAAAACTCTATTGCATAGCGAACATAATCAACAACACAACTGACAAAAAAAATACTAGAGGTCATTAGTAGAATAATTTGTAGCAAGCATATTTAAAAATGACAATTTCCTCTATTATCTTATTCAAATGTGAATTTGCATTTCTAAGTTTCTGTTTTGTTGTTTGTTCGTTTGTTTCTTGTTTTAGGTTATTTTGGGTATTTTTTTTTTTTACATAAATTTATATTTCAGTAAATAATGGGTGATCTTAAATTGCATACTTTAATGATGTTTGCCTGTGTGTAAATGCGAAACAGGTCAGAAATAATGTTGACATCTTGTGTGTGCGACAGTGTGCATTGTGTGTGAGAAAATAAACATATCACAATCACAGTGAATAGCATAATACCATTTGTTCTCAGCTTTTATGAAGAACAAATTTATTAATTCAGTAATCATATACTAATTACTAATTAATACAATTACGAGATTTTTATTTCCTCTTTGTAATGAAAATACATTGACATGAAATATGAGTACACCACATCCAAAGATGTCTCCCTGGTATCGTTGAATGCAAAAATGTATAATTTCTTATGTAACTTGACGTTTTGAATTTTGAAAAAAGCCTGTACTCTATACACAGGTTCATGTATGTATGTATGTCTAGATCAAATGCCAATGTTAATGAGTTATGCTCGTAAATTGTTAACATAGTTCGGTACTCGTAAATGTACGTACTATGAATGTAAGTTATGGCTCGTAAAATACCAACAGTTATGTACTCGTAAATGTCAATATAGTTAGGTGCTCGTAAATCTATGTACTATGAATGCAAGTTATGGCTCGTAAAATGTCAACACAGTAAGACAGTTATGTACGCTTAAAATGTCCGCACATTTATATACTCGTAAATGTCAATATAGTTAGGTACTCGTAAATCTAAGTACTATGAATGTAAGTTCATTAAAAAATGCCTGTCCATTCACTTTATTTCTGCTTGTTTACGACTTATACTTGTATCTGACTTCCTACTTTCATTTTTATCTGACTTCCAACGTTCATTTGTATCTGACTTCCAACGTTCACTTGTATCTGACTTCCAACTTTCATTTTTATCTGACTTCCAACGTTCATTTGTATCTGACTTCCAACGTTCACTTATATCTGACTTCCAACGTTCACTGGTATCTAATTTCCAACATTCACCTGTATCTGATTTCCAACGTTCCCTTGATTTTATATTACTTGATTTTGCAACTGATTTATGTTTGTATTCAACTTTACCACTAGTAGGTAATGTCTTCATTAAATTATGCGTGAAACTTCTGTGTATTTGTTTTTGCTTCGGATCCGATTTGTTCCTCGAACTTGACTTATTTGTGTCTTTGTTCTTCTCTAACTTATTCATGACTTTGTTCTTCTCTAACTTATTCATGACTTTGTTCTTCTCTAACTTATTCATGACTTTGTTCTTCTCTAACTTATTCATGACTTTGTTCTTCTCTAACTTATTCATGACTTTGTTCTTCTCTAACTTATTCATGACTTTGTTCTTCTCTAACTTATTCATGACTTTGTTCTTCTCTAACTTATTCATGACTTTGTTCTTCTCTAACTCATTCGTGTCTTACTTTGTTTTTCTCTAACTCATTTGTGTCTTTGTTCTTCTCTAACTCATTCGTGTCTTACTTTGTTCTTTTCTAACTTATTTGTGTCTTTGTTCTTTTCTAACTCATTCGTGTCTTACTTTGTTTTTCTCTAACTCATTTGTGTCTTTGTTCTTCTCTAACTCATTCGTGTATTTGTTCTTCTCTAACTTATTCATGACTTTGTTCGTATCTGGCTTATTCGTGTATGATTTATTCATATTAGACTTTCTTTGTGTCTGACTTATTCATATCTAACTTTGTTCATATATAACTTTGTTTACATCTGCAGTTGATTTGCGTTTCACTTGTACCTGATTATGTATTTATTTTTCCCTGTTGAATTATTATATTGTGTAGTACTTCTTGAACATGCTGACAGATTTCGCCTGTTATTTTTGTTTGCTTGGTATGGGCGTTTTTAAAACTATATTTTCCTGTAATCTTAAGGTCGCTTGCTAATAGGGCCGTTGTTACCTCAGTACCACAAAATGCCACGCCGTCCCCGTCTTCCAGTCATAAGTACCACTCCCATCCTTCTTCTTTTCTTTTCTTTTTTTCTTTCTCGGCAAAGCGTATGGGGCATCAGATAAGACACGTTCAGCAGGCAAGCGCCCTCAACACTGTTTTCGAACAAGCTCAGGACGCTTTCTTCCCCACAGGTGCAACCCAAGTCTACACGCGTCAGTCGAAAATCAACCAAGCGCAAAGGCACGATTGATTGACACCAGTTGTGATGGGCTATTTTTCTATATCACAATGTCATTTCACACCGCGTTGAAAGATTGCTGGCTTGAAATCTTAACTATGTTGTTGTTGGGTTGTATTTTTTCCACCAGAGGCGGCCTAGATACTCCTGGCTAACGCCAATCAATTGTTGGAAAGCTTTGTATGCGGGACGAGAGAGGAGCATTCTGATTGGTTGCTAGATGCGTAATAAAAAGGCGACGTATAAAATTAAAGTAAGCAAAGCTAAGAAAACAAAACAATTACAATAAAACCAAGGCATAACAAAACAAAAAACAACAAAGCTTTATGTCCACAGCAGCCATTTGCAGCCCATTAGGAGCTACGTCACTGGATTGTTGTTTCACAGTCCTATTCACTAAGCCAGTCGAGTTTTTATTTCACAGTGCTCTTCACAATCTAACTTGCTTTCGCAAGACTAAGCAGATGCAACATTGAATTACTTAATTATTATCATGCCTGGTTGATTGTGGTTTTCTTTCTTTCTTTCTTTCTTTCTTTCTTTCTTTCTTTCTTTCTTTCTTTCTTTCTTTCCCTTTTACCTAATTTAGTAGACTAGTAGTGTTAGAGATGTTAGGCTGGACATGAACATATTTTGAGGACAGGTCAGTCAGATTGACAGTTCATAGAGTTAGTAGAACCTGCAAGTTGACCAATAACCTTGACCAATCACTTGGGATGCAACTTAGGGTTTGATATTAAGGGCAGATCTTTGCTACAACTGTATTCTACTTTTTGGCATAACGAGAAGCAGACAGATAGAATCCCCATTCGGAACTCATTGAAAAGTTACCAGCGTATTTGGTTAATCAGAATTGTTAGGACTTAGAATTTATGTTAAATTTTCATATAAGTTATGGTTAAGACAGTCATTTAAAAGTAATACTATTATATATATATTGAGATAACTTGAGGAAAGATAGAAAGACAGTCAGTGAAATATATTTTTTATCGAAAGAAGGAATTAATATTTTGCAGTGAATTTTGTAACAGGAGGGCGACAGCGTTCCTTATCTTTGCCCTTTAATCTTCGGTTGGCTGCATCACGTGACCTGTTCTTGTAACATCTTCCATCTTCGGTGTTCTGACCCTGATGTCTAGCGGCACTGACTGGCGAATTGAAGCAAAACCGCACAGAGCTATTGCGAGTGTTGCTGACCAGTAACAAAGAATTTATCTTTTCTTTTTTTACCTTGTGTGACGTAACATGTGTTGCATAATTGTAGTGTTCCTTGCGTTCCTTAAACATTTATATTGGTGAAATAGCAATAGTTGGACTGAGTTGAAATTATATAGAGGATATTTATTTTTTTAAAAATCTGTGTTGTAGAAGAGAAATATAGTTATTTTATCTCATTTGAAATGAGGGCTGTTATGTGTGGATTTTCTCTTAAAAAGTGACAAACTATATTAACTGAAACTAACCATTTGGAATTGCTAAAGTATAGAAGGAGGGTGAAGTCGAGCCTCAGAAAATGTATTTCTCACAATCACTCTGATTTTCAGTCATCGTAAACAGGTGTGTTGTCTCATTTACGGTGCATTGGTAAAGCCAGCTTGGTATAAATTAGTTAAACAATTTCGATTTGTAATTTTTACACTTCATTGTTTTTAGACAGTAATTAATGTTATTTTATACATAAATAAATTGTAAATATGTATATGTATATTTTCGTGTGATATTTTGTAACCACTGAAGAGTATTGTCACTTTTGATTCACTAGAGATTGCCCGTGAATTGTTATAAGATATATTTTGTTACGAATATGGTGCTGTACAAGGCTTCATATTGTGCCTTAACTTGGCAAAGTTAGATTTTGTAGAACCTCATCATGGTGATTTTGGAGATTTCATAGTGTAGTTTAACTTCGTGAAGAATGCAACACTTGTGTAGTTGTATTTATTTTTATGATGTATTTTCAATTCTTGTAAGAGGATTACGTAGTGAAATCTAAATAGGCAAGGAACACTACCCTTATTAATTGTAAGTATTTGTGTATATATTTGTCATTTGTAAAGAGAGTTGCAACTTTAAGAGAATGAGAGAGTGCTATGGACTTAATGACATTAATGTTTATCAGCTGAGGTTGAGCTAACTGACGTATTTAAATTATTTATTTAATCAAGTAATGTGAAGGAATAAATAACTAGGTACGTCAGACGCTTACAAAGCACTCGTTGGTGCCTTTGGTTATTCCTCCTATCTCTACCTGTATTTTGTTATCTACTGCGGTCCTGCTCCTATCTCTACCTGAATTTTGTTATCTCCTGCGGTCCTGCTCCTATCTCTACCTGGATTTTGTTATTTCCCTGCGGTCCTGCTCCTATCTCTACCTGGATTTTGTTATCTCCCTGAGGTCCTGCTCCTATCTCTACCTGGATTTTGTTATTATCTCCTGCGGTCCTGCTCCTATCTCTACCTGGATTTTGTTATCTCCTGAGGTCCTGCTCCTAACTCTACCTGGATTTTGTTATCTACTGCGGTCCTGCTCCTATCTCTAACTGGATTTTGTTATCTACTGTGGTCCTGCTCACATCAACTCTCGCTTTGACTTTTGAGAAATCTTAAATCTTGACCTGCTTGGGACAGCAGACAGCAAGGGACCGAAAACATTTACAAATTTATGGTCATGTACTTATTTAAATACGTGTCCTATATTCATTCCTCATTATTCGTGATGTTTTAATACATTATTGATTTGCCTGTGTTGACATTTGTAATACTTGTGGAAACATTATTTACTGGATATTGAGTGAACTTTACAAAGAACATTGAAAGACTTAAATTTTACTTAGCTGTCACAGACTGACCTTTATTTCCCAAAGCAAAGACATCCAGTTAGAACATTACTGATTTCTTGGTTTTTATATGGTTATACACGTCCACATTTTATATCTTGATTCAATGTTATATGTTGTGTATAGTGTGTGATAAAGTTTTAGTATTAAAATAAATTTCTATTTTACTATTGTTCGTCCACTATTTCCTTGTTATATGTGGAGAGGGAAAGTTCCTTCATTGAGGTGGGGGCTGTTACGTAATGTTTAAGAAGTCAGACTTCAAAGAGAACCTGTTTGTGTTCCATAATGAGTATAAGGTTCGTATGTCAGGTCGATGTGAACTCGAAGTACATATTTATAATACAAAGACTAGCATTTTGGGGGGAGGGGAGAGTGTGGGAGACCACCCTATGTTTAACCCAGACTGCATCAAGAAGTGTCGTATAATATTGAAGGGAGATAATTTAATACTCAGTATTATGGAACACTTCTTAAACTGAGAAATATTTGTCCTAGTGAATATTATTAAAAGGAATTTATTTACTCTTTTTTTTATTATTAAATTGTTACATTTCTTTACATCACTGGTTTTCAAAATGGTGCCTGCGGGTGCTCGCTGAGGCATGTACATGCGCCCGCGATGAGGTGTGAAAAGGATTGCAGATGTAGGATGTTCCATCCAACTTCACGTCATGTAGGTTGAAGGCGCCCGTCAAACCCTTCCGAAAATTCCGAAAATGTGATTGTGCTCTTGACCAGTGGGAATCACTACCCTATGTTTCACACTTTCTTGGGAATATTTAAATGGAAGAAAATCCCAGGAATGCAAATTGGCCATTTGTGACGTAAGAACGAAGTTACAATTGTAAGAAAGTCTAGCTACATAAGATCTGAATGTGAAATGTCTTGCATTGAATAAAAGGGGTTCTATATCAGGGCAGCATTTAGTCTGGAACCTAAGTATCAAGGTTAAATGTGTGGGAGGGGGAATCCCTACATTTACTGCGTGCTCACTGTGTTTGACTGCATATTCCCTACATTTACTGCGTGCTCACTGTGTTTGACTGCGTGTTCGCTACATTTACTGCGTGCTCACTGTGTTTGACTGCATGTTCCCTACATTTACTGCGTGCTCACTGTGTTTGACTGCATGTTCCCTACATTTACTGCGTGCTCACTGTGTTTGACTGCACGTTTCCTACATTTACTGCGTGCTCACTGTGTTTGACTGCATGCTTCTTACAATTTACTGCGTGCTCACGACACTAAATGCATGCTCACGACATTGATTGCATGCTCACGACATTGATTGCATGCTCACGACACTGAATGCATGCTCACGACACTAACTGCAAACTCAATATCATAGACTTCAGTTCTCATGAGAATAACTAATATTTTATTTCGCCTGTCTTTAATTTGGCGACTGTAGTTTCTGGTCCAGTTGGATGAAACCGCCAAGTGGATTTTGACCAGAGTTCAATCACAAGATGTATGAATGGGTGGATAACTGGAGAGAAATGATGTGATGGAAGATTATGCAATAGTCTGTACAATCATTGTTTGTAAATAATACAAATAGCAATGTTCTTCCTTAACATTAAGCAAATTGCTTTCGTTCTTAAAGAAAATGTTTTCAGCACATTTTAAAAAATCTAACTAGGCACGTATTACTTTTCTCTAGCCCATTCAACTCTATTAAGATTTAAAAAAAAAAAAACTTCTGCCAATAGCAACATGGTTTACAACGCCCATCCGTTTCTTCTATCTCCATACACCCCTTTTTCAGTCATATTCAGAAGTGTCTAAAGGAACACGCCTAATAGGCATTAGGTTTTCCCTCCTTTCAATGGAGGAATAAGTCTGAGAATGCCTGCCTGTTATTTTTTTCACTTTGATTCCCCATACCTCCCCTCACACACACACACGCACACACACACACACACACACACACACACACACACACACACACACACACACACACACACACACACACACACACACACACACACACACACCTCTTTCTTTTTTTTCAGGTGTTGGGTCGCACGCTCTCAACTGTCAAGTGTCCCACACGCCGGTTCTCATGCGGTTATTGTGCATTGTTTCGTAACAGCTAATGGTGGGGTTTTTTTTGTATTTTTTTTTTACAGGCGGCAAATGATGGCTTAGATGTAGTTTTAAGTGCACACTTGATCAAATTCGGACTTTAAGGGCAAATACAGGTTTGGCGGGTTGTACACAGATACACGGCGAGAGAGTAGTGGTAGCTGGTCTTAGCAACAATTATAGGTGGTAAATCATGATGTGAAAGAGTTTGAATATTTCAGTCCAATTGGCCGTTGATGACCTTGATTTTCTCGCTGAAAGTCGTTCTTGAAATAGAATTTGTGTATCGAAAGCATAGAAAATGCCAATCGTAAAGTGCAGAAATTTTGAGCGCAGAAAACTCCAATCGTAAAGTGCAGAAATCTTGAGCGCAGAAAACTCCAATCGTAAAGTGCAGTAATCTTGAGCGCAGAAAACTCCAATCGTAAAGTGCAGTAATCTTGAGCGCAGAAAACTTCAATCGTAAAGTGCAGAAATCTTGAGCGCAGAAAACTCCAATCGTAAAGTGCAGATAATTTATCTTTAACTCAGAAAACTCCAATCGTAAAGTGCAGATAATTTATCTTTAACTCAGAAAACTCCAATCGTAAAGTGCAGATAATTTATCTTTAACTCAGAAAACTCCAATTGTAACGTGCTAAAAGATGATTATATTCTTTTGTCCTTGTTGAGCACTTGTCAGTTGTAAGCTTTGAACAGTAATATATAATAATGCTTTTAATTATGAACATTATACATAACATAAAACATTTCATTGTAAAAAGTAAAATAAAACTATATATTTCATCTCGAACAATAGCATAAAATAATACATTCCAATTAACAACAGCAGAATATAAAACATTTCATCATGAATAATTTTTCCTAATACGTTTCATCATGATAAAGAAAACATCGTAAAGCAATTCATCATAATAACAAATAACGCCCAATGCCATTTCATAATGAAATATATGATTGATAGCATAATTCAGGCACACTCATTTATTGTAAACATTGACTCAGGAAAATAGTGGTAAATTAATGAGAAAATGAAAAGCAGTGAAAAGATCTTAATGCGTGCAAAGAAAACTAATGTGTTGCGTAAATATAATGTCTTACTCAAACTAAGGATGAAATATCCTTTATGGAAAGTCCGAGTGTGAACTGTCCGGCAATCTAAAACCTCTCTCCTTCACAGAACACGATGTTCTGTGATCAGAGCTCTTTTGTTATTGAACAGTCACCTGGGCCATACGGTGAAACATCATTTACAAAAGGTGGAAATAGAATCGTACCTTTTGACCTTCGTTAAGTCCACGTTGCGAAGCGTGAAAGAAAGTAGTAATTTTTGCTTTGTTAATTATAAGTAGTTTTTAAAAGGTTCTTCAGATGACATGGGGAACACTTCCGCTTTTGGCGATTTCGTGCCGCCGGAGGTTGAGTAGGGTGATCTGGAATGGGGGTGGGGCAGAAAAAGGAGCTCTTAGTGGATTTATACGATATATTTACTTTAATATGGGGTGAGGTGAAACTGTTATATTATTTTCTCTTCTTTTATTCACTTTATTACTTTATTTTAAAAAAAAATAATCATTACTATTATTATTAATAGCAGGCTGTTACGATTTCTGTCATAATTATTGTTGACATTTTATCGTATAATAAGTTTTCCTTTCTTCACCCATTGTTACTATATTTTATTTAATCTAGTATGCATAGCGCTTTTAATTAAAATTATAATAATAATTACAATTGTAATAAATGGAGTAGGTCAAAATCTCACTTTTATTAAAATTAATTTAATTTATTTAAATTATTAATTTGATTAATAATAAAATACTTTTATTAGTTCAAAGTAGAATGATACTCAAGCAACCGTCTAAGTTCGATTTCCTTCCCCACTTTGTTGAAAACATTCAATTGCTTGAAAATGAATGAATGATTTATCGCATTGTTAAATGCAAAATTAAATGCAGAATTGAAATATTCGTTTGACCTTCAACTTTATTAAGACAAGGCGTCATTCTTGAATAGACTGGCAGTCTTTGAGGAAATTTGCATACTTAACTTACCGTACACTAACTCAGTCTATTGGACCCAATCAATGACGTCATAACATTTCGGAAAGCTCCCGACCCGATAACTATACGTCGAGAACGGCTTTAACACAACCCACAGTGGTGTTAAATAGACCGGAAATATACAGTCCTATCACAAACAGAGCGCGAAAAACCTTATTCTTTCTGACGATACAGGAACATCCAAACAATTGCTAGATATTGATTTTTCGCTTTTTAGATTGCTGCTAAACAAGGAACAAATTGAATAATTGA
The DNA here is from genome assembly GCA_028829895.1 of Sinotaia quadrata. Classification (NCBI taxonomy): domain Eukaryota; kingdom Metazoa; phylum Mollusca; class Gastropoda; order Architaenioglossa; family Viviparidae; genus Sinotaia; species Sinotaia quadrata. The sequence goes on from CM054179.1 coordinate 112,113,286, forward strand.
TCCAATCTGCTAAGTATGTCTTGGCAAACAAATTGCAGACACTGCAAAAAACATTTTTTTTGTTTCTTTGGTTCGAAAAGCTGGGTGAATGGCTGAACAGAAGCTGGCAGCAACTCTTTAAATGGAAGTGTTTTTAATATTTTTTTTCATGCGGATTTGTTTGTTTTATGCGCTCTTTCTTTCTTTCTTTCTTTCTTTCTTTCTTTCTTTCTTTCTTTCTTTCTTTCTTTCTTTCTTTCTTTCTTTCTTTCTTTCTTTCTTTCTTTCTTTCTTTCTTTCTTTCTTTCTTTCTTTCTTTCTTTCTTTCTTTCTTTCTTTCCTTCCTTTTGTATTTCTTTATTTCAGTCGCTCTTTAAAAAAAAATTCTCTTCTTTCATTTATTTTATTCCTTCTTTATTTCTTAATAATTTTCAGTTTCAAGCCCCCTTTTGTTGACAGGATGTACTTCGTTACTAATGTAATCATTGGCTAACCTTAAATCACGTGACATGCACCCCTTTGTTATTTATATTAATCATCCATGACTAATTACTAGTGATGGAGAAATCTTAAATTATTTATATTAATAATTCTGCCAGGAGACACCACTCAACTGTCACTTGGCGGATTATTTAGGTGTAATAAAAGTCTTCTCTCTTCCACAACGCTAAACAGACGTTTTACTGTCACACAATACTTTCGTATTACTTCTTACTGAAGAAGTAATAAATAATATTTAATGAGCCCCCATCCACTCACTATGACCTCTGCATATATTTTAATAATATATGCAAGAAGGTTAATAAATTTAACAATAAATTTATTAAATCAGCAATGAAATAAACATATACAAATATAGTGGAACCCCACGATAATGCGAATTCAGATATAACGCTGTCGTGGCGTGGTTCCCGAAATTTCGTATGTTCATTCACACATGCATATTTTTTCACGGTACATGAAAAAGAGTATAAAAAATATTTAATTTTATTTTGGAAATAAGATCACATATGAATTTGAATAAACATATAATACAATCGTGTGTGGTTCCTGAAATTTGAAATTCATGTACGTGTATTTTTCTTGTACCGGTAAATATATCTTTTTTAAGTACAAGAAATATTGTATAAAACATTTATTATCATTTTTGGGGGAAAGAGTTCACCTATGACCTGTAAAATAAAATTATCCAAACATTAACAATTTCACCATGTTCTTGACGTGTTATGCCAAAATAAACATTATTGGAAATGTTACTTATTTCTGATCCATGAGTAAAGTCACTAAGTCGTCATTGTGATTATATTCAATTAATTCTGTATACAGTCATTGCACAAACAATAGCCAGCATGTGTTTCTGTAACTGCATACACAGCCAAGCAGCAAACAAAGTGGTAGTTGATAAAAGATTCTCACAATTTAATAAACATCAAAGAACTAAAATGCCAACATGTTGGCTGGGCTTGGAAGGTTTGTTAGATGCAATCAATTGAAAGGAAATAATGTCCCCTTTATTAGCTGTAAATTGAAAGGGTATGAAATTGTACATGCGTTCAGCTTATTTATTTTTAAGTGTCTTGTGACCATTATTTTGAATATATCTTATTAATTCATTCAATTTAATATTCATCCGAAAATAACTCAGTCTTTTGCATTAGACATGAATACATGTATATGTTCTCAGAAAAAAGTAAAATATTGTAAAACCCGCATTAACGCCACCCCGCTATTAATGCGATCCAATTTTATGGACCCCAATTATTGCATTATAGAAGGGTTTCATTGTACAATGATAAGGTTATTTAACATCAATATTCTATGAAAAAATTTTCAATTAATTCCATTACTTATTCAGTCTTATATCCTAGCACATGGTTTAGCAGTCAGATTAGTATCAAAAATAATCACAGGACTATTCTTATCATAGAAGAATTTGAGTTATATGATAATAGTTTGTATAATTAACCTGTTCAATGATAAATCGCAACAGTCTTTCCTGCTTTCGTAACAGTGTCACCAGTTTATTGCTCACAATAGAATAGTCAATCTTTCACGTACCCTGCTAAGCATGTAGCTAAGTGATAATGAGTTTTTGCGCGCGCGCATGCGTGTTGCTGTTTTGTTATGCTTTGTGGGTCGCAGTTGTTTCCTGTCAAAAATTTATAATGTAGACGTTGGGACCTTTCATTTGTACACACACACACACACACACACACACACACACACACACACACACACACACACACACACACACACACACACACACACACACACACAAATGATGCTAATTTAATTAACACCTGCTGCTCGAACTATAAGACTGAACAAACCTTTAGCCACTTTTCCCGGTTTAAATTGGAATTAACGACTTAGGGAATTGAAGTCAGGCTTCAGTTTACAAACGACAGAATTCAGAGCATGGCAACGCTAGATGATCAGGTCAGGCACTTAAGTAATTAGGTCATTGCCCTTTGAAATCCCTGGCCCAGAAGAACTGAAAAATAACTACTAATTCCAGATTTAATAATAGTCATCGTAAGGGTGCCACCATCAAAGAGGCTGCGTGCGGGGAGAGAGCTGGATGAGGGCAGTTTGTGGTTAGAATTCACAGCATCTATTTTAGCAGAGAAATTTACAACGCTGAAAATAAATTTTAAAAAAATAGTTTCTTTATCGATCGATATTACAACGTGTAAAGAAACAAAATATTATCCTCTAATTGACTCCCTTGAGTCACTCTCTCGTCGTGAAGCATAGTGATCAAGTAGGAACATGCCTTTTGAGTGGATTAGCTTATTTGTGACGTATGCCGCTCTACGTAGGTAATTTACTAGATCCCCGACGTCATTAATTTTCATTTAATACTTTTGTGTGTTTTTCTTCTTCTCTCCCTTGGGCTGCAAACCAGAGCCAAAGCAGGCTGCAAGAAATTCTAAGGTAGTGAATAATAAAAAGAAAGCTTGTGTAGTTTGCAATGATAAAGTTAAATTATAAACACGAGTCTTTGACTGGTCGTATCAACTGATTCACTTTAGACGAACAGCTGGTTTTGTCAGTGATTTTGCTGCTACTGCCAGTAGACTGACTGACAGATTTTTATTGATTGACAAACTCCCTTTGCTTTCAGATAGATAGATAGATAGATAGATAGATAGATAGAAAAATAGCAAATATGCATTAAATCCGTGCGAGCATTAAACTGCACATTTGTCCACAATACGTCTGCATTTTATTGTTTCCACCATGACCTATGCGTAGTACATTTGAAAAAGACTCATGATATTTTACATGCAGGGAAAATACTTGGAATACGTTATGTAAAATACTCTTGTTATTTCAATGTTGAAAACTTCTATTTTCTATTGTGATAATATATACTCTTAAAGAAGTGAAATATTGCAAGGGACTTCACTCATATATACTTATCGAAGTAAAAGATTTCAAGGGACGTTACTCCTACACTTGCACTACTAAGCGTCGCCGACGAATTAAATTTCACAGAATATTTGTCACATCTGTGTTATAAGGGAAAATGAACAGATAATACGGATTTTTAACGTTCTTTACTAAACCAATACATTTGATTTCCTATAGAAGAAAAGATCGTAATTTTATTCATCATTATCATCATCGTTGTTGCATTTGTAGACATAGTAGAAGTCGTCATAAATTTTGTAGCCTGTGTCGTAGATGTACTTTGGAATAATGTGACGCCATCCATTACTGTCGACTAGCCAATAGATTTTGTAGCTGTGTCGTACGATCAGTGCACTTTGGAATAATGTGACACCATCCATTACTGCTAAGCGGAAGACAACATCTACGTTGTGTCGGTTATAGTTTGAATGTAATACACAATGAACAACTACACTGATTTCAGCTACATAGTGTGACCTTCGTATAATTGTGAGTTGTCCTTGAGAAGTGCACAATCCAATCGACAAAGACTTCATAGCAGTTCAGTGTGAACTAGCGGGTAATTTTAAAATCAGTGTGAACTAGCGGGTAATTTTAAAACCAGTGTGAACTAGCGGGTAATTTTAAAATCAGTGTGAACTAGCGGGTAATTTTAAAATCAGTGTGAACTAAGGGGTAATTTTAAAACCAGTGTGAACTGGCGGGTAATTTTAAAACCAGTGTGAACTAGCGGGTAATTTTAAAATCAGTGTGAACTAACGGGTAATTTTAAAACCAGTGTGAACTGGCGGGTAATTTTAAAACCAGTGTGAACTGGCGGGTAATTTTAAAACCAGTGTGAACTAGCGGGTAATTTTAAAACCAGTGTGAACTGGCGGGTAATTTTAAAACCAGTGTGAACAGCTTCATCCTGAGAAATTATTCACTTGTCGGACTCCGTAAACAACCACTGTTGCCATTATGATAATTCTGAATTGTGTAACAAAACAAATCTTTTCTTTGTACTACGTCACTTTACTGTATAGAGTAATAAACTATTCAAAGTTATCGTCTGGTGGTGGTGGTGTGATTATTTTTAATTACTTTTACCTTAACTTGGCCATGTAAAGGAAACATTACATAGATACTAATTCTTTTCTGTATTTAATAACACTTTGCATTCACCTCACCAAATCCCATTTTTGATCTTGACTATTTCTGCTGAAAATCTCTTCGTTGCTCTGGAGAGGTCAGTGCGCAGTAGACAGCCTAGAAAATTAGAAGGAAAACAATCATACTTTTGTATAATCAATTACGACGTTTTCCAGCGTCATAGAGAGACTTTTAAACCAAAAACAAAAGGGAGAGAAAGACTTATGCACATCATTGCAGTTCTATTTCAGTCCTATTTCATACTTTTCATATTTCATCTTTGTGTTTGACTCATTGCAGTTCTATTTAAGTTCTTTATAAGATTATTTTTTATATATTTCTTCTTCGCATGTTTGACTCTTTACAGTTTAATGTAATATTTTTCATACTTCATCTCTCTGACTCATTGCAGTTCCATTTCATATTTTTCATATTTCATCTTCAAAGAAAACAGCCCGGTAGCCCGTGTCAAGTTAAATGAGAAACTGATCAAATCAATCAAAATGTATATAATTATGCAGGATTTGTCAGCGAACGCCTTTTAGTTCACCGACGTCACAAAATGGCCCTCATATGGAGGATGCAAATTAAAGAAATATTGATTAATTCTTGATCCTCCACAAATCCTTCTCTCCCTTGTCAAGGCATGCGACGTGCGCCAGACATACATTTTTCTTTCAGTATATCATTATTGAAAAGAAAAGAATGGCTGAGTAAATAATTTAACACATATCAAACTGCTCTTTTATTTTTAATTTAGAATTTTAATTTAGAATTTTCATTAGGTAAAATGGTCAAGAAACTGATGCAGACTGAAAAGGATTCAGTTAACGCCTCACTGCTTGTTTTGTAGACTATCCAACAGCTAATCACCAGGCAGTTTACACAGCCAACAGCTAATCACCAGGCAGTTTACAGAGTCAACAGCTAATCACCAGGCAGTTTACAGAGTCTACAGCTAATCACCAGGCAGTTTACAGAGTCTACAGTTAATAACCAGGCAGTTTACAGAGCCAACAGCACGCTTTATTTATTTGGATTTCTTCATTTGTACATGTATGGATTGTATGAGGTGGTAGTATATGTCTTCAATATAAGCGTCTTCGAAATAATCGTAAACTTGTACGTAAGCCGGAGGTTAGCCCCGTAGTAACTGAAAAAACGCATGCGTTAATAGCTAGCCTTACTCTCCATAAGTCACTCGAGATGGATTTGACAAAGATGTTCAGAATCCCACTGGAAAAAATCATACCATAGCTCAAAACTTCACCACTCACTTCCCTCTTCACTGCCTGAAACTCAGCATTCAGTCCTACCCTCCACCCAAAGTCCTATTGCGCAAGGCGTTCTTAAAAATCAGCATAACAGTTGACAGCTTACTACCCACGCCAGAGGACAGCTGCTATCTCGGCCATCACTTGAATGTCTCGGCGAGATCACTTTAGAGATATCGGTGCTCGACCAGCATTATCTGCGACCCTTGAAGCAGAGAGATAAAAATCTATCCCTTGCTAGTTTGTTTATTTTTAGAAAACGCAGTGCAGACAACTAACAATTAAACATGCAGGTTGCAGGGCCTAAGCTTTTCTAGCCATTACGTTCAGCAAACAATGAAAATGGAAGGTGTACAACTATGAACTGGACATTGCAATAGTGCAAGAAATATAATGTCTGTTTACCACTTTGTTCCAACAATGACCCCAATGAAAGAAAACCTGGGTACCGTTAGAACTGTGGTATTTAATATCACTCCTGATAATAATGACATAAAATCTCAAACTCATAAGGAATTGAAACTCCCAACCACTTTTCACAAACTAACCATCCTAGAACAAGAAACCAACCCAGAACTAAAACACCACCACAGAGATACCCCTCCCCCCAAACACACTAGCAGAAATCAAACACACCAACAAAAAACAAAGATACAGCCCGTGGACCAGACAAAATTCCCTGCCAATTCCTCAGACATCTACCAGATACATACTCAATAATATTACCCAGTTATACAATATGGCGAACACCAATGATTCCATTGCGATGGTAGTAAGCTGCAATCATACCTATTCCAAACCCTGACAAGGAGAGCACACTCCTTAATTCCCTATAGAACAATATCCCTCCTCCCTGCATTAGCCAAAACAACGGAAACAACAGTTTCAAAAGATTGACATATCACCTTGAAATCACCAGATCTATCTTCACTGCAACAAGGATTTAGATAAAATGATACACCACAGATGCAACCAATAGGCTAATTAACAGTACAGTGACTAGCAATATTTATAGATGTTTCTAAAGCCTTTGATATGAAAGGCAGCCTACCATAATTATTAAAGCGTTACACATAAAATATACAACTACATCAAAACTTCCTCACTGAATGACCCTTCAAAGCTCTAATAAATAATTCATTTTTCACCACAAGACACACCACTCATGGCACCCCCAGGAAGCACCCTAAGCCCCACCATATTCAACAAAGCCACACCATTACATAATGGCTTATGATGCCCACACCCATCCTGCTCTAAAAATAGACTACAAGGAAACCTAACTCTAGAATGGCTGACCCATATCCCCAGACTAGAAAAGTACCTGAGATTCTACTCACTAAACTAACCAATCGAAGCACAGCTCCACTGCATGCAATGAATGTGCCAAAAGCCTACCTGTAAATCATCAGTCCAATGCAAACCGACCATAGGGGTAATACGTGCCTTAGCTCATGTCATCAATAAGCTATAGTCATACTACTGACACTTAAAGCTGGTTATCAACAGAGCAGTACACCATCCTCTTACAAACATAGAGGCCATATTAACCATATTAACCATATTAGAAAGACGAGACAAGCAATACTAAAACTCTCGATGTTCTGTGTTCATTACAACACAACATGGAAAGAACCTACCAACAAACTCTGCAGAGAACATAAAATGGAGAGAAAAGGTTTCGTAATGAAACTAGCTAGGAAATATTTTTTACAATGTACTGATGACAGACTCCCATCATACCAATTAAGAAAAAAGAAAAACCCTACTAAATACAAACAAACTAATTCCTAAAAGCAGAAGAACCGTTCAAGAAAATACTACCCCCATGATCAATTTCACCACCACCATCCACATAGTCCTAACTTTGCTAAAATCCCAAATTATAAAAGCTTCGACCCCTCTTAATAAATCATAAATCACATAAATCTCAACTATGCTCATTACCATCACATACACACAGATGGTTCTAAAATCCCCTTAGGAACTGGATCAGCAGCACACACACCTGCAGACACTCACACTTTCAAACATAATTCAAAGCATTCAATTCTCACTGCAGAATTAATAGCATAGACAAAGCTCTAGCATTAGAGAAACCAAACCAAACCAACTCCCACAAACATATTCTTATAGACCCATCAATACTAAACCTAGCAAATCCATTCTACCATACAAGACCACAAAATAACAAATCAAATCAACTCCACATAAATAAACTAAGAAACACAATCATATGGATACCCAGTCACACAAACTTCACAGGAAATGAAGCAACAGACCGGGAAAAACTCTGCACCCCAATCCCAAGAACTGAATTAGAAACACAAATTAAAACCATTTACAAAAAATCCCTACTCCTCACTACCACCACCACCCTAAACTTCCAACATCCCACAATAGAGCACTATCCAGACTTAGATTTAACTCCACAACATACACACACAAATTAAATCACGAACCAAAACCATGCACACACTGCAGAACGGACAATGCTTCTGAACATTTTCTCTTACAGTGTAGTCTATTCGCTAATGAAAGAAACACTCCAAGAGGTAACATCAATTCTAAAACTCCCGTTCACAACAAACACTTTACTCTTCCTTCAATAACACAATCTAAAAATCAGCACTAATACATTCCTCGACCAAACAAATACAATAACCTCCTATAACACATAGGGAAAGGCAAATTTAAAAAAATTAGAGAGACAGAGAGAGTCTCCACCACGGTTCAAGACCAACCCATTCAAGATACTAAAGTAACCACCTCCAGATGCAAGACCATGACAGGTACCTCCTCACAACACCATGACAGATACCTCCTCCGTAGCAAGAGGTAGGAAGGAGGACCCCAGAGAAAGATACCACAACCCAGAATGGCAATTGAAGTCGAAAGGTTCCTTCAGTTCTTGTGGAAAAAGAAAGTCAACGGGGGGGAGGGGGTAGGAGGTAGGGGAGAAGATAGGCTTTCACGACAAGCTGGGAAATATTTATTCCCGCCCCATCCACTCGGCTCCCCCTCGCCCCCCCCCAAAAAAAAAATAAAATAAGCAATCTTAACAGAAACCAAACACATATTTTAATGAATAAATGTTTGAAAAAATACAAAGACACCGTGACTAGGCAACAAAAAAAATGTCAGTCAAACATAATAAGGTAAGACAATACAACCACAGTGGAATATGGCACCATGACCCAGAAGATCGCGGTGAAGGTCACTGTTAGCAATTCGTGGTCACTGTGCTTAAAATGTATTGTGATGATCGAAAATAGACCTCAAACACCTCTTTTCATGAGCCACCTCTCCACTGCTGTACACATACAAGCACACACACACACACGGGATTCCTACACACATGCACAAAACACATTATCGCATTCTGACAGAGGTGTTTGTAAGAAAACAGGAAAAACAAAGTACGCGGTTATGAAGATAGCTAGAGTAGAGAAGCGAGTACTATTATTAGATACTCTTCAGATTCCCCATCCCCCCCAAAAAAAAAACAACAACAAATAAACACAAAATTAGCGTTAGTAGAGAAGAGCGCGCTGTCATACACTCGAGAAAAAAAAAGGGGTGGGGGGCGTTGTCAGACACTCTATGGATTAAACAATATATCCCCCCCAAAAAAAAAAAAATAAATAAATAAATTACTCATTTACAAAGTTAGCGTGAGGAGAGAACGGCGCGCTATGCTCGCAGCACGTGCTTTAGGTGACAACAGTCTTACACGACCACGTGATGTTCAATAAATTTTGATTGGCCAGTGACAAGACAACCCGCGTTCATGCGGAGCCAACTGGTAGGCTCGTGCACGGTTGCCCATGGCAACAACCGCAGGGTCAATTAGGCGCTTGGTAGAAATCGATATTTGCTTCTTTTTTTCTCTCCCTCTTATTTTCTCCTTTCCTTTCTCTAATAGTATTTTAAAAAAAAAATTGTACAGGCGTGGCTTGCTAATCGCCCTTGAAAGTGTTTTCAGTGACGAGCGCTGGAGTGAAAGTAAATAAGAGTTGGACTGACTTGTAAGTAAGTACTGCTCTGGGGAGCTTTTTATATCTTCATGACATGTAATTACAGACCAAGTTAATGAACATTCTGACTTGACAAGACTTCCGTGTACTCCCGATCATTGAACCTTCACACTGGCCTCATCTGTAAATGAACTCTTGACTATTTAACCTTCACACTGGCCTCATCTGTATATGAACTCTTGACTATTTAACCTTCGCAGTGTCTTGACTTGCAAGTGAATGCTTTTCACTGAACCTTGAAATTAGCGTTCAGCTGAGATGAAATCTTGGAAGTGGATTTGCTTCGTGAGCACTGGTCAGTGACCTTTCGAAGGAACAAAGTGTGCGCGTAAGTACTGGCAAGCGAACCTTGAAACCCACAAGTCACCTGAATCTTGACCACTGATCTTTCATCTTGGATTCGAGGCATACTCACCCGGACAGTTCGTGGAATTTCAGCACTCTCTGATTGGTAACTAAGCACAGGCCAGGAAAAAGCTACACTGGCCTGATGTGTAATAAAATTTCCTGCACAAGGAAATTCTGCACTGGCATGACTTGTAAATAAATATTGGCCAAGGGGACTCTACACTGGCCTTTGTTTTGAAAGCGAACTCTGGTGATGTGACATATGTACTGCCGATGGTCTGGGATTGGCAAGATTTCTCACCTAACGTAACATGTGGGTAATTTTGGGTCATGGAAATTTCACTGGTATCGTTATATGTAAATGAGACTGGGTCAGAGAGATATCACTGGTATCGTAATATGTAAATGAGACTGGGTCAGAGAGATATCACTGGTATCTGAATATGTAAATGAGACTGGGTCAGAGAGATATCACTGGTATCGTAATATGTAAATGAGACTGGGTCAGAGAGATATCGTTTGTAACAAAATATGTGGATGAGTTTGGAACAGCGAGATTTCATTTGTAGCTCTGCTGTGTAGATGAGAATGGCTGAGGGAAATTTCAATGATAACGAAATATATATAATGCATTCGTATCAACGAGAGGTCACCTGTAATGTAATCTGTGTTTGAGTCAACAAAATTTCATTTGCAATGGTAATATATAAACATTTAGATCAACTAGGTTTTTTGGCATTGTCATATGTACATTAGTTCTTTGATGCAAGATTCCATTGGTAACTAAATATATAGATGTGGTTAGGTCAGAAAGATTTCATTAATAACAAAATATGTAGATGAGTTTGGAACAGCAAGATTTCACAGGCAACGTAATTTATAGACGTGTCTGTGTCAACGAATATGACAGTTAACAGGATATGCGACGAGTTATGGTCAGCGATATATCACGGGTAACTATATAAGATGAGTTATTGTCAGTAGGATGCCACGGGTAATCGAGTACCTGATGAGTTAGGGTCAGTGAGATTCACACATAACACATAGTTAATTGTGGATCACTGAGATTTCTTTGGTAATGTAATATATCACTGAGATTTCACTGTAATGTACAAATGCGTTTGGTTCGGTCAGATTTTATTGAGAACATACTGTGTAAATGCGCTTAGCTCATCGAGACTTCATTGTAACGTAATATGCAGATGATTTGTATTAGTGACATTTCATAAAAAAACACATTAGTTAACTTATAAATGAGTCTTGGGCAGCGAGAGTCCTTTGGTAAGGTATATAAAACAGTCTGTGCCAGCGATATTTCATAAAGAACACAATAATTAACTTATAAATGAGTCTTGGGCAGCGAGAGTCCTTTGGTAAGTGTAAAACAGTCTGTGCCAGCGATATTTCACAGAATGTAATCGTAGATGAGTATGTCGGCGATATTTTATCAGCACCAAAATAATTAGTAACTAAATGAGTTTGGATCGTGAGATTTCGCTGTTAAGGTAATATGCGCACAAGTAAATGTCAGCTGCGCTTTGACTGGTTAGTTTAGTGTGTCTGGAACATTCAGATATGTCTCCAGCCTGTGAATAAAGGTCCAGCTGGTCGAGAAGGTAGGTTTGCATGTAGTCTAGTTTTAGAGGAGGGCGGGTGTGGGCTACATAAACCATTATGTGACAATGAATACTAAAATATACAAAGGATTCAGGGTCAGTGATATTTCATGAGTACTACTTCAGGAGTTAGGGTTAGCGAGCTTTTATCAGTGACATATCGATAATAGTAATAACCTTCATATCATTAGTGATATAATATGTGGATAAATGATTGCCATCTAATTTTCACTAGTGGCATTTTCAGCACTTGTTTCGAATGGCCTTGACCTGTTTAATTTCCTTCACCTGCCAAACCTGAAAACTTTCGTACGATGAGTGTTTACCGGACCGCTGGACTGGTGTCGGCAATAACCTCTGGACTGGTGTCGGCAATAACATATGAATATCATGTTGATCGGTTTAAACAGGAAACATTCTGGGTTCTCCATTGACACGATTTATGCGGGCAATGCACTAATTAAAGAAGATATTTAGTCACATGTAGTCTGTTGACATGATTTATGCGGGTCTTGCAGTAATTGAAGAAGATAATTCGCCACATGTATACGTCTCTGATGTTAAGTCTTGGGTAGTGAGGATTGAATTACAAATGAATATGAATCAAAATGAAGTAGTGCAGGTTGTTCCTGATCTTTTTAAAATCCTACCTTTTCCAGATTAAACATGTCATGACTTATAATATATATTATCTATGATACTACCCTTGTGGTGTGTTCAGTCAGTCAATTAGAAACTTTGATGTCATTTTTGACAGGTCTCTCTCTCTCTCTCTCTCTCTCTCTCTCTCTCTCTCTCTCTCTCTCTCTCTCTCTCTCTCTCTGTCTGTCTGCAAAGACAGAGCTTCAATATTTGTAGAGCAGCATTCCTAGAACAGACACGAACCAGCAATATTAGTCGATTATTTTTTTTAATGATGCTGTTACAAAACAGACTTTTGTATTCACTGGCACTCTCCCAAATGGACTTTTCTATATTCTCTTCTCTCTGCTCTGCTAATGTCTCTTCTGAATACGATTTTAAAAGTTATAATTAGCTAAGACCTCTCTTAGAGTGTCTGGAACCGATCACGTTAGCCCAGCTTCTCCGCAGCCTGTACTGGCTGTAAGCTCACAGCAGAATACAGCACGAGGTTTCTATCCTCCGCTATGTTTCAGTGTTTGGCTTCACCCCTTGGTGACCCGACAAATGCGCGAAAGACAATTGCGCGTCGACTAAAACGCGACGTACATATCCGCGACGACAAAATCGCGCTGATAAAATCGCGATCGACAAAATCGCGATGATACATGTTAATATCAATATTGCGAGACACAAAGGCAATGGAAAAGAATGAAGCATATATCAAATCTTAATAATTTTATTTAAAGATCAATATTAAGAGATACTGCTTGCAAATAATCCTTACACAAAGGCAATGAAAAGAATGAAGCATATATCAAATTTTAATAATTTTATTTAAAGATCAATATTAAGAGATACTGCTTGCAAATAATCCTCACACAAAGGCAATGAAAAGAATGAAGCATATATAAAATTTTAATATGCGTGCGGTTACGTAATAGAGTATCCACAGCGAACATACATAACACTTCTTGGACCGTGTCGAATGCTGCTATTCAAACTTAACATGCCATTCTTTACAATAGGTCCTTGGGAAATAATAATAATCTTATCATCTCATTCTCACCACTCAAGTTTACCTTCTTGAAATTCGGTCAGAAGAAGAAAATCATACATTATAATTAAATATAATTTAAAAAATAAATATAATAGGTCTGGGTTGCATATTCGGATTTCACAGAACACAACTCCTAATGTGCAAATGTATCGCTCTATTTAACCCGAGTCTGTAAACAGATGGGCGAAGTCCAGTGTGCCAGAATACTTGGCTACACATAAGTAGGCCACACGTGGCGATGTTTATCGCGATTTTATCGGCGCTAACTTGTCGATTTCAAGAAAGCGATTTCGTCGGCGCGCAATTATCGTTCGCGCATTTGTGGGTGAACCTCAGCCCTTAACTACCTCTCTCATCTGACATTTGTCTACTCTCCTTCTAGAAGCTTGCACTCATTCATACACATCGACATTCTGAGAGCAAAATATAGGTAAGATATCCGGGCAAGTCTTTGTGTCTGGAGTTTTTCTTATGCCTGGAGCATTCTATGTGTCTGGAGTATTTTTTTTTATATCCGGGCAGACTTTGTCTCTGGAGTATTTCTTATGCCTGGAGTATCCTTTGTTTCTGGAGTATTTTTTTTTGTCCGGGCAGTCTTTGTCTCTGGAGTATTTCTTATGCCTGGAGCATTCTTTGTGATATTTATAGGGCAGTGGTTCCCAAACTTTCTCTGTTCACGATATCCCTCAGGGTATCAAAATTTTTTTCACCAGCGCCCCAAGAAAGAAAAAACATCTACTAATTGCATTTGTTTGAATATCTCTCGGCGTCACTGTGGGAAACACCAGTATAGGGTATTTTTATTGTCTGGTGTATTTCTTATTTCGTATGACTGGAGCATTTTGTATGACTGGTGTATTTCTTATGACTGGAGTATTTCCACATTCTAACAGAATTTAATTTCGCATTGTAGAGATTTGTTGTTCTGCACGTCAACATGATATGTTCCTTTTTCATGCAGATTACAATATTCTACATTTCTACAGGCTATGGTATTCCACAATCTCACATACTGGTGTTCCACAATCTCACAGACTGGTGTTCCACAATCTCACAGACTGGTGTCCCACAATCTCACAGACTGGTGTTCCACATGTAGACCAATTGTGATCATATGGTAATCCAGAAATATATTAGCTAATATTTAAAACGAAACTGCAATTGATTGAGAAAAGAAATCACAGTTCATTTCTCTTTTAAATAAAAGAATTCATTATCTGTCTGTTTTACTTTTTCTTTTGCATATCTGTACGAGTGTCTATTTCTTAGCACATCTCTTTGTTTCCAGTCTGATTGCCCGTCTGATTGTTTGTCTGCCTGTCTGTCGCACATTAAAAAAAAAAGTGTTTCAAAAATCCCTCCTAGCACGGGATGGACAATGTCTTCGTGTGGGGGTGGTTATCTGCATGAACCACCATCCCCACGAACAACCACTTGCAAAAATTGTTGCCACTTTCATCCCGCGCACCTACATATTGTGACATACCTTTCCCATAAATCCACACACACTCCCAGCCACCACCGACCAGTAGCGGTTGGAGGTGGGGAAGCGAATTGTTGGAAAGAAATCCTTCATTTTGTCACTTGTCTCGAGCCTTTGGCTGAGAGCGCATGTTCTTCAGAAAAGTTCTAGCTTTGTGACGCATGCATGTGCATGGTAAACGTCATTAGTGAGTAAACTCAGAGTTGTAAATTTTAAAAAAAAGTAATTTTCATGCTTTCTTTTTTTCAACTAAATTGAAATGTAATTTTCGAGTTTTTTTCCTGTCAGCTGAGTAATAATGTATTTTTATTTTCATGTGTAATTTTTGTGTGACGTCTTACGACTCTGCAGTATTTCCTTATGTTTATTCCTATTCAGTAGAAATGCCATGCGATTTGATATTGACTGATTTGTTTGCAATTAACATGTGTAAGCCACTGTTGGGAACGTTGTAGCAGTTAAGGCGGCAGTTCTAGGTCTTCGTGCAACTGTTCTTGTAATGATTTAGAGAGTTTTCCTAGAGTAATGAAGTACCACTTTGTTCGATTACTTTGATCGTGTATGAATATTGATAAGGAGAACGTGCAGTACAATTTCGTGTTTATTTAAAAGTGGAGTCAAAATGTAATGCCGTTCACTCAGGGCAAAGAATAAAATAATTGAATTGTATAACCACTGAAACAATTCTGATGAATATTAAAAAAGATATGAGAAGCCATTCAGAGCATTCATGCATAAGAATTGTTTTCCAGGAGAGAGAATCGGCAGCGTCTTTAACCTGGTGGCTCCTTGGCTTTGCTTCTTTTGGTACCTCCTGAAATCCCTCTGTGGACTGGTGTGTGACTCAAACACTCCAGGTACTTTGGGGCCTTCATTTTCATCTTGCCTACTGTGCGAGCCAATCAGCAGCGTAAGCTTGCCTCTGACGTCAAGCAGAGCCAGCGAAGAGTGTCGGCTAAAATGGTCATGTGATCAGTCTTTTGTGTAAGCAAGTTGCCACCTCTCGTCTTCTCGCGATGTAAATTATTTGTGTTGTCTATATTTCATTTGACTGACATAACATTGTTAACGAATACAGGAATATTGGATAAACCCTATGTGAACCATTATAGATACTTTAAGCTGCGAAAGCAACCAACGATAGGTGATTATCAAGGGAACTATTGGATTCTGAACTATATTGATTTGAAAATATATGTTTATTTTGTTCCTGTGTATATGCCGTGTACGTCCTAATTTGTATTTGATTCAATGCCAAGCTGTAGTGTATAGTGTGAACTGTGTTGTGTGTAGTTAATTTATGTTGATAATAAAATTTACTGTTTCTTTGTTAAATAGCCACACATTTTTTTTTTTAAAAGAGAAAAAGATTCATAGCAGCAGGTGGGGGCTTCATATAATAATTCGGATATCGAATCTCAACGTGGGTGCCCGTTGCTAGTAGTTTGGGACATGCCATGTCAGCACTGATCTATTGTGTCTCCCTGTAACGTGGGGGCTAGCAGCTAAAAGGGGGGGGGAGGGGAAGTTGCTACTTTGCTCAATGTTTGTTAATTGTGAGTTGTATAATTGTAATTATCATAAAGTATAAAGATGATAATAATATTCTCATATTTTAAGATACCATTTCGTCTTTCAAAAAACCCTGTTGCAGACATATATAAGGATTGGAGCACATTATGGTATAGGCCCAGTACTAAGTATGGTATAGGCCAATACTAATTATGGTATAGGCCAGTATTAAGTATGGTATAGGCCAGTACTAAGTATGGTATAGGCCAGTACTAAGTATGGTGTAGGACATTACTAAGTATGGTGTAGGCCAATACTAAGTATGGTATAGGCCAGTATTAAGTATGGTGTAGAACATTACTAAGTATTGTGTAGGACATTACTAAATATGGTGTAGGCCAATACTAAGTATGGTATAGGCCCAGTACTAAGTATGGTATAGGCCCAGTACTAAGTATGGTATAGGCCAGTATTAAGTATGGTGTAGGACAGTACTAAGTATGGTATAGGCAAGCATTGCCAAGTTAAATTTCACAAGAAAAGAACAAAAGATGCTAAATTTCAATGACCATGACATTTAGTGAAATGAATTATTTTAATAAATAATCAAATCTGTTGCCATTTTAATTATTCAGTATTATAACACAAAGTGCAACAAGTATAAATAAAGCAAGAAATCCCCAACCCCACCCATTTATTTTGTTTTGTTCTCAGTATTTCTCCTCTGTGCTTCCCCATTTAATGCATCCAACAAAAGACAGCGTGACATTTTTGTAAGTAGGGTCGGGAAAAGGGGCAGGAGAGGAGGGGGGTGGAAGGGGTGGAACGGAATCTCTAGCAAGTTCAGCCAGTATTTCTTTCAGCAGAGTGCTGAAGTATTGTAACATGCAAGATCCATTGAAATGACACTCACAAACATCGGTTTACCATTCATACTGACTTTCACCCTGCCACTTCTCTCCCTTTTAAAATGCCTCTAGGAGTCACGTGAGCGTGGGGCTTTGTAAACTGATGGCTTGACAATATGCCACTCGACGCGCGCGCTTGACGCTTTGACTCATTCACCGAGCGCGTGCCACGCGCGTGCCGAAGTTGACGTCTCACCTGGCGGAGAAGTGCAGTGCTTTCGAATTATAAACCAATCAAGGGGAACGCTACATGAAGAAAAGAAAAAGAAAAGAGATGGTGCAAACGCATGCGCACATTGCACGAAGTCGAGCAGCACAGAATAATGTAGTAAGTGACTGGGATGGAGGCCGATGACGTCCAGGTCGTCTTTAGTGAAATTGGCGGTCCAGAACCAGACAGCTTCAGTCAAGATTCAATCAAATTCAATAGAACTTTAATCAAACAAATTTTAGAGTTTACTCAGAAACATTTAGTGTTTTCTTAAAATGTCTGTATAGATTGCTCATACGAATGAAACAAATAACTACCTCGGTGCCATAAGACTCAAACGAACTTTCTCGTACATCACATTGTCATGATTATGAACTATAGCTATTTATAAACTCTAATTGTAACTGTTGAACTATTCGGAATATGTAACCATGCTGTCTTATGTTATTTCTTATTTCTTATTGAATATATTTATTCTTCATACTTACACTTATAATTATGTTGGATGGATGGAGTGTATGGGGCGCTTCCGGCTTCCGCCGCTTTCGCGCCACTTATATGTTGCAGTCTGTCGCCATTTTTGTAATTGCTCTTTATCGGGGGGGGGGGGGGGGGGGCAGATTTCTTGCACTTTCGTTCGTGCGTGGTTGAGTTGTACTTTGATTGGTTAATTTAGTAAATTAAATTAGTGTTAATGTTCTAGCCTAGGGATACGGGTCATCTGTTCTAGAACTAGGTTTGCATGTAGTCTAGTTTTAGAGGAAGGTGGATGTAGGCTACATAAGCCATTATGTGGCAGTGTCAAGCTTTCTTTCCCATTACCAATCTAGCCACTGTATAGAGTAGATAATTTAATTATAATCAGTGCGTGTTGAGGTCACTGACCCTTCTGCATTTACACCCTGGTGATTGCGTGTGGCAGGATTGGGAATGATGAATTATTTCTCTCTCTCCACCTCCATCTTTTTGATTGACCTGGAAGCACATGTGCGAGGTCAACTAGAACAGCTGACCAGTATTTAAATAGGTCGCCTCAATCACACCACAATTTTTCCTTATTTTTACCGAACTTCGCTACATAATACAACTAGAACAAAAAGAATGTGTAGAGGTTTTCAAACTTTCAAACCCGAGATCACACACCCACGCACACGCACAATTATATACACACACATACACACACACACACACACACACACACACCCACGCACACGCACAATTATATACACACACATACACACACATACACACACACACACACACACACACCTACATATTAACAGGCGGCGTATAGATATTCAAATCACAATCGCCCTGTATTTCGTTTTTTGTAGACCAGCCATGTAGACTAAATGACAACCATCCACGTCTTGCGAACCGTTGATTTTTGTTTTGTTGTTTGTTCAAAATGCACATAATTTTAACGTGATTTTTCAAAACAAACTAACAACCAAACAACACACATTTTTTAACAGGAAAAAAACAATCAAACAACATATATATTATACAAAAAAACAACCAAAGAATAGCACATACATTATTTAAAAGGAAGAACAGCCAAAGAACAACAAACATTTTTTTAAAAGCTGAAATACATAAATTGTTTAGAAGAAGAAAGAAACAAACAATACATAGGCCTAAATTATTTTATTAAAATAATAATAACTCCCTTCTACAATATAACCTATGAAGCAGCAGCAGCAAAGAGGCAGCTGACAAGAAAAAATAAAATTGAATACGAAATCTTGTTCAAGCCTGCATTTGAAAATAACTCATCTCCCACCCCACCCCCCCAACCCCACCCCCCGCTACCCACTCCATTATAGACACCTTTTGTCCTTCTTTTATAAAAATACCATTCCCCGTTTGGGAACTTGCGATCAAGCAACCACAAAACAGACATACTACTCTCTCTCTCTCTCTCTCTCTCTCTCTCTCTCTCTCTCTCTCTCTCTCTCTCTCTCTCACACACACACACACACACACACACACACACGGACAGCGTAAATGCGGCAGAAAGTTGACACTTAAGATTAGTCTTGAAACACCATCAGTCCTTGTTAGGTGTGGCAATCGTGACATGTTATCCTTTCCACTTCTTCTCACCCACCCACAACGATGCAACAGTGCCTCTGGGCCAGTTGTATCAAGCATGCTGGTAGATGGGTGGGAGCGGGGTACATTTTCGAAGGGGATGCTTCACCGGGTGTGCTCTACTTCCAATAACGAATGAGGTCCACGAACGCCGCACAGGT
Source organism: Sinotaia quadrata (assembly GCA_028829895.1). Classification (NCBI taxonomy): domain Eukaryota; kingdom Metazoa; phylum Mollusca; class Gastropoda; order Architaenioglossa; family Viviparidae; genus Sinotaia; species Sinotaia quadrata. The sequence continues at coordinate 112,133,138 of CM054179.1, forward strand.
CTTTCAAACAACGCGTAAACCGGAGTTTGCGATTTTTTTCCTAGACATCTTGCCGTCTGCGCTTTGTTTCGATAACTGCAGGCGTGAACCGGAGTTCGCGTGCCACTACGTCTGAGAGTTGTCGCACCTGTTGGCTAAAACTTTTGAATTTCTCTTCATCCCAAACCGGAGCCCATCAAGCGTGACTGGGGAGGTTAGACCGGAGACTTGTAACTAAGACTTTTTCGAGCCGGCACATAATAACTTCACTGATAACTTGGAAAAGATAATACTATAAATGGAATTAATTTTGTGCACTCTGTCTATTTGATCGATTCTTTCATTATTTGTTTGGTATGTCTTGGAGATTTTGTGTGTGTGCTGTTGTTGCATATGTTCTGAATGTTGTTCTTTGTCTTTCTGGTTGAGTTGCTGTATTTGTTATTGTTTCGCTGCTAGCTTTGTTTCTTGACTGATATTTACATTTGTGTTTGTTCTGCTATCGTTGTCATATTTGATGCTTTGTTGAAGTTTTTTATTTGTTGCGTTGTTTGATAAGTAACTCTTTTATTATGGGGTGCTGTTACTTGTTTTGTGATTGCTTTATATGTAAGCAGCTTTGTTGTGGGCTGCAGCTGTTAATTGTGATTGGAAGCAGGATTTCTTTTGTCAGTTTCTGTTGTCATGTTGTTGTTTTTTATGTTAAGCATTTTTGTTGTAGGTTGTTTGCTATGTTATTGTTAGGAAAATAAGCAGTTTGTTGTAGGTTTTTGTTGATGTTGTTTTATTATGTAAGCACTTTAGATTGCTGTTGTTCGTTGCGTTGTTGTTTTGTATGAGTAGTTTGTGCAGATTGTTTGCTATGTCGTTGTTTCGTTGTAAGCAGTTTTCTTATTGTTATGGTTTTTGTTAATCTGTGCATTTCTTTTTATATTTTTGCTATTTTTTCTTTTTTTTGATTTGCTATTGAATGTCATTTATTTATCGCTTGTGAGCATACTTATTTGTTTATTACGTTCTTTCGTTGAGTCCTGTAATTTTGAATGTTTGCTCGGCTTTTTAATGTTGTTTTCACTTATTTTCTTTTGTGATTTTATATCGTTATTTATTTTAAGATTTGTTTTGTTTCTGTCCTGCATGATTTATAATTTTTGTTTTATATAGCATTTGTTGTGTTATTTTTATTTTGTTTCTTTACCTATTACATTTTAAAAAAAACTTCTTGTTTTGTAGTAATTATATTTTCTCTGCCTTAGTAAATAAAAACGTTTCGATTTGCAAGAGTTTTATAGGCATTGCCTAGTTTAGACACTGATATAGTTAAAGTATTGAAGTAAAGTCTTTAGAAAGTTGATTAGTTTTACAAAGTTAAATAAATATACATAACAACTCCCTTGTACTAAGGCCACAATTTCCATTACGGTATAAAGTGATTTAATACGGTCCGAATTTCTATTCGAAGATTTTCACGAATCCATAAATAATCTTGTGAACAGTAAAGACATGAAAATTGATTTATGGAAAGCTTTTGCACTAAATCCTAACTGATCACGTGACCCTAAAGTTTCGCTGCAAAACGTCGATAGAACACGCCATGGGAGATAAATCCTCCGAAAAATTTCTCTGCACGTAAATATTCTCTCGAACACACGAGACAGAGGGTGGCGGAGAACTGTAGGCAAGTAGTTTCAAAAGCCATTTTCTTAATTATCTAATTTTGTCTTGCTCTGTCTGCCACAGCATTCTTGAATCCTTTAGGTAACGTAAGATAACGTTCGTGTTGCGAGTGCTAATGTTTACGCGTAATGAAACGTTCGTGTTGCGAGTGCTAATATTTACGCGTGACGAAACGTTCGTGTTGCGAGTGCTAATATTTACGCGTAATGAAACGTTCGTGTTGCGAGTGCTAATGTTTACGCGTAATGAAACGTTCGTGTTGCGAGTGCTAATATTTACGCGTAACGAAACGCTCCTGTTTCGAATAATAATATTTATGCGCAATGAAATGCTCGTGTTGCAAATATTAATATTTATGCGAAATTAACGCTCGTGTTGCGAGTGCTAATATTTGCGTGTAAAGGAACGCTCGAGTTGCGGGTGCTAGTATAATACTTAATTAAACGCTAGAGTTGCGAGTACTAATATTAATTTTGAATACTGTCTTTATATGGCTTTACATTTTTACTTATTAGTTTCTTTCGGCTTTAAAAAAATAACCAGTACCACTTAAAATAATTCTGAACTACATCCATTTTGGTGTTTCAATGTGCCTTCTCACTAAGTAGATCCATCGCTTTCTAATCTCTGTCACACAAAACAGTCTCGTGCTTTATTCTCTGTTGTACAAAGCAGGACCTTTCTTTCTATTTTCTGTCGCATGAACTAGGTCGATCGTCTATACCTCGATTGTCCGAAGTTGGTCAATCGTCTATACTTCTATTGCCTGAACTAGGTCGATCGTCTATACCCCTATTGCCTGAACTAGGTCGATTGTCTATACCCCTATTGCCTGAACTAGGTCAATCGTCTATACCCCTATTGCCTGAACTAGGTCAATCGTCTATACCCCTATTGCCTGAACTAGGTCGATTGTCTATACCCCTATTGCCCGAGCTAGGCCGATCGTCTATACCTCTATTGTCCGAACTAGGTCGACCGTTTATACATCTATCGCACGAACTAGATCGATCTGCCTGAAAAACTCTCCCAGATTTTAAAAGTTTTTACCAAGAAAGACAAGTCAAAATGAACTTATTATTGCTCCATGTACACTAGCTATTATAATACTTGTGTGCATTTAAGCGCATTCATTTACCTGCATATATTTTCTATTAGCAATCATGTATGAACTGTTTTAAAGTCCATTCTTTCTATATCTGTCAGTTAATTTACCATAAGCTAACGATTGCCTGTATGATTGGACTCGAGTTTCAATTCACAGTGATTAGAATAGAGTACTTCTTCAACAAAGAAATGTTCGGTCCATTGGTCCATCCCAATTGGTTGAGGTTGTTATGAACAGCGTGAGACTATTCATCATAAAATCTACTAATTCAATTGGAACTGGTTGAGGTTGTTATGAACAGTGTGAGACTATTCATCATAAAATCTACTAATTCAATTGGAACTGGTTTAGATTGTGTCAGCAATTTTGTAGCATATTCTCAAACTGAATTGTTTACTCCGACTCTGTCTCTTACAAAATTGCCATCAAAAGGAATGCCCAAGGTCGGGTCACTTTGACAATTTAACAATTTTTATGACGTCTAGAAATGGAGATAGGCAAATTTACTCTGACACATAAACAAGCAAAAGATCTCATTCTAAATTATGGCTTATAAGCATCAACATGCTGCATGCTATTATTAGCACTACCAGTTCTAAGTAAGTTATGTAGTATTTACTAAGATTTAATAATGAATATGAATAATAGCACAATACAACCATACACGGAGACAGTGCATATTGAAAATTAAAACTATTACTATTATTTACTATTACTACTAAACTATTACTTTTTCTTATTAATGTTAATAACAGTACAGCCAGTAAAATTGCTGCCATAATATGGTTTAATTAAAATGAAATGAGTGCACACCTCAACATGTATGCTCGGTATTAATTACATTGTTTATTTACAACTTTTTAGTTTTTCATCTTAACATTGTCTAACATTATGAGTATAATAGAAATTTAGATGTTTACATAGCGAAAGTTAGTAGTTAGTTGGCAGACAGAAATGGCTAGATGTACACTCTATGTAACAAACCCACTTACTAAAGCATCCATCTATTGCATAGTTTAATTAGAAAGGTTAAACGTGACTGACAGTGGACTCGGTATGCATCCGCATCGATTTGTACTTCGTTTGTCTCCCCTGAAATGGATTTATTAAATTGTGCTCTAATGCACACTTTCCACAATGTTTAAATGCTTCCTTTCGAAACATTGCACTTTTTGTTTCATCAGGTGTGATTTGATAAGGAGCTAGTCACCACCTGTTTTCTTTTTTTACGTAAAAGATTCGAGATATTTTTTTGTGATTCACTATCGTGATATTTTCGTGTATTTGTCGCTCTATGTTCCTGTCCTGTCTTTTTTTTACCATAATGACGTCACATGCTTACGTGTTTTTCAATGACGTTTTCGGGAAGCACGAACCTTTGTGATCCGCCAAGTTCGTAAAGGAAAACATATTTTAAAATCATTAAGTGCATTTATCTGAATGCTAATATTGATATGGTTCATTATTACAAAGTCACTTGTAGATGTTTTGTATCATAACTGAATGCTGATATTGATATGATTCATTATTACAAAGTCACCCCAGAGCATAGCAGTGACAGAGCTCTCTTAGTTAACGAGAACAATTAAAGAATTTTGCTATAATTTACCAAACTGTTCATCATGCGAGATGCTGGGTTGTCTCACAACAGAGAACATTCATTAACAGATTGTTCCTTTGGCGTTTTTAAGCCACGTCACTCATTTAAGAGTGAGTGAGCGAGATCCAGTACGTAATGATTCACATCCATTAAAATGGATACGCCCTCTCCATTAAAGTATTGAGCCATATTCATGAAAGCGTGTAGAGCTACATTAATTAAAACATAGAGCCGTAATAAATAAATCACGGAGCCGTGTTCAGTTAAGCGTAGAGCCGTATTAAATAAAGCGAGGAGCCATATCCATTAAGACTAGTGAGTCATATCTAATAAAGGAATGAGCAGTATCCGCACCATTATAAGTTTAGTGCCATAATCACTAGAGAGGGTAGTGGTAAACACCATCCATTAATGTGCTCAGACATATCCATTGAAGTACGTGGTTCATATCTTTATGCGTTACACTTTTCTATCGTCACCAACTCCCTGTGTCAAGAAACAACAGGCCAGGTGCTCACTGCTATGTAACGAGATCTTACACGCTTGAATACACGAATTTCATTATTAAGAAAATGTGTATCACGATTAACTTGAACGTGCTTGATATGTATGTTGTGTCACGATTAAATTCAAGGCATGTGACAGTTATATCCTGGTCACGTTTAATTGCCACACATGCGACAATGCTTTTATATTTCGATTATTTGTACTGCATGTGACATTCAGGTATAGTCATGTGACTTTAGGTATAGTTATAGGTTATAGTCATGTGAAGTGATTACAGACAACACACTAAACATGTCCTTTAGCTGCATAGCGGACTCTAGCTGCATAGCGTGAATTACAAAATGTTCAAACTAGTCTATTGTTTGTCACGTGTGTATGTGTTTGAGTTTATGTGCGTGCGTCCGTATGCATGCGTGAGCTTAACTGGAAGCGGGTGTCTTTGTGGCATCTATCTATCTATCTATCTATCTATCTATCTATCTATCTATCTATCTATCTATCTATCTATCTATCTATCTATCTATCTATCTATCTATCTATCTATCTGTCTATCTATCTATCCGTCTGTCTGTCTGTCAACATATCTGTCTGTCTATCTATTTATCTACCTATTTGTCTAGATGCACGAAGCAACAAATGCAAGAACATTTAAGTTTGAGACATAAACATACACGCACACACTCACACGCATGCATACCACATAAATGTATAGTGTATGTGTGTTTATATATGTATGTGCGAGTATCTGTGTGAATAAAACTTAAATGAACTTTAAATTTTTATTTTATTTCTTTGAGTTCTTCAAATTTTATTTATTTATTTTTATTACCATAAACAGGGTAAAAAGGATTCTTAAAAACAACCAATACACTTGTATTGCATCTGTAACTAGATCAGATTTTACAAATAAGAATTCACATGGCTAGCGGTTGACATGGATTTTTTTTTTCAACACCATTTGCCATATTGATTTGAAAATTACTCCAGTAGCTTTTGATATTATTCAAACACTAGACCCCAGTCCGCTCACCGATCAATGACGTACATTGCTACCTGGCCGTTGCCCTGGCTGACTGCTCGCACACTACCTACAGACGCATTGATTTGTTCTTTACTCGACCAGCTGTATCTGTACTCTTGCCCAGTCGAGCGTGGCCAGACGTTCGAGATGCCTTGGTATGCGTAAAACGTCATAAACCTGTCATATGTGTGTGCAGAAGTTCTGCTCGTAGTCTGGAGCTGTAATTGACAATATTCTTTACATAATATTGTAAAGAAAAGCAGGGTTGGGAGGTCCTTTTTCCGGAATTATTCAAACTGGGCAAATTTAGTGGTTGACTGGACTGATTAAATTAGATATATAATTAAAATTTAAGTACATTCGCTCAGCATTGAATTTCACAGGGGAGTGAATCTTTGTTGCGCCCAAGCTACGCATATTCTGTGTGTGTATGTGTGGTATACATAGATATGGGTTTATGGCTTAAGACCATGTAGGGTAAATCTTGACATAGTTCGGGACAGACTTCAGAGAAGTTAAACATTGGCGAGAGAGAGAGAGAGAGAGAGAGAGAGAGAGAGAGAGAGAGAGAGAGAGAGAGAGGGAGGGAGAGAGAGAGGGAGAGAGAGAGAGAGGGAGAGAGAGAGTTTGGGTATTGTTTCTTAACAGACATTTGAGAATAATTTATGATATACATAAGAAAAATGAAGGATAATTTAGAAAATTTATCCGAAGAAGTATAGTTTAGGGAAGGCTGTCGACAGATGGGGTCTAATGGGATTGATTCCCAGAGCCCTCAGCGCCAAGGGCATATTTTTTCCACTTTAACAGTGCAACCATTGCTGTAAGCTACCAAACTTTTACAAAGATGGGGCCCACCAAACAATTCATTTGTAGGGCTCGACAAAAGCTCTCGGCCCTGAGTTTAGGACATACATCAGAGAAGTTAAAGATTGGTTAGGATACTCATTACAATAGACAATTAAAGTTCAATAATTATAAAAATATATATACGATCCGATCCATCGCATGGGTAAAATAATATATTCACCATTTTATTTATTTCAAATTTGCTGTGCCATATGTCGCTTTGCGATTTAATAAATAATCAATTCTTCACAAAGAATGTCAACCTGTATTGTGCTCGACCTTTTCTTTGTGCACCCGGCACTAATTCATTAATTAATTTAATCTCATCGGAATGTGTTGTATGTTTGTTCTTTAGTTTTCAGAAATTATATGTAAATAAAGATGAAATATTGTTTCCTCCTGTCTCTTTCTTTTCATATCTCTCTCTCTCTCTCTCTCTCTCCCCCCCTCTCTCTCTCTGTCAATCTTTTTTCTATGTTCCTTTCCTCTTCTAATCCACCCTCTCCCTTTTCCGCCTCCCGTACTCTGTTTAAAAAATCTGAATCTTTATGTTTGAATTTTAAGGGATTGCTTTGAGCAAATGGCTGAATATGTTCTAAAAATTTGCTCAGTATAAAATGTCAGGGAAAGAAAAGTTTAATTGTTGAAACACTTTCGCTAGGAAATTAAATACTTTAGTTTTGTAGGTAATATAATATCAGGTAATACCCCTTTGTGGCACTGAATCCAAACAGACCCAGTTTCTAAATGAAATACAGAAAGTAGCATCTCAGCAATGTGGCTTATTATAACAGTAAATTAACAAAATCAGTAACATATATCACCTCGATGTGTTTAGTTTTAGTACCTGTTACAGGCAAAGTAAATACGCGTTTGAACAACGCTAAAGTAGTGAATATTTTGTGCGACTCGAACGGTTTGTGTCGACTTGACACAGAAGTTAAATATTAAAAGAAAACGACTCTCTTACTTTCTAATCAGTTGCAGGCGAATAACCATACGAACAAAATCTCATCTGTCGTAACTTTCAAAGAGACTGGCTGACAGAATAAAATCTATTAATAGCAATACATTAGTTTTAATATGCCTACAAAGGCGGAAAATGAGGTCATAGCTAAACTCCAATTGTCTCCCCTTTCTGCTGCCCTGTTCTCTTTGTGCTGTCTAGTTCTCAATATCTGTTTTGTTCTCTTCTTACTCTCTTGTTCTCTTGTTTTGTATACAATTTAGTTACTTTAAAGCACTGAACTGTTTTGTTCTCTTGTTCTCTTGTTTTGTATACAATTTAGTTACTTTAAAGCACTGAACTGTTGACAATGACCGGGTACGCAAACCTTTCGCATGACGTTCTATTTCCTGTTGTTTTCTGGTTGTCCTTTTCTCCTTTTGTTGTATGATAGAGGCACTTCAGTGTCACATCGCTATCTAGAAAAGAACTGATTTCCAATATATTTTTTTTAAGCAAGCCGCTGAAAGACGTGAAGTAAATAAATATAGCCATATCGCGGGATGTCTTACTTTTGTTTTATTGCTACTAATGCATTATGGGAGATATCTGGCATTTCCTTCTTTTATTTCTTTAAAAATAAATTTACAAAATACTAAAGAAATAAGTATGGCTTGTAACAGTTGTCGTTCTTTACTTGTCGCGCGTTGTTTCTGTCCATTGTCTGTTGTTTTTCAAATGTGCCTGTTTGATATTTTATTGCACGTGTCAGATTCATCTATTGTTCGCGCACTTCCGTTCCATTGCTGTCACATATTACATTAGTTGTCACATGTGTGTGCAGTTCTCGGCAGCTATGTCATAATCACGTGACGTGTGCCAAAACGTTGGACCCATTCGAGGAGAGGCTTCAGGCTGCAGCACAAGTCACGGTCAACATTTGTCGTCACGTGGGTGCAGGTCTCAGCATTTGCGGTGATTATGTCGTGTATCACGTGTTTGACCACGTGAGAACGGATTCAGACTGTAGCAAGTCTCATGTTCACGCGTAACAGTTTCGGACAGATGCACGTGTGATTGTGTGTGTGTGCAAGCTTATACGTGTGTGCAAAGTGCATATGTTGTGAGGATGGGTGATGGAGATCAAATGAAAATTCATTGAGCAAGACGACACATGCAGCGTCGTTCAGAGACATCAGGAGAATAAATGACGTCACATTAGAAAACCTACAATAATATCTCAGATACATAAACGTTGCATAATAATGTCATAAAATAATAGGTCACACAATAAACTGTCATAAATATATTTACCTTTTTACATTAACAATGTATGTATACATTGCCTGATGTGAAAAAAATAGTATTGATGAATATAAAATGTGACTGAACTCTGGCAACTGCTGGATGCAGAAATAATTTGTTACTTTAGTTAGTATTCACATAAAGATATAGACATTTAAATATTATTATGATGGTGACTTATGTCATGTTAGTACTAAAGTTTACTTTTTCACTTGGATGTACAATATATATTTTGTAATTTTCTTTCACTTACCTGAGGATTCTTCAGAAAGGCAAGTAGCTGAATACAGAGAGGTTTTTGCTAGTATCTGAATGTGAAATGATTTAAATAATTATTAATAAAAAATACATTTTACAAACTGTGTCTTTTTTCTTTGTTTACAATTTGCATGCTTATTTACAGTTGCATTTACCACATACATTCAAAGGTTTTTTTGAGATATTAAAGTTTTGGTTTTGTGAACATGAGAACTAAAATAAATAAGTATTGAAATATTTAATAAAACAATTAAAAAATATAATTTGTGACTGAAACTGCATTTTGTATAATTTCTCTACAGACGTTTAATTCATTTCCTGTACAAGGAACATGTACGACTAATGGCAGGTTATCCAATATTAAACAAATTATTATATTTTATTCGTGAAACAACTGATTTAGTGTTTATACTTCTGAGAATTGAATATAGGGCTTTTATTTCTGATAATGTGATTAAAAAAACAACTACATGATAAAAGAAATAGATGTATATGAGAAGTGGATTTGTGTGCATATATGTGTCTGAAAAAGATACTTTAGTAAACACTTTTTATTTAAAAAAATAAATTGTGATTGTTTATTTCTAATTATCTGATTACCGTTAATGATATCAATATCATTTCTCTTTGAATAAATGCCAATTATGTGTGCTGTTTGTGCTTAGAAAATGTTGTACACGTTGCAGTTAGTAGCCCTCGTGGTACATGAATTCATAATGCCTTCAGGTGAAAATGGATTAGCCAGGTAACACTGACTAAGATTAGAAAGACTGGAATGAGTGACTCCCTAGGCTAGATTTAAGCAGGTGTTCATTAGGGATGTTAAACTGGACAGAGCCATGACTCGAGAACATACTGACATTTAGCAGAGTTGATAGAACCACAAGTTGACCAGTGACCAAAGACTGAGCACTAACTTTGACCAACCACAGTGATTCAGAGTGCAAATTAGAATCAAATATTTGTGACAGAATTTGCTAAAACTTTTATTCTCCTCCTAGAAGCAGATGGCTAGAATCCCTATTTGAAAAGTAAGAAAAATTTGCATGTTTGTTAGTACAAACACTACTTATAATTAAGATCAAACATTGTTTTCAGTCGACCCAGATTGTTTCTCACTTGTTTTGTGTTTAGTGAGTGTCTTGTTAGTGAAAGAATTTGCATTTGCTGGATATTCATGCTTAATGAGACGAAGCTGATTGCCGAGTTCAAATTTAGCAGGTAATTAACCAAAAACCTTACGTGTGTGCTTTAGATTTTTGTTCAATCTGAACAACGCTTAAGACCATAATCTAGCTCCATTTCCTTTTGTTTGTGTTGCTGTTATCAGTCTGTTATCAAGAGAAGCTGTGTCCTTCCACGTGACTCGTGACGTGTTTACAGCATTCGCCTTAGAGAGTAGATTAAGCTTTGGAGTAGGATATATTTAGAACTCAGACGTTATGTCCTTGGCGCTTGAGTTCTCTGAATTAGATATGATGGATTATGAAAGTGCTGAAGTTGTATTCGATAAAAATAAGATCAGCATTATAATTGTAACTAGTTTTGGCCTATTTATTCGTCTGTAAAGTTGGGTGCCTTTTCCCAATATCGCTTCCAACATTAAAATATAATACTGAATTATTCGATACAGAACACGTACGAGAGTTTGTAATTTAGTCATAAATATTTGCAAAAACACAAATTGCTGCTCTTTATTTTATTCCTTTGATATTATTAAAACGCAAATTTCAGTCTTAAACAATGACGACCTTATCTGGCATAACGTTTCAAATTGCACAAGAGAAAGCAACTCTTAGTCAATAACAAAGTTATCCACCCTACCAATCACTATACAGACCTTTGCCAGTTGTGATTCTACCTTATACTTCTGCCGATCTCGGTAAAGCCCGCGAACGACTCCGATCTTGGTAAAGCTCACGAACGATCCGATTCCGACCAGAAATCATTTAGGTCCTAAGGATCTCGTAAGCCAAGCATGTGTGTAGATCTCTTCTACTATACCATACGACGTCATGGTTACGCTGAGCTGCTTCCATGGTGATAATTTATAGCGGGGATCGGGTAGACCCGGTAGAGGGCAGAGGCTAGGGTTCCTTTTATGTGTCCCTCACACCACACTTTGTCTTTTGTTCTGGTAAATGTCCAAATTCTGATCTCCAGGATTGCTGACACGGTTCTCCACTGGGATGTATGATATTCTGTCTGTAGAATATGTGTCTCGTGGCAAATATGTCTCGTGCAGAGCATGCGTCTTATGCAGAGTGTATCCCGTGCAGTACTTGTGTCTCGCGCAAAATATTCCTAGAGTAGAATATAAGTGACATGTAGAATGTCTCATAAAGAATATATGTGACATGTAGAATGTGTCTCATAGAGAATATATGTGACATGTAGAATGTGTCTCATAGAGAATATATGTGACATGTAGAATGTGTCTCATAGAGAATATATGTGACATGTAGAATGTGTCTCATAGAGAATATATGTGACATATAGAATGTGTCTCATAGAGAATATATGTGACATGTAGAATGTGTCTCATAGAGAATATATGTTTCTCTTGTAGAATGAGTTCGTGTAAAATATTTATATGTTGTCCTATAGGTTATATATGCCGTGTACAACATGTGCCATATGAATATGCGTGTCGTGTAAAATATATGTGTCATGTAAAATATATGTGTTATGCAGAATATACATCTCGATTATAATGTATGCAGAATATTCATCTCGAGCAGAGCAAACGTCTTGAGTATAAAATATATAAACGTGTTATTATAAATATAAATCTTTGGCAGAATATCTCATACACGCACATATAAAAGTCTCGTGTTTAAAATAAATATATACATTATTATTTATAAACGTCTCGTGTAGAACAGTGGTTCCCATCCTATTGTCCGCGGATCCGCAAGTAGAAAACAAGTATATATATATATATATTGTGTGTGTGTGTGTGTGTGTAGAAAAAAATATATAAATGTCTTGCGTAGAATAAAAACATTTCATGTAGACTAAATGTACTGAGTACACTTGAGCAGTTTATTAAAAATTATCGCAAATAAAATTTTAAATAAAGTACATTTCTAGCCTTTAAAAGTTTGTGGCAATGAATGTAGAGATAATTTAATTATGTTGTTTGCTTAAAAAATATTTCCCTTTTTCTTCTTCTTTGTTCTCTTTTATTGTAAGTTTGTCTCTCTCTCTCTCTCTCTTTTTAATATAAAACTCCCAACAATTTTCAATCGATTTAATTAGCGAATCGCCTTAAACAGAGATTTACAACGGCACGTGCTTACAGTAGCCCAGCACTATCTGAGTCCCACTATCTCATACCCACCCACCCCGTCACTGCTAAATTATGCAGGTCCGATTTCTTGTTCACGTCTTGGTCATGCCTATGTTCTGCACGTATACCCATCGCTTCCCTGTGCCAAGTGTGCTGGCACCAATTAATTTCAATACTTGTGCCAAGTGTGCTGGCACCAATTAATTTTAACAGTTGTGCCAAGTGTGCTGGCACCAGTGAATCTCAACATCTGTGCCACTTCCTCTGGAACCAAGGAATACAAACACACCTCTTTCTCGTGTGCTGACACCAAAGAAATCAAACACCTGTGTAACGTGTGCTGACACCAATGAATACAAACGCCCGTGTCACGTTTACTCACACCAATTCATACCAACATTTGCGCCAAGTATCCTGGCATCAGTTTCCATACCAACAGCTGTCAAAGTGTGCTGTCACCAGTTGATACAAACAGCTGTCAAGTGTGCTACCAACGTTTTATTTCAAGAGCTGTGTCGACACTAAAGTGGTTTCTGGAACTTTATCAGGTGTCCTATCACCAAATGACTCCACGAGTAAAGTGTGCTGTCATCAAGAAACTCCAACAAAGTTATATAAAATGCATTTCTTTTTACTGTGTGAAATTGGGTTCATTTTTATTTTGTCTGTATTAATTTAGATCTAAATATTTTAGTAGGCACCTAATGCTGTTGTTTAAATGTCAAGGACGTACGCAAATATAAATAAACCTAAATGTGCTAGTAGCATATCCAAATATTTCTCTAAGCACACTGAACTAATTTTAATATCGGTGAAACGAGGTACAACTATATTATTGACAGGGGAAGTAAGCATGGAGTATACAAATGATAGCTTCTCCCCCATTGGTTCTTGGGCTATGAGGAGAAGAGAAGACTCTAAAAATAAAAATTAGAGAGAAAGAGAGAGAGAGAAGAACTTTAGCGGAATAAGTTACAATGCCAAGTATGTATAAACCGAGAAAATGTAATGAAGAATTCATGTCTAAATATAATGACTTTTGATTAAATGATAATTGTTTTATTTTGGTTAAATGTAATACGTTTAATCAAATAAAGGGGGTTTCCTCCCCTGTTCTAGTCAACAAAAATTAACGAAACGAACATAAAAAGACCTCGTGCACAACATTAAAGTGTATCTTCTCATTAAAAAAAAAAAATGTTTGGTATTAAAACAGTGATGCAGACGACAGTTTGTGCATTTCTGACATATTTTTATTCTTACAAAGAAATGCTTACATCGCTAGCTATTCGCTTAGCAAGAGTGCTAAAATGTGACCTTGAACACGAAGGTCAAAGGTAAAAATTTCTCATTAAATACATCGGGTAGCATATGACATACTTTCAGGAAAACGCGCGTTGCCTAGTTAAACTGTTTCTGCTTGCTCGAACATGGTGAATTAAATGAAGACGCGGTGCCATCAGAAAAATAATAGCCAAATCCCACCGATAAAGACAGTGCTGCGATACGATCTCTGAAAGTACTGTTACAGCAAGAAAACGAGCGATCGCAAAATTACGTCACAAGTATTGACTTAGATAGTCCATGTTCATCATTGGTATTAACTTAGGCCATTTTCACCATAAGTATTGACTTAGATAGGCCATTTTCACCATTAGTATTGATTTGGATAGGCCATTTTCACCATAAGTATTAACTTGGATAGGCCATTTTCACCATAACTATTGACTTAGATAGGCCATTTTAATCATAGGTGCTGACCTGGGCAGGCAATTTTCACCATAATTATTGTCTTAGATAGGCCATTTTCATCATAAGTATTACTTGGATAGGCCATTTTCATTATTAGTATTGACCTAGATAGGCCATTTGCACCAAAAGTATTGACTTGAATAGACATTTGCACCATAAGTGTTGACTGGGATAGGCCATTTTCACCATTAGTATTGACTTGGATAGACCATTTTCACCATAATTCTTTACTTAGATAGGCCATTTTCATCATTAGTATTGACTTGGGTAGGCATTTTAACCATAAGTATTGACTTGGACAGGCAATTTTTTTATCATTAATATTGACTTGGACAGGCAAATTTTTTACAATTAGTATTGACTTGGACAAGCAAATTGTTACCATTAGCATTCACCTGGATATGACATTTTTTCCCCGAAATACATCAGTATCAATTCAGATTATTGATTGAAACAAGTCCATCATGGTTTCTTCAAGTCATGAATGATTAACTGAAACAAGTCATAATCAAGTCAATTCATTGCCTTACTTCATCTTCGACATAAATTGTTAATTCAGTTATATGCCAATGCAGTTGTTTCTAAAATTAAAAATCTTTAGTGTTCGCAATAGAGAACACGAAATTTATTAATCGCAGTTGTGATTTTTGCCAGAGAACATTGAAATCTTACCATTACTTTTTCCTACTGAGTTATTTTTAGAGAGACTTAAACAATATGTTACAAGAATAAAATAGTTTCAAAATGTTGTTACAACGATAACATACATTTTTCTAAAAAAAAAAAGGTTTAATTATGCCCATTAGTTTAACTGACCCATTAATTTCACTTAATCAAGCATTAACTGACCAATTAACAATCTAGAAGTAATAATTACTTAATTGTAGCTGAAGAACGAAAAGCTCAAACTACCCAAAGATCCAACCAATGAACTTTCTAACTAACTAATATACAAATTAAGTAACTGACTAATGAGATAAGTAACCGACTAACGATAAAAAAATAACGAACAAAATAAATAACGAACGAACAAACAAGCTCACACACACACACACACACACACACACACACACACACACACAAAAACTACTAGGCACCTACCTACCTACACATCTAACTAACTAACTATGTTACGATCAAACTAATTTACTACTAAAGAATTAAAGAACTAACTAACAAAGTAACTAATTAATGATTTCGATCAGGCTAACAGACTTACTATCTATCTTATGTTCAAACTAATGTCTGAACTAAACAACTTAACACAGAAAATGACTGATGAACATCGTAACTAAAGAAGTAAGAATGGAACTAACCAGCTGACTAACCTACGATTACGTTAACACCCTATATGACTAGCGAACTAACAAACCAAACAATTAACTCACTATCCTTCGAGTAAACCAGCATAAAAAGGTAACTTACAAGCACAAGAACTAATTAATTATCTCAGTAACTAACAAATTAGCAATCCAAGTAACTATCTTACGTTGAAACAAACGTAATTAAATTAATTAAATGAACCAAACAACTAACTAACCTAGCAACTAATTAAATACCTTACGAACAAACGAGAATCCTAATTAACTCGCGAACTAACTAAAAGGTACATTGATCGAAGTTTCGACTCATTGTAGTATTTTAAACCTAGCCGTACTGTGACATGAGTCTATGAGGCACTTCACACCGTACTGTGACATGAGTCTATGAGGGAATTCACCGTACTGTGACATGAGTCTATGAGGGAATTCACCGTACTGTGACATGAGTCTATGAGGCACTTCACCGTACTGTGACATGAGTCTATGACTATGAGGCACTTGTCCTACCGGAGTATTTTGGCTATGGATGCAAGTGGTTGGCGTCCCATATAATTTTTAAAAAAATTAAAAGCCCTCGCAAGACGGCCGCTTTCTTCGGAGCCCGAACGTCAGAGCTGTCTCAAAGAAAACGAGTTCGCGCGAGTTCTCTTAATCTTGCATTTTCATTGGCTGGTATATTTAGCGCAAAACTCCCATGCTACCAGCCAATCGCGCAAGCTTCCGAATCCGTGCTGCCTTTTGAAACATTCTGCCCGGAATAAATCGAACTCGGATGGAAATAAACGATCCCGGAGTAAAGAGAGAAGTTTTGATCAGGAAAAAAAAAAAAAACCCAAAGAAAGAAACAAACACTGCGTCTTAGAAAGTTTTACATGAACATTTTATATTCACATTTCAGAACTGGAATTTTTAACCTACCCGCATTGAAAGTAGAAAAATAAATAAAACCATACTAGCAATCCATACCTCGTTTTTCTACCATCACCACCCCCTACCCAAAGAAGTGAGAGTTTGCGCCGAAAGAAAAATAAATGCATGTGTGTATGGGGTGGCACCATTGTGTTTATCTTGGTTTCTTTTTTCTTCTTGCTTGCTTATTTTCTATGAAAAAGAAAGGACCGCCCTGCTGCAGCCTTGCATGACACACACGGAACAAACCTGCTTCTCAATCTGTATCTACAGAGCAGCTAGCCTGGATCTGAGTGGCCGGATTTGGCGGGTCCACGAACAAGTAGCACGCCGCACTGCACGGCCACACGACACACAGCACGCCGCACTGCACGGCCACACGACACACAGCACGCGCGCGTGCTCGGGGACATGAGAAGAGCAACGGGAGGGGGGGGGATAGAATGGAAAAAGAGAGAAAGAGAAGGGGGATGGTGAGAAGGGGGATTTCTTTCAGGGAGGCGAATGGGGGCGAGGGAAGGGGAAGCACTAGCAGGCACTCTCTGTTCGCGGTGAGGTCACGTGGCGCGCGCAGAAACTAATGGTTGCGCACAGAGTCGCGACGGGCAAAGAGAGAGAGAGAGGGGCATTTTACGCCGTAACTACGGCAGAACACGTAACGCCAGCCAAGCAATGTGAGAGGTAACGCAGCAACGTAACGCGAGGCATCCGAGGAGTACTTACTACAACCTGAAACTTGGACATCACTAAAGCAAACAACACCTACTATTACTAGCATTGGGCCTACTACTACTACTACTGCTTCCGTCATTACGGTTGTGCGTCAAGTGACAAGTGTGCGCGCGTGCGTGTTAAAGATTCATCGGGTTCACTGGGGCTAACTGTGGAATTGGTTTCTGAGAAGGAAAAAAAAAGCCTTTTTTTTATCCTGAATTGCTAGCAGAATAACGCGATTTCTAAAACCATGGTAGAATTTATTTTTCTAAATTTGCGCATGGGCCAGTTTTTGAAAGTTTAGCGGATCAAGAGTACGACATGCTGAACAAGAAGCGGATGGTGTCTATTCGCATGGCGGTCTCTTGTGTTGGTGGCGGAACTTTATTCGGTGATTTGGTTTGATATATGTAAGGTGTTTTGTTTTATTAGAGAGATCATTTACTTCTTCTGTCCTGTCAAAATCTTTCTTCCCCACTGAAAATGATGGATACGAAAGAACTTTATTCTGGAGGATAAGGGACACACTCGAAATGAGCACCCATTTCTCATGAGGCGGGAGGGTGTGTGTTGTTGCGTGTGTGGAGGAATACAGCGTTGTCGTCATCGCCATCATCAACAACTACATGTGGACCAACAACAACAACAACAAATCCTTGCCGCCACCATCGCCGCCGCCGCCACCACCACCACCACCATCACCACCAGGCATCTCGCTACGACCGTTACGACGGCGACCACACGTGTGAGGAGTAACATTGACACCTGCGAGTACTATGCAACCCTTCATCGCGTTTCTCGTCGTGTGTCTGCCGTGTACAGTTGCCTTCGGTACGTACGGTAAGTGATGCTGATTATTGTTGTCATCTGTGCTTTTTTTTTTTTCAAAACGTTTTTCACTTTATTTCTTGCCGTATAGCAACTGTGTCATCCGAACTTATCTCGGTCTCTGTCGTTATCGGCACCCACCTACGCTGGGTATCAGACCTGAAAGTGTGTTTTATTCAGTTCTATACACACATTCGCGCGCGCACATACAATTAAGCGATCGCTGCTCCCCCTCCCCCCATTTCTGCATTGTCCCGAAATTGGATTTTTCAGTTTACGGAAGGAAATGTAATCAAACAAACCACACAACACCATTATAAAATCTAGCTAGCAGCAACGATAATGTAAATGAACAAAATGTCTTACAAAATCCCAGCGCTGCTACCAGCGCAGAGCTATGACATCACGCTGATCAGAAACATTAAGTGACAAAAATAATTATTCATTTCAGTGCTTTTAGAAAGTCTTTAGCACTTTTGGAAACTGCTCCTGGCTGTTAGGGATATGTTTTTTTCTCTCATGATATAAGGACGATGGCAGTTCGCTGGAACAGAGAAGAAATTTCCAGAAAACATGATCATTCGGTTGTCGTCACATGTAAATGTTTGTATACAAACGCCTAGCACGAATAATTTATGTTCATGAATTTCTCCCGGGTCATGACGTAATGCTGCCGTGCGTGCGAATTCGCGCCATACGGGTTTTTGTAAGATATCGGATTGGAATATTTGCGAAATTTACTGTGACAGTAAACTCTGTGTGTGTGTGTGTGTGTGTGTGTGTGTGTGTACATTAATAGCGGAAAAATAACAATGTTACGGCTATCTCTTTCGGAAATAATACATTTAACAGCAGCGACAACAAACGCACACACGCAACATCTAATTATTTGCAATATTATTTTCTCCAACCACAAAAATAATAAAATCTTTTTATAATTAGAATTAATAAACACTCAGTATAATTGAAACACTATTAATAATTAGGAGTGTGTGCATGTGTTTTGTTTCCATTTCTTTCATTCTTTGTACGGGTGTGTTCTTCCTCTCTCGCCTTTCTTTCTTTCTTTCTTTCTTTCTTTCTTTCTTTCTTTCTTTCTTTCTTTCTTTCTTTCTTTCTTTCTTTCTTTCTTTCTTTCTTTCTTTCTTTCTTTCTTTCTTTCTTTCATATTCTCAATAGTCTCTTGTATTTCTTCTTATTTCTCTCTCTCGCTAATATTGCGCGCGTTCCTATGTGTTCTGTTTGCATTGAAAACGTAAATGGCCCCTCTACTACCATATCTAATTATCGAACAGGTACCCAAAGAAAATATCAAGCAACTCAAACATAGGTCACTTGGATTTATAACAGATAATGAAAACACTTAAAATGTGCACACGCACACACACACATACATACACACACACATGCACATGTATAGGACGTTTGTGGGCACAATAATACAATAATAATTTGCAATACTGACATTAAACGGACGTTGCTTTGCTACTTTCGAAACCATATCGAATTTTCCTTATCTGTGTAACTCCGCAACTACAACTATATATTGAACATTCGCACCTGCAACTACACCCGAAAATTCGCAACTACAGCATCTTCAACACTCACAACTACAGTTAAATCTGCAACAATACAAGCAAGAAACAAGCTATCAATATACAAAGAAACAAAGACACCCAAGCCCCCAATCTTAATATCTTTAGTACTGTGACTCAGTGGTTGAACAGCATTTAGAGTACTGATAATCCTGTGACGTCAATATTAAGAGAGCTCAATGGTTAAACAGCATTTAAAGTACTGATAATAATGTGACGTCAATATTAAGAGAGTTCAATTGTTGAACAGCAGTTAGAGTACTGATAATACTGTTACGTCAATATTAAGAGAGTTCAATGGTTGAACAGCATTTAGAGTACCGATATCAGCCCGGGTTAGGTTCCATAGTCGGGGTGTCAGAAGGTAATTTGACAGACATCTTGTATAATTACAGTGTTAACAACAAAAATGTTAAATTATTGTCTACATCACTTCTATCACCACTGGTTTTGTTATTTTATTGTTTTCCTTTCTTCCCATTCCCCTTTAGAGAAAAAAAAAGACAATATTGCCAGGGGAAATCACTCTCTCTTGGAAAAGCCCCCCCCCCCAAAAAAAATGCTCTCATTTGGTTAACATGTGTTTAGTGTATGTTATTTTTAAAATTTATTTTCTTGTAATACATTTTTTTTTTTACCTTGCAAATATTGACGCACGCACGCACACACGCACGCACGCACGTACGCACACACACACACACACACACACACACACACACACACACACACACACACACACACACACACACACACACACTTGTATAAACACATACAATCAAATAAACGCACACATATTCAATATACACATAATCACATAAACACACATACATATATATATACACGTGCACACAAGCACATAAACACAATCACATGAACACATACATATATATATACACACACATACAATCACCTAAATACCCATATAGACAAGCATATACAGACAGGCAGAATCGTCGCCATTTTATTGGAATTATGCTATACTTTTCGAATTAGTGAGAATATCTACGAATGTATTAGTAGAATCACAGACTGTCAGAAGTCATACAATTCTCACAGGTATGTTCATAGACACGCAGCTATTTACAAGTGCACTTACACACATATCTGTATTCTTACCTTTCCTAAATACATAACATACTCACAAACACATTAACAATAAATGCATGTCAAGCCTTTTCGTAACACACACAAACACACATAATCACACGCGCATGCGCGCACAAATATAAGCCTACCCTATCCATAATACATTAACAGACACACATATACACGGGCGCGCGCGAATATAAGTCTACCCTATCCATAATACATAAACAGACACACATATACACGGTCGCGCGCGAATATAAGTCTACCCTATCCATAATACATACACATTTACTCAACACACGAATACACGAACATTTTGTCCATAATATATGCACACACACACACACACAAGTGACAATAATATATGCACATACACACACACTCACACACAAGTGACAAACAGTTAAGAGCATTAAACCTTTTTAAACAGTATGTGAAAGTATCTAGGGCTGGTAGTAAAACTGTATGACGGAATATTACACTGAGAGAAAAAGTAGAGAGAAGAAGTAGAGAGAGCAAATAGAGAGAATAAGTAGAGAGAGCAAGTAGAGAGAATAAGTAGAGAGAGAGTAAGTAGAGAGAGTAGTAGAAAGAGTATGTAGAGAAAGTAGAGAGAGTAAGTAGAGTTGGTAAGTAGGGAGTAAGTAGAGAGAGTAGTAGAGAGAGAGAGTAGAGAGAATAAGTAGAAAGAGCAAGTAGAGAGAGTAAGTAGAGAGAGTAGTAGAAAGAGTATATATATAGAGAAATTAGAGAGAGTACAAAGAGTTGGTAAGTAGAGAGAAAGTTGAGAGAGTAAGTGGAGAGAGGTAGAGAGAGTAGTAGAAAGAGTAAGTAAAGAGAGAAAGTAGAGTTGGTAAGTAGAGAGAGTAAATAGAGGGAATAAGTAGAGAATAGAGAGAGAGAGTAAGTAGAGAGGGAAAGTAGAGAGGAAGTGGAGAGAGTAAGTAGAGAGAGAGAGATAGAGTTCTTTGAAACTTGTTTGTTCTGTGAAATCAGTACAGGTAAATTAATTGTTCTGTGAAATCAGTACAGGTAAATTAATCTGCACATTCTTTACCCTTTAGTGAAACATGACCTTTAATTTTCTATATATATTTTTTTTAAAAAGTGTTTCTTCTTTCTAATTCGTGCTCCTTTGACTATTATTGTACAGATGAATCTTTTCCTTTTGCAAAAAGAAAATATAAATATTTAGTTAGTTCTTATAAGTTTTCTATTCACTTTTGTTTGTCTGCTTTTAGTAACAGGACTTCTGCAGTACTCTAGCATAGATAGCGAGTTTCCTGACATTTTGTAAGTTATTCGTAGTCTTAAAAATTTAGCCCCGCTGTTCTTGGCGTTCATTGCCATCCCATCCACGCCGGAGGAACTGAACATTTTAGGAGCACCGTCTGCTTCCTCTTCTACCGATGAGCAACTTCGTCTGTGAGCGTCGTGTCGTAGATTTTCAATTACGGGTATGAACACAAACAGACCGTGCAAAGAGCAGCATGTAATCTGTTCCTCTCTTCATAGTCTGATCCGGGACTCGTAACTGTGAGGATTAGGTAACTTTTTCTCCTCCTACCTGTTTAACGACAGCCGCATCGTACGTCGGGACCTTACAGTAACGTGTGGACACACTATCGATTGTCGTTCCCCACCCGATTCAGCCGAGCAAACAAAAAGGGTACACCGCTACAGACGTCCATTGGGCGTCAGCAGATACACCAAGTTCCAGTAGCAGACAGTTTCCCAGAGAGCTTCCGCAAGTACCGTTCTCCTTTGCTTGATCTTCACTTTTCGACACGCTCATGTCGTCGGTGGACTGACGAGTTTAACGGTCTGGATCTGAAAAGACCCGTTACCATTATGAATTTATTGCTCTTGGTTGGCAGTGCGAATGGCGGGCTCGTAGTTCTCGGCTGCGTACTGTTTCTTCGCTCCAGGCGATCGATGTGCAATGATCGGTGATTAAGCTATAGTTACGTGTTGTTTTCGTTAGTTAAGCCACAGTTTCATGCTTTTTTCGCTCGTTAAGCCACAGTTACATGCTTTTTTCGCTCGTTAAGCCACAGTTACATGCTTTTTTCGCTCGTTAAGCCACAGTTACATGCTTTTATCCCTCGTTAAGCCACAGTTACATGCTTTTTTCGCTCGTTTAGCCACAGTTACATGCTTTTTTCGCTCGTTAAGCCACAGTTACATGCTTTTTTTCGCTCGTTAAGCCACAGTTTTTTCGTTGGTAAGCCACAGTTACGAGCTGTTTTCGCTCGTTAAGATACAATTACGTGTTCTATCTGTTGTTTAGCTACAGTTAAGTGCATTTTTCGTTGGTTAAGATACAATTACATGTTGTTTCATTGGTTTGCTTGAAGGCAGTAAATGACTTAAAAGTTATTATTACAGTTGACTGTAATACTTTATAAGTGAGAACGTAACACAGAGCATAATAAGAATAGAAGAGAACAGAATTTGAAGAGATCAAGCAAATAGATAGTTAGATAGATAGACAGACAGACAGACAAATAGATAGATAGACAGACAGATAGATAGATAGATAGATAGATAGATAGATAGATAGATAGATAGATAGATACCTGCCATTCCTAATTATTTTTCGCGATCAAATGACAGAACTATAACATCCCGGTGATTGATGGCAGCTATCATCTCGTATTCCGGCGGTGAATGATGTCACAGTTAGGATTCCACAGAGTGTGAACGATGACAGAGGTGACACTCATTTCTGTCGACTGCGTCATTAAGCTAGTGTTTATTGCTGGAGCCCATCGATTAATATCGAACATAGCGACGCTTGTTTCGCGCACCTTACCGTTCCACGTGTG
This sequence comes from Sinotaia quadrata, assembly GCA_028829895.1. Classification (NCBI taxonomy): domain Eukaryota; kingdom Metazoa; phylum Mollusca; class Gastropoda; order Architaenioglossa; family Viviparidae; genus Sinotaia; species Sinotaia quadrata. Next base: position 112,156,717 of record CM054179.1, read on the forward strand.
TCGCTTTTTCCGCATTCGCTGTACTTTTGTCATGAAAGAGGCGTCCTATGGTAACACACGCACGCACGCACATACATACACACATGCGTGCACATACATACACACATACGTGCACCACACACACACACACGAACAACAACTTTGTTATGTGTGTGCATGCAAGACAGCAGCAAAAGCAACAACAGACATAACCCATCTCTAACGTCTAATGAACAAAACTAGAATCGGTGTAAGATTAACTGATTGCAGGTCAAAGTTGTTTAGAACAGTTTTCTTTAGTTTTTTTAAAAATAAAAGTATATTATTTCTTATTTTAATCTGTTTTTAAAAGAGCCGACTATATATAGCTCCTGTGTGATACTTTATGTCCAATTAGTCTGACGATCTTAAATTTTAGCGCCACAGAACGGACTAATTACAACACACACACACACACACACACACACACACACACACACACACACACACACACACACACACACAGAGACACGTACAGATTCCCCACAAAACACATTTACTTACACAAACAAATGCGCGCATACATGAATGCGCGCTGTGTACATGCTGCTAATTAATGATTTTATTGATTTTCAGCCCGGAAATCCTTTGCTATTTCGCAGTGAGTTCCTCGGTTGATGACTCAAAAGAAAGCTATTGAACGGAGGCGTATTCTCAAACTGCACTTTAGACTTTCCATTTTGGCAGTTTGACTTATTTAACAGTCGTTTGAACCACCTCCATTCTACTACTGTCTCTCAAACACACGCGCAAACACACACACAAACACACAGAAAATTACACTCTTTCACACAGAGAAACACAAGTACTGTAAATAATGCTTTTTCGGTTCTTTTTCTTAAAAAAAAAGAAAATAAGAAAATATATTTAAAGTTGTCAAATGCACGCATTTCTTTTATTTTCGACAGCTCACTCTCTCTCTCTCTCTCTCTCTCTCTCTCTCTCTCTCTCTCTCACACCACGTGTGTGCGTGCGTGTGTGTGCTTGATTTAGTTCTGTTTGTGCATGTGAATATATATATATCAATGGACTGAATCCTTTCCATACAGTTCTTTTCTCTATATCTGCGTCTTTGAACAGAACACTTGTTTAGGTTTAGAATGAAAGCAAAATAATGTGTACTTTTTCCCCCTCAGTTTGTTCGTTCTTTTCTTTAACATTAGTAACAAGGTATGACTGACATTTTAACAAGTAAATCCTTCCAAAGCCGTTTTAAACTAAACCCCATATTTTTCTTTCATTATGTGACTAGTGACTCGTAGCCTCCCCCCACCCACCCCCCACCCCCAAGCCCTTCCTAGGGATTAAGGCTGAATAATTTTTGCGCAATCATAAAGATTGCACCTGTCGCTCATTGGAATGTGTCGTCGGTGTGCGGGCGCGGGAAAGATTCCTTAAAGACGATTTTTAATTCTCAGTGAGGATTGGTATGTGGGCGCCGTCAGCACACAATAGCGAATCTTCTGACGCTGCCAGTAAGCCGCAATGAAAAATCAAATAACGCCGATGTTAAAATGAAGTGAAGATTAGGGCTAAACCCGATATTAATGAACCTCAAAAAGAAGCCTGCTTTCAGTCAGCGAAGTCCAAACTTGTGACCAGCACACGCGAAGAGCGCCTGCAAAGGTTGCGCACAACGGCGTTGATCAGGTATACGGTGCACATTTGAAGAATAACTTACCGTTGGAGAAAATTGGATTCCAGTTATCCTTGTCTGGGGGTTTGCACTCCTCCCCAATCCCGGCCACAATCGAGGAGTACATTGCACAATTGTTTCGCCAAACTACAGGTATTTAGAATGTGATGACTATTGCCTTTGGGTTGGGGTGGGGGGAGAGTTACGAACACATGGTAGGAACAGAAAAAGACATACTAGAGACAGGAATATCAACATATAATAATAATATGCGCATCCTTTTCCTCCCACATCTCCTCCTACTAACGCAGACAGAAATACACATACAAACACACACTCACACATGGGAGAAATACACATACAAATACACACACACACACACACATAAACATGGGGGAAAAACACATACAAACACGCACTCACATTGACATGGGAGAAATGAGAGACTGATAAAGACAGATGAAGAACTGAATATTCATTGATCCATACCAAGAGACAGGTAATGAACTTGATGACAAGAGCTGAAAAGTCATAGAGACATACCAGAAGACGGATAATTAGGTAGATGACAGGAGATGAACTGGAAAGCCTTAGACATATTAGAGATATACTAGGAGACGGTTAAATAGTTAGACAAAAGGAGAAGAGCTGGAAAGTCATAGTGATATTAGTGATACACCAGGAGACGATTAATTAGGTAGATAACAGGAAAAGAGCTGGAAAGTCAAAGAGATATACCAGGAGACGATTAATTAGGCAGATAACAGGAGAAGAGTTGGAAAGTCATAGAGACAAATCAGGAGTCAGAAACAGGTGCATAATGTATAATATTGTGCACACAAGCAGCAAGAGGAGCGAGTCTCGGAGAGAGTTAACGAGGGCAAAACGAGTCAATGATTGATTTTTCAGGAAACTTAATTTATACCGGATAACGAACATTTACCATCCCGACATTAGCATGATAAACGCTTCAAATAATAAATAATCTCACCCCATCTTAATAACAACAGCAACAAACCCCAAAAACTAAAAAAAAAAAAAAACCCACTACCAACCCAACAAGCTAACCACCACCCACAAAAGAACAACATCGTACAAAGATGCACACACACACACACACACACACACACACATACACACACACATACACACTCGTGAAGCAAATAGTTTTAGCTAAATAATTACAGCGTTTATAGATATTGAATACTATTTTAAAAGGTGGCAAGTGGCACTTATGAGTTTATCACCGACAGACACACAATTATTTGCAACAGCTGGCAGAAGCTTTATAAATTTGATTGATGGGTAGCTGTATGGAGGGATGTGACAATGAAGTGACAAATGAGGTCGACTACCGGCGATTCTGCGCTGAAGGCGATTATCGCCTCTTTATGAGATGATTTTTTTTCCATCTTGAAACGATGATTCAACTAAGAAATAATAACTAAACAGTACAAAATGGGACATGTAATATTCTACAAAGCCCGATTCGAGCTACACCTACGGTGGGAGATGGGGTGGGGTGTTGGTGAGAGAAAAAAGAAAGGATTTTTGAGTACAGTGGAACCCCGCGATAACGCGAATTCGGATATAACGCGGTCGGTGGCATGGCTCCCGAAATATATATCTTAAATTATCTTAATAATGCATTCTATTGCAAAACCCCGTATTAACGAGACTCCGCTATTAACGCGATCTGATTTTATGGACCCCAATTATCGCGTTATAGCGAGGTTTCACGGTATTGAAGCCAAATAAACGTTCAATATTTGCTGGAGATAATTTTTAAGGTATGTGTTCCGTCAGTCCGCGTAGTTTGTTTCTGTGTCTAGGATGTAAAGGTGCTGTACCTTTTCCTTTGTTGTTTACTTGTTGTTTTCGAAATTTTGAACATGTGCATTGTGGATAACTGTATTTGTATATTGTAGATACCTGTATTTGTACATTGTGGATACCTGTATTTGTACATTGTAGATACCTGTATTTGTATATTGTAGATCCTGTATTTGTATATTGTAGATACATGTATTTGTATATTGTAGATACCTGTATTTGTACATTGTGGATACCTGTATTTGTATATTGTAGATACCTGTATTTGTACATTGTAGATACCTGTATTTGTACATTGTGGATACCTGTATTTGTACACTGTGGACTGAATTTGTACACATACTTTCGACTACTTATGTTATTACTAAGTGTGTGGTTGTTTTAGGACTTTTCACTGACTTGATGTGTAGATGCAATTTAAAGAAACTCTTACGTAATTTTAGATTCCTTTAGTACTAATTGTTACGTAATTTTATATATCTTTAGTATTCATTGTTACGTAAGTATATTTAGTACTTTGTTATGTACTTTTAGAGTATTTTTTAGTACTCATTGCGATAGTAATTTTTGATACTCAATACTTTGCTAGTAATATGCTAGTAATTTTGGATATTAATACTTACTTTGATGACTGTTGGTGCAATTTCGGATTCTCTATTCTTAAAATAATGCAAAGAACATAATGTGAGGCACTTTGTTTCTAAATGTGTGAAGTTCATTACTGAGTTAATTAAGATGTGGACATATTTTAGGCCCTTATTTTATTATCGTGTGAAGATAATTTAGGATCACTATTTCATGGATTACGTTTCGCAATTTAATGTTCATATTTTATTTTAATGTACCTATTACTTTAGGTCCCTATCGGAGTAAACCATGCCCCGCATTGTGTGTTTTGTGTAGAATTTCATGTGTTATGTCAAAAAGAGCAGACGTAAAGATCAAGGTGATAACGTACGACCACAATGCAGACTGGAATTAAAAAGAACACTGTCATCATTTTCTCTGGAATTTGTTCTGCTTTGTATGCATTCTCTAGTGTGAGAAGCATATTATGCAGTGTTTAGATATAGCAACCATTCTTCAATAACTGCCTCTTCTGTCTATCATTCCCGTCTTACTGCTACCAAAATTAGTTTTTCAACAAACATCGGTCAAAGTCTCCCTCGCTGAATAATAATAATTATTATTAAGATTTTCATTTGCTAATGACACGTTTAATTAAAATCGATAGCTCTCCGTAAAACTGCAAGTATGGCATTAATAGCCCATTTTATATATGTATAGGGGTCTCCCCGGAGGCCGGAAGTGTATTAGTAAATGAGGGTACGGCACTTAGGGACTGATTCTGGCCCCCCCTCCCATTTCATATCGGAGTAAACCACGCCTCCATGCAGAGGTTCAGGTCGCCCACTCAGTCACTCACTGGCCATGAATCAAAAGCAGACGAACACACACACTGACTCTGTTTTTGCTTGTTTATTAGACAAAATATCTAAGACACCTTCCATTCATTTTAGAAAGGAAAAAATGGCGGAAGGTGCTTGGAATTTGTTGATTGTTTTTCAGCTGCACTTATTTAGGAAAGAAAACTGCGAAGTTTATTTACAGTTGCCACGGAGAGAAGAAGCCCACTCATTTTTGTTTTGTTTTGTTTTCTGTCAAGTGAGGATGCATTTGTGTTCTCTCTCGTTCTGAAGATTTGTATAGTCAACCTGGAAAAGTGCGCCTGCGACTAGTAATACTAATAGTATGTACTAGCACCTAGTAATAATACTAATAGTATGTACTAGCACCTAGTAATAATACTAATAGTATGTACTAGCACCTAGTAATAATACTAATAGTATGTACTAGCACCTAGTAATAATACTAATAGTATGTACTAGCACCTAGTTTCCACATGACCATATTCTTCGTAGCGGTAAACGCAATTGCGTGATAACGTCACTGACCACGTGACCCTTTTCTTCGTGACGGTAAACGCAATTGCGAGCTACTGTCTCAGATCACGTGATCCTCGCAGCGGTAAACACAATTGCAAGATAGCGTCACAGATCATTGCGCCTTACGTTACTGGCTGACAAAAATAAATAAATAAATAATAATACTATTCAATTAAAAAAGGAAGAAGCCAAGATGAATATATGAACAAGTTAGGCGGCTATTAGAGCCTCAACTTTTAAACAACAGCAGTGGCACACATATAGGTTAATTGTGTTAATAAATGGCCTAAAATAGCGTAAGTTTTTTATTAAGGAAAAAGTACTTGGTCTGGGTGTGGTGTGGAGGAGTTAACCTAAATGCGCTAGTTGTGTTGGGAGAAGTATGGTTAGTTTTGCTCAACGTCACTCTAATTCATTCGCTTGTCGCTCCGACTCCCATCTGCTAAACGCCAGCTCATCGAGCTTTTTGGCAAACTGCGTCGACAGCAGGCAGAGTTACTGCGCATGCATGATTGTTGTAGTTGATTGAGTTGACAGGCCGTATAGCAGAACGCTTGTTGAGATGAGTAATCGTTTGTTTGTAAATAATATTAAAAAAAAAAAAAAAGGAAGTGTTGATTATCGGCAACAAAATCGTGAGACCGTGTTACTGGTAACATTTGCAGGCAGGTCACGACTTTTACGCCAGTAGTCAATTGCAGTTTGTGTTTGCTTAGCTCACTTTTCATTGACTGATAACTCGGCACGACTATATATCTAGAACTAAACGGTGTGCATTTTAGAAGTCAAAGACGATAAATCCTTTCTTCTAAAGTATGACTTATTATTCATTAACTTGTGATATAAATTGAAATGAAACTACGATCAATAGCACTCCAGTAAATAGCGGCCTACTTTGACGGTCAAAGGTGAAAGGGCATGTACTCTGCGTGGGACACTTGCTCATTGTTCAGCAAGTAGGGGATTTAAAAAAAAAAATTACTTCGTGCGTATTTTTGTTGTTTAGATTCAAAAGTTCAATTTATTGATGAATTTTGTCAATACGACACACTTAAATCATTCAATTTATTTATACAGCCAGTATTTAATCATACGTAAACTGTTTAAGCATTACAATATCAAATATTTTTTTAAAAAATGCATGTGTTACTAAATTAATTCGGCAAAAGTCTACGAACACAATTTAGCAAAGATAAAGTGAACCGGAAATGCATGCAAACTTTTTTTGCTGAAGGTTTATAAAGGGAAATAATGTGAAGATACGGAACAGTTCATATTAATATACGTTTAAAATGATAAGTCAAAGCAAGTTTAGCTTTAGAAACGTTTTCATTTAACTATTTTTTATTGCCTTCTTCAAAACTTATATGATCTGTAAATTCTATATGGTCCAAAACATTTTCAACAAATGCATATTTAGTGAAAATTGGACTTGGAACTCAACTGCCAAGGATAATCTCGTTGTTATATCGACTTATTAGTTGAGAAACTATTTTAAGTTAGCGTGCGTGCGTGCGTGTGTGTGTGTGTTGTGTGTGTGTGTGTGTGTGTGTGTGTGTGTGTGTGTGTGTGTGTGTGTGAACACATTGCAGCAAATAGGGTTAAAACAATCGATAGATTCTCATTATTTCTTTACTTTCATCATCTCTTTATGAATTTATAATTTGACGTAAACTTCACACCATTTATTAGTCTTTTATGTGACGTGATGTTTACTTAGTAATCTATAATGAAATACGTGCTGCTACGTTTGCTCGTTTTTTCGTTAAAAGTGTTAATTGGGTGCAATGCTTACTCACTTTTTCTTTAGAATTTTTGCATGACGTAATAGTTATATTTGATGTGACTGTTGTGTGCCGTATCGCTTGGTCATCTTTTATGAGAATGTCTTTTACAGTAATGTAACGCAACTTTTATTTATATTTTTTTGGAGACTTTGTGACGCATGTTTTACGTATTTGTTCTTGGGATTGTTGCGGTAGGAAGTGTATATTCGTAACTCGTGGTTATGTGACGCATTGTTAATCTCGTAGAGAATCTCTTATGACATCTCTCTCTCTCTCACACGCACGCAAGCACCCCCCCCCACACACACACACACTTTGTGTACCATTCGAAACCTCAGGACACAGTAATATTGAAGCCTTGTATGAAAGTGTAGAGTCTGAACTTTTATGTTCTCGCAAGTTTCAGTTTTCGCAACTGTGTTAATAGAGATAGCTTTGGTCATAATATTGATGGCGTCTACTTTTCTTCAAGACCACAGCGACGATTTAAAAAAAAACAAAAAAAAAAAACAGGTATCAAATGTTCCCTGTCTGCAAACATTCTGTTTGGACCCGAGAGGACCAAATATCTAGCCATGTGACTGCGTTGTAGACAAAGTTGTGGTGTCCACTATTGATGTGGGAATCGGTGAAGTAAGGTCTCCCGCGAAATGTTCGTGCAGTGAAGCGAGAACACACGAGCATCGCCCTGCCGTTCTAGATGGAAGCGTCTCCCAGGAGCTTGAGTGGCAATGACAAACGGAGCCTACGCGCATTCAAATAAATTTAAAACTGTGTCTCGGGGGCTGGGGATTGTGCGTATGTGTGTGTGTGTGTGTGTGTGTGTGTGTGTGTGTGTGTGAGTGTGTGGCGGGGATATTAAATGATCTATCTATAACTTCGCCCACGTAGGACTAATGGACGCAGTAGGTCTGTTGTTTGAAGTTCGCGCTCAATTAAGCGCTGCGTGTCGATTCAGAGCACGGCCAGGGCCGGTAAGTAGGGGCACTGAAGTGCACGGCCAGGGCCGGTAAGAAGGGGCACTGAAGTGCACGGCCAGGGCCGGTAAGTAGGGGCACTGAAGTGCGCGGCCAGTTCCGATAAGTAGGGGCATTGAAGTACACGCTGTGCAGTTATTGGATAAAGCTGTGCTTCCTGTTACACAGAACTGTTGCTTGCATTCTTGTGTAATATCTCTGGCTTCAGTGCTGTGTTCGTACATGATCTACTTGAACAGATGTTGTACCGGTATAGACATATTGTACATTTACTTAGATGTACCGGTATAGACATATTGTACATTTACTTAGATGTACCGGTATAGACATATTGTACATTTACTTAGATGTACTGGTATAGACATTTGTACATTTACTTAGATGTACTGATATAGACATGTTGTACATTTACTTAGATGTACTGGTATAGAGATGATATACAGTTACTTATATGTTGTAGTGGTATATGTTGGTACCCTGGAAGATGGACAACATGAAATATACAACAATTTGAGGCCAATCACTCCAGTGGCTCATCGACCCCAAAGGACAGGTTCATCACACATAGACAGATACAATGGTTACAATTTATGAATTTTACACGAAATGAAGATGATAAAGAATGACGGAAGACAGGTGAAAATTTAAATATTTATATGAAAAAATAAACACTTAATTACAAGTCCAGTATTACAATTTTCACAATATCTATCAGAGAAAATTTAACCTTCCCTAGCTAATTAGATTTCCCCTGTTCAAGTCTATAAATTCTCTTCTAGGTTCTTGATTATTAAAATGTTCACACACAGTTTCCAATAGTTCACTGTTATAGAATGTTTTTACATGGTTCTGTAACTGTTCCCACACTCTTGTCCAGAGTACTATTTTGCTAATCTTAGTTACACTGGTGGAGTCTAAGAGAGGTCACTGGCACTCTTTGCTGGTTGAGTCTTTGTCGACTCTTCTCTCACAAGGAGATGTGGTATGGTGTTTATACAAATTAACAACTGATGCACTCAGCAATATGATGCTGCAAATAAAGAAGATATGCGACAAAAAACATACACGACCCTGCAATTAATAAATGCAGTGATCAGGGACTGCTAAAATTAACTACATAGTACTCCATATATAAAAGCTAAATCATTTTCTCTGAGCACAGTTTCACTACCCTGAAATAAACGTAAATTAATTATACCATGGTAAATTATCATATAAACATATCAAATTATCACACAAAATAATTAATCATAAAATATTGTAATATGTAACTCTACCTTTGTTCAGCAAAACCAAGGATCAAAGTCATATGTAATAACAGCCTACAGATTTCCTTAAAAAAATCTCATAATCTCATACAAGCCTTCTGGCTATTTATTCCTACATATATCCACTATGTCGGAATCTGGGCCCTCGCTACATGTATGGACATGTGTCTTGACAATGAGAAAAGCACGTGGCTTGGGTTTACTCCCCTAATTATAGGTTATTCAGTTGACCTAAGGGTCAGGACTGCATCCCAATGCTCATTCATTCACAACTTCATAAATAAGATTAGCAGCGGACTTCCAAGTCTTCCCCCTTCCCTACCTTCATTCAGGTATACTCAGGATCAAGGTTATCTCCCTCTACACCTGCGAGTGTTTACTATAATTGACTGGTCGGATTTCCATTTGACCACGGCGACCAAGGTCAGATTTTCATTTGACCACGGTGACCAAGGTCGGATTTCCATTTGACCACGGCGACCAAGGTCGGATTTTCATTTGACCACCGTGACCAAGGTCGGATTTGCTGGGGGAAAATACATTTAATTCCAATAGCCCACTCTTGTGACCCAGAAAAACATGTGTTCTGTATTAAGGTGATGCAATAGGTACACCAGGCATGTATGTATGTTCCAACTAGACTCCCTTCTTACATCTGCATTTAGATTTTATTACACATTTCTTATGACTACATTTTATTCCTTTCTATATTTCCTTTTTGATATTTATTGATGGGATCCTGGCAAGATTTATAAATATCCTTACAGTATTGAGAGGTACTCTTATAAAGATGCTCTGCTGTTATTGAGATGTTGCATTGTTATTTAGGTGCTGTGCTGTTGTAACATTGAACTGTTACTTTGATGTTGTACTGTTATAGAGATGTATTGTTATTTAAATTCTGTACTGTTATAGAGATGTTGTATTGTTAAAACTGGAACCAACAGAAGACCCCAAAGGAGCTGAAAAGGTGTTGTCACTATTCGAATACCAAGCTGGTAAACCCATGTGCCTCAGTGCGTCTGTTCATGAAGAAGGAAAATCACACAGTGATTTTGAGAAATTAATTTTCTGAGGAATTAATTTTCCTTCTTTAAATATATGATTCTTTCTTTCTTTCTTTCTTTCTTTCTTTCTTTCTTTCTTTCTTTCTTTCTTTCTTTCTTTCTTTCTTTCTTTCATCCATGCATCCATTGGTCTATCTTTCTGCCGAAGATAATTAAGTACTATATAAACACACACACACACACACACACACACACACACACACACACACACACACACACACACACACACACACACACACACACACACTCTCTCTCTCTCTCTCTCTCTCTCTCTTTCTCTCTCAGTGGTACAAATGCTTGGAAACCACGATTTGATAGTAAAGTTGACCCTGCAGGGAACATACACCGAAATAATAAATAAATTATTTTATTTATTTATACACCTTAATACTGTCTTAGTGCATTTGGGGAATGGTCACACACAACATGCATATAACGCCATTCGTGTGTGTAAGAATTCACGTATGGATGACGCTACTACACGTGCATACAACCTACCACAAAGGACTTCGAGTGTACGCGACAGTGACGTATTCAGTGACGAAATTTCCCCGCACTCAGGCAAAAGGCACCTATTTCTCATCTGCAATTACAGCTGCAGATAAATTTTAACCCCCCGAGGGGCATGCATCCGACAGGACAGAAAATCGAATTTAGAAGTGCTTGACAAAATCTATTTCGGCTCAACACAATGCTGTACATTTTGATTTTGAGTAGAATGCACATACATATTGTCTTAATTTGTGCATTCCCGACCGTATGGCCATTTTCACACATTCTTTATTTTTGGCTTGTATGAAATGTTTAAACACTTTAGCATTGTTACATTGTTTCTGCCAAATTATAAAAGCTTTATTATTTATTAATTGCACATTTATTCTATGATACAACACTATACACTCTCTTTTAACTCTTTTATTTTATTTTTGATATTTGTGTACTTTTGTAGTTTATGTCCTAGTTGTGTTTAGGATTTTTCCTTTGGTTTAAAAAAATATAAATGAGTTGAAATCTATAAATATTAAGTGTCCATAGCGTCTGGGTTTTTTGTTGTTGTTTTTTGTGTTTCGTTTGGTTTCTGGACAAATGTCCGCTAGTTGAGACCAAACTCAAGCCAACATTCTATGCTGCATTGGTTTTCGAATGGAATTCACGAGAATCAACTTACAGCAACACGATTTACTGATAAGTTAACAACACGATTTACTGATAAGTTGACAACAATGGAATTCACGAGAATCAACTTACAGCAACACGATTTACTGATAAGTTAACAACGATGGAATTCACGAGAATCAACTTACAGCAACACGATTTACTGATAAGTTAACAACACGATTTACTGATAAGTTGACAACACGATTTACTGATAAGTTAACAACAATGGAATTCACGAGATTCAACTTACAGCAACACGATTTACTGACAAGTTGACAACACGATTTACTGATAAGTTGACAACACGATTTACTGATAAGTTAACAACACGATGTACTGATAAGTTGACAACAATGCTGGATGCACACACCAACGTACTCAGGTAGAGTGCAGCAGTCACTGTAGCGTGAAGTGACAACCAAAAAGGCTGGCTCTCCTCTGCAAAAGTCAAATTAAGGCAGCACTAAATTTCAGGCAAATTTCATCTCTAATCTCCTTTCTCCTTTACAAACATTCTCAACTTACCAATCCCGCATCATTGATGACGCAGTGTTTACATCTATCAGTTTTGTATTAAAACTCCATTCATTACTTACGTCACCTCTGTTTAAAACAACTTTACCCTTGTTATTACTTTACTGAAGCGCTTCTTTTTATTTTTCAGCAAATGTCACAAATGTTTTAGTGTTTTCCTCTTTTCTTTTATAAAGTTCATTGTTCTGTAAGTCTTGTTAAATGACCACTCTTTACAGACTAACGTCGTTTTAACCTTATTTTACGCACGCTTCACTACTTTTTACCCGTCTTATCTCGTTTGTGTCCAGATTTGATTTTTTTTAGATTTTTGTTTCAGTTCTTATTTCAGGTATTCTACTAGATTTTAAGTTTTTCTTACATTAATTTGTGTCACTTATTATTTCAGACTTGTTTGCAAACTTATTTCTGAATTGATTGCAAATTATGTTAGGCTTGCTTCAGTTCGCATGTCCGACGCGCGTCACATTAGAATATAATGAAGTGTAATGCAACGTTTTCATTTTAAGTTTGGAGCATGTTTCTATTTAATATTTCGTAGTTCTTAATTTAAAATCGATATCGGTCTAATTTCAGGATAGATTTCGGTCTTTTTTCAAGATAGATTTCAGACTTATTTCATATAAGATTTCGATCTTTCTTGCAGATCGATTTCGGTCTTATTTCAAAATCGATTTCGCTCTTACTACAGACCTTTACATTGTAGCTCTTTATAAAGGTTCGTTTCAGACTTCTTCCTCATGCTTACCTCACTGACAATTAATCGTCGCGGTCTGATTTGCCATGTAACGTTCTGCTATATATCACATCGTTGTCTCCGCCTTCACAGCAGGCCATCTGTTCATAAATAATTACGAATGCGGAAGTCCGCAGCGTATTGTGTGCACACAGCAGGCCACCGCAGTTTAGAATACACAATTTTTCACCGGGGAACAAAAAGTACGCGTTTGGAAAAAATAGTTCCTGCAACAGTTATGGATGAAAAATATAAAGAAAAAGGAGAAAAATAACAGTTCGTTTTCCCTGTCAGACACTCCATTTGCTTACTTTAAAACAATCTCCTTTAAATGTCTACTACAACATTAACAAGATGGTGTTTTGCAAGTTGGATAAGAAATATGAAATGGTATCAATTATTAGTATCAATATGTTAGTATTTCTCTCAGTAGTACTAAAATAGTCTATACTAATATGCTCTTGTTTGGGGGTCGATTTTCTAATTCTTTGGCTGTGTGAGATGCATTGTTGTCACTTTAAAATAAACAAGTGTGCGATTTCCTTGATAGTAGAAACAATATTTAGTAGCCAGAACATCACAACCGGACGCTACGACGTCATTGTCAACAGGCAGGAAAGTCATTGGAAATACGACTGGCGACACGACATACGTCATTTTGCTAAGTAACGAAACTGACGCACACATTTGCCTGTCCTGAATCAAACATAATTGCACGCATTCACACACAAACACACACACACACATATATATATACGCTTACGTTGTTAAAGTGAAACGTACACAAAAATAATAAATAATTTTCACATATTCCATCGATTCTTGCAAACTTCTCTCTCTTACACACACACACACACACACACACACACACACACACGCACACACACACACACACACGCGCGCGCGCATTCATGGATACATATGTGCGCGCGCGCGCATGTATCCCATACTTTAATTAATTTTATACACGCGTTTAATTGAGCGTGTTTTGTATATATTTGTGAGTAAACTCGGTGAGACACATTTTTGGAACGCGTCTCCTTAACGTCAACAAAAGCGTAAATGTGCAATACTGAACGTTCCCCCGCCCACGTCAACAAACGAAGAAATGTAGTACTGCAGCTGCAGTGCCACTTTAACAAGGGAAGAAATGCAGTGCTGTAGAGTCCCCTCCCCCCAACATCAAGGGAAGAATGTACTGTAGTGTCACTTTAACGTCAACAAACGAAGATGTGCAGTGCTGCAGTGGCCCCTTCAACAAGCGAATGCTGTACTGAACGCGCCTCTCAACGTCAACCAAAACAACAGCATGCAATACTGAACGCGCCCTTAACGTCAACAAAAGCGTAAGCATGAAATACTTAACGCGCCCGTTAACGACAACAAAATCATAAGCGTGCAATACTGAACGCGCCTCTTAACGTCAACAGAAACGTAAGCGTGCAATACTGAACGCGCCCTTAACCTCAACAAAAACGTAAGCGTGCAATCGTCAACAAGCGAAGAAATGCAGTTTTATGCACTTGCTTAATTTATCGACGTCCCGTGATTTTGGATTTTCGATTTATCTCCCTTTGACATCTTGGTAAACATATTAAGTCTCGATTAACAATCATTGCATCTGTGTTTGTGCAAAGCATTATCCGCCTCCCACCCTCACCCCGGGTCTGCTGTCGTGCACTTATCTTGTGGATGTCATTACTGGTGACATGCAAGCAAACTCGTTTGGGTCAATATCATCTAACGAGGAAGGACAATCACAAGATGGAAAAAATGAACTTCCTCACAAAACAAATCTGAGGGGGGGGGGGAGAGAGAGAGAGAGACGGGAGGAGAGAAGAAAATAAAGTAGTGTTAAAATATAGATAATTACAGCACACATCAGCGATGAGGTATTGATATCCCATGGGAAAATTTGAAAACAAAGCAAAACAAACCATTGTTGTCCTGAATACCAGTGTCGTGTATTAACTTATCATTTAATTCAGCGCGAATTCACATCTGGAACCATACGAGTGGTAACTTTAGAAGCACTATGAACAGTATTCAAACAGCACCTGGCTATCGAGGATGCTCCAAAAGTAATACGCATTAATAGTTGTAGCACTAGCATTAAGTATTAGTGGTTGTAGCAGTCGCATTAAGTAGCAGTGGCTAGAGCAGTCGCATTAAGTAGTAGCGGTTGTAACAGTAGAATTAAGTACCAACATACGCTGTAATAGTAGCACGTAAAACTGGTTGGATAAGGTAAACATCGTAATAACTGTACCAATAACAATACATCACTCTAGTAGTGTAAAGAAAACATAGTAATAACTATACCAATAACAATACATCACTCTAGTAGTGTAAAGAAAACATAGTAATAACTATACCAATAACAATACATCACTCTAGTAGTGTAAAGAAAACATAGTAATAACTGTACCAATAACAATACATCACTCTAGTAGTGTAAACATCGTAATAACTGTACCAATAACAATACATCACTCTAGTAGTGTAAAGAAAACATCGTAATAACTGTACCAATATCAATACGGCACTCTAATAGTGTAATCAAGTAGATGTAGTTATAATATAGGCAGTGTATGTAATGTAGTACATCTTATTAGTTGTTGTAACACTATGTAGCGGTAGATTAAAGTGATTAGAATATAGTACCTTTCGGTCCATCCCCATGGATGAAGTTGTTATGAGCAAGTATGAGTCTATTAGTCAGAAAAACTACTCAGCCGCCTGGAACTGGATTTTAGATTGCATCAGCAGGTTCTAGCATTTTCTTTACCAGAGTTGTTTACTCCAAATATGACACCTACAAAAGTACCATCTTAAGCAATGCCCAAGGTCGGGTCACGTTGCATTAACTAAATTTATATAACAATTAAGTTTAGAAAAAGGGATATACAAATTTACTCCACCACAACCAACATATGTGGTTTCCAAAATTAAAATTAAAATGAAAATTGTATCTGAATCAACTCTTTCACTGCCTAAAGAAAAAAAAAAAAAAGACACACAAAAAATGCTAACGTGTTGTATACAACTGCCAACGAATATAAATGACGGCAACGCTATCCGTGAAATCAACGAAAGTTGGAAATAGGCGTCAAGTATTAATTAATTAATAATTGAACGATCTCCTGTCAAGATGCCACAAGTGTAACGACAATATCACCAATGAAGCGAAGAGAAAACAAAAACAAACCCCAGATATAATGATACTACCTCGCATAACAGGAAGAAAAACTAAACACTCTTAATTATACAATTATTTTCAGAGATACCAATAGAACCTCTCCCCCCCACCCGATATAATGATACAACAATCGCACAAATAAAATTTTACTAAAGTAAGAAAACGAGATGAAATTACCCCCCCCCCCAAGCATTTACATGTGCAATATAGAGAAGCGAATGCGCGCTCGCAAACATACATACTCAAAATAACATGAAACAAAAAAAATCTAGAACGCAACACAACGCAATACAAATATTCTGAAAACAACCTACAGTGAGAAACAAACACAAGGAAGAAATAGCAAAAAGCACAAGACATAAGCACTCTTTCCTGCGGCTCGATTTTCTGGGCAGAAAATTAATAAAACTAATTCCACTGCATCTGTACTCTTCTGGTCCGCCAGGCTTTGAGAGCCAGTGTAATTTTAATGGAGCCTTGCAGTCCTATTTCTGGGTTGCTTACGTCATTGAAGCCCATCACTCTTTTCTTTCTCCATTACGGTTTTATTTTACTTTTTACTTTTTTTTTTTTAAATACCTCACTTATTACTCCTTCGGTCACGCTCACGCGGTGGAATCCCGATGGCTCTAGATAGGTGCCTTACCGTTCAGCCCTCAACCTTACTAAATGGGCCCGTGCGAGATTCACCGTATTGAAAAGGCTAGTGAGAACTTCACCAGATTCAAAGGGCTAGTGCGAGCTTCACCATATTGAAAGGCTAGTGGGAACTCTACCGCATGAACAGGCTATTGCGAACTTCACCATATTGAAAGGCTAGTGTGAGAACAGATTAGTACGAGCTTCACCGTATATGAGAACAGGCTAGTGTGACTTTTACTATACTGAACGGTCAAGTGTGAGAACAGGCTAGTGTGACTTACTATACTGAACGGTCAAGTGTGAGAACAGGCTAGTGCAAGCTTCACTATATTGAACGATCTAATGCGAGCTTCACCGTTCACTCTATTGAACGAGCTAGTGCGATCTTCACCGTATTAAGCGGACTAGTGCGAGCCAATGGGAAACGCAGTTTTTTTTGCGATGATTGCCTATAGTAATGTGTGTTGAAGCCATCGCTGTCGTAGCTGTGTATAATACACACACATATATACAAACACTTTCACATGCACACACGCGTAATTACCCCCACCCCCTCACTCCCTGTCTCCATTGATCTGAAGGGAGGCTGAATATAATTTAAGTAAAATGGTTATTCACGCAGGAGGCATGAGGTCTAGCTCACAGAAAGACCCTGTTGACAGTGGTTAAAAGGAAATTTTTTTTAAAAACAAAGCTTTAGGTGTTCTATTATATTATGTCCTATCAAATCATGCAATTTTGTGATGTCATACTTTGTTATTGCATTCAACAGTGTCATCTATGATATGATGTTGTCAATGATATTCTTTGACATGGCGTCTTATTTTGTTGTTTGTTTAGATTTGTAAGGTTGTTTCATGATCTTATGTTCTATTCAGCATGTATGTTATCTTATGTTTTGTCTTGTTATGCTATGTTATATCATATCATACTATATTATATTTCTTTAGATTGCCTCATATATCGTATGTTGTGTTGCTATTCATCTTATATAATTTTGTTATACTAAGCTATGTTTTATCAATCTCGCGTTATATCATGTCATGTTGTGTCATGTTTTGTTACGCCGTGTTATGTTATAGTATGTTACGGTGTGGATTGCCATGTTTTAGTGATATCATGTTATCCATCATGTCAAGTCATGACATATTATGTTGTATGACAGTTGTTCTGATGTGTGTCACACTGTTCATCCATAACACTGTTTGATGATTGGCTGAAATCAGAGAGGAAAGTGTCTATGTAAAAGACATCTATTTAACCCCAGTGTTAGTGCTAATATCATACACATCTACCTGTACTATATTCGTGTCAAACATAGCGATTGATGACGTCATGGCTGACCATTTTTAATGTTACAACACAATAAAAGCTGACAGCCATCCGGATTGTCTTACTAAGCATATTTTTTCGTGGTAGTTTTGAGTAATAGGTTAAGGTGTCTACTTCTCTGACTCCCATACTATGGAAAGTATACAATTCATTTGTTAAAGGACTGTGAATATCTTTTTCTGCTGCTTCATATCAGTAAAACATTAATGCCTGGCACTGTCTAGAATGGCATTGCAATGGCATTTCCTGAGTGACATTGCCTCGATTGGCAAATACCCGGCGGCATTGTCCTGACATTGTCTTAACTGATATTGTCCATGGAATTGTCTTGGCATTGTCTGTGGCATTATCCTGGTATTGTTTTGACGGGATTGTCCTGACTGACATTACGCTGACTGGCATTGTACTAACTGACATTTTCCTCTAAATATTATCACGTTTCGCTATCAACAGTATTTTCTGCACGACTCAACACAAAGAAGGAAGAAAAACAACAAAATAACGAAACACAGAACAACCATGCAATAGCAGCAATTGCTCGGCATCAACTGAGCGTAGGGCTAATCACGACCTTACGTGAATACCGAAAAACCCCTCCGGGACAAGAGTGGCCAAGCGTCGCAATTATTTCACATGCTTGGATGGCTATTGTTTCGCTCATTTTGATTTTATCACGTGTTCCTAACCAAACACTTCACACAATAGAAACCATTGATTACTATCAGGTTGACTTTCAGTTACAAACCGTTTGTGACAATGAGATCCGGTTAATAGTTCTGGGAAGTTCCCTTAGAAGGCTTTTGTTTTTATTCGTAGCAAAAATATGAACTCTTGTTTCTGTCTTGCATCTGGTTTTCATATTTTTCCTTTTTCTTAGATTGTTATTGTCGACAATACGAATCAAGAGCAAGGAATGTAATTAGCTTTGATTGCTATTGTTGACAAAACGAATCAAGAGCAAGGAATGTAATTAGCTTTGATTGTTATTGTTGACAATACAAATCAAGAGCAAGGAATGTAATTAGCTTTGATTGCTATTGTTGACAATACAAATCAAGAGCAAGGTGTGTAATTAGCTTTGATTGTTATTGTTGACAATACATATCAAGAGCAAGAAATGTAATTAGCTTTGATTGCTATTGTTGATAATACGAATCAAGAGGACTGAATGGAATTAGCTTACAGACGTCTTCGTCCGCTTGTTTTCAGAGATGGTTAAACTTTATTTCGATAAACGGCAACACCTTTCCTGAACCTAAAATCTAAATCTTTGATCTGAGGACAACAGTGGGCATATTAATCCAAATCCTGTAGTCTGTAGATAATCATGAAACAGTCCGCAGAACTAGTAGCCTGAAGTTTGACAAATTAGAAATAGTCCACAATAACCTTTACTACTAGTAGCCTGAAGTTTGACAAATTAGAAATAGTCCACAATAACCTTTACTACTAGTAGCCTGAAGTTTGACAAATGAGAAATAGTCCACAATAAACTTTATTATTAGGAGCCTGTAGTCTGACAATTATGAGCTGGTTCATCGCGAGCCTGAACTTCATTCATTTAGTTTATGACCAGTTGTGAATTAGTTCACTGTGAGCCTATCAATTCATATAGTTTGTGGCCAGTTGTGAATTAGTTCACTATGAGCCTATCAATTCATTTAGTTTGTGGCCGGTTGTGAATTAGTTCACTGTGAGCCTATCAATTCATTTAGTTTGTGGCCGGTTGTGAATTAGTTCACTATGAGCCTATCAATTCATTTAGTATGTGGCGAATTGTGAATTAGTTCACTATGAGCCTATCAATTCATTTAGTTTGTGGCCAGATGTGAATTAGTTCACTATGAGCCTATCAATTCATTTAGTTTGTGGCGAATTGTGAATTAGTTCACTATGAGCCTATCAATTCATTTAGTTTGTGGCGAATTGTGAATTAGTTCACTATGAGCCTATCAATTCATTTAGTTTGTGGCGAATTGTGAATTAGTTCACTATGAGCCTATCAATTCATTTAGTTTGTGGCGAATTGTGAATTAGTTCACTATGAGCCTATCAATTCATTTAGTTTGTGGCCAGTTGTGAATTAGTTCACTATGAGCCTATCAATTCATTTAGTTTGTGGCGAATTGTGAATTAGTTCACTATGAGCCTATCAATTCATTTAGTTTGTGGCGAATTGTGAATTAGTTCACTATGAGCCTATCAATTCATTTAGTTTGTGGCGAATTGTGAATTAGTTCACTATGAGCCTATCAATTCATTTAGTTTGTGGCCAGTTGTGAATTAGTTCACTATGAGCCTATCAATTCATTTAGTTTGTGGCGAATTGTGAATTAGTTCAGTGCGACACTATCATCTGTGAATAGATGTGAAATGTTTTCCCATCAACCTATCAAGTTTAAATCTGAAAAAATGATATGCTTTATGGCAAATCTAGAAATTGTATGCTGTGGGTATGTTGAATAGTTTATGGTATACTGATTAATTGTGACTTATACAAACACATTAAATCA
This sequence comes from Sinotaia quadrata, assembly GCA_028829895.1. Lineage (NCBI taxonomy): Eukaryota > Metazoa > Mollusca > Gastropoda > Architaenioglossa > Viviparidae > Sinotaia > Sinotaia quadrata. The sequence goes on from CM054179.1 coordinate 112,177,363, forward strand.
TTTGTAAACCTTTTAAGAAATGCGAAATAATTGACGAGCAAAACTGTCAGCTGTGAAATGGTTTAAGGTCAGTATAACAAATATAGATATGTGCAAATGCCAAATGGTTAATGACAAACATAACAGCTATAGTTTTGAGTGCAAATGCCACATGTTTAATGGCAAGCATAACAGCTATAGTTTTGAGTGCAAATGCTAACAAGGTCATGTTAAATCGCATAGTTATAGGTCCATCCTTATACATAACTTTGTTGACAATTAACCTAATAGCTCTATGTCTGGTGCGTTCGCATTAAATGATATATGATAAATTTAACAATAATAAACCTGCGCATAAAAGTACATTGGTTTATGATAAACCTATCGCCTATAATCCCATTCATATTGTTCAATGTAGACATTAATGTATACATATTAATGGCTAAACGTAAACACCACCGCGCCTAATAGGTTCGAATATGAAATGCTTCACAGTAAACTCTAACAGATGTAGGCCTGTGAACACACGTAAAAGATAATTTCAGCTGTAGACCTGTAAACACAAGTGTTAAATAGCTTATATTAGACATTTCAGCTGTAGATCCGTGAACATATAGTAGACATATCTGCTAAAAGCCTATGTACACATGTAAAAGTAGTTTGTAGAGCTGTATGAGCAGTAGGTTTGTGAACACACTAAACAGATGGTAGTAAACATATCAGCTGAACGGCTGTGAATACATGTAAAATAGTTTATAGTGAAACATTACAGCCGTAACAGGCCTGTGAACACAAGTAAATAGTTTGTAGTGAACATATTGGCCTTAGGCCTGTGAACACACGCAAAAAGCATACGGCGTACCTAGCAACTCCAGGCTTGCGAGAATATTTGAATTCCTGACAATATATAGCGCGCTTGCTGTTGCTTCCCTTTTCACTGGTACCAAGCGTGCGGTCGCAGAATTTTCGATTTTGTTTGACATCCATTTTCTTTTTCTTTTTTTTTTTTTGTTGCTGTGTTGCTGCCTTGGAGAAGCTGGATGAGTCATCATGGCAATCGCCTGATGCCATGGAATTCTGCGGGTTTCCAGACTCGGTTGACGAAGAAAGGTCTTTTGGCTGATTTTAAACTAGTTTTCAATTGGAGATTTAACTCTGTTGGTTTTGCTTAAAAAGCATAAGTAAAATTTGTCATGTATATAATGTTTCAATTATTATTTCATTTCACACTGTCGAACTCTGTGTTTCAATAGAAGCTGTAACAAAACAAAACTTCTTGCATATGTAACGGGTACAAAGAAGTAACTGTAGAAGTAGCGCGCACTGAAAATTATCGACCAAAGAGGGTAACAGGAGTAGAGGTGTGTGGCGAATACTACTGAAGTACAAAATTATCTCAATGAAAACGAAACACCCAAGAAACCAAAACACCAAACACTTATTAATCAACTACACAATTATTAACCAGCCCGTTAATGAATCTAACTGTCATCCTAAACCTAGCAATTGACAAACCAAGCAACCTAGTAAACATATAACTAATTATGCATGATAAAAGCCGACCAGTCCACCAGTCATCCAACCAATCGAGACAAATCAATTTACAAGCGATTTCAAATGGATTCATTACTATCAATATTATTAAATTTTGCTCTGTATTATCTGCCAAATGAAATCTTATTGTGATCTTCTGCCAGCAGAATTGCATCTTGGGTACAGTCAAAGCTTATTTACTTTTGACGACGTTCGTAGCACATTCAAAACTGTCTTTGGTTCAGTGAAAGCAGACATAACTGTTATTTAGTCAAACACTTACAGTGAAAGCAGACTAAACTGTTTGATGTTCAGTCAAAGCAGACATAACTGCCTGGTGTTCAGTGAAAGCAAACATAACTGTCTGTATTTAGTCAAACAGATATAACTCTCTGGTGTTCAGCCAAAGCAGACATGACTGTGTGGTGTTCAGCTAAAGCAGACATCATTGTCTCATACTTTGCTCAGGTTGGTGCACATTTATGATGGTTTGTTACACCGACCACAGCTGTGTGATGTTTTGTAAGAGAAGACATATCTGAGTGATGTTTTGTCAGAGCAGACATATCTGAGTGATGCTTTGTCAGAGAAGGCATATCTATGTGATGTTTTGTCAAAGAAGGCATATCTTTGTGATGCTTTGTCAGAGAAAGTACATCTGTGTGATGTTTTGTCAGATGACATAATTCGTATGATTCTTATTCACACCTATTTATGTTTTGTCGAGTATATCACTAGAGAGAAAACTTCGTCACACCCGTCAAAATCTATGCAAAGTTTCATTATACTGCCGGTGCACTCTCTATGGTGATTTTTGACACACACACTCCATGGTGATAATTCACTCACTCTTCTATACTGATGATTGATGCACTCTCTATGGTAATCTTTGACACACACACTCATTGGTGATCATTCACTCACTCTCCTGATCATTGATGCACTCTCTATGGTGATTACTGACGTACACTCTATGGAGTCCATTAACCCCACTCCAGGTAACCAGGCAGTCACGTTTATTTGCCATTTTAACCATTTTAAATGAAAGTTTGGTAGGTTTTGAAAGTTTAGCCTTGAGGCATCCACCCCCACCCCGAAAAAATTGTTGCTCGAAGAAATGCTATCGATGGTCGTGCTGCTTCCTGTAGTGTTGTAGATAGAATAGATATATTAACTTTGTCTAAGCCCTGTATTCCAATACAGACCAACATACTTGCCTTAATGCTGTAAGATGAAAATCTTAACTCGCGTTGAGGTGCAAGGGAGAGAAATGTCTTGGCCCCTTAGGACCCACTTAGAATGACACTGCTGGCCTCGGTTTGGGTCACGAGAGGATACTGTCCAGATGGCCATAGTAGTGATGCCTTGTAGAAAATTCTGTTGCCTCCCTTCCGCGCTCCCCCCGTCCCCATCCTCTTCTCCGATGACGAAGCACTGAAGTTGAGAACACTAATGAATTATTATTTCAAAATATACCTAGAGACTTAGAAATGGATATGGTTAAGACATTGTTTATCAAGTTTTATGGTCTTTCACAGGTAAATAAATATGGATTCATTCAGTGTCAGTATATTAAGGGAGGTTAATCCATGTACATAGTCTTTCACAAGTTTGATGAATTATTGATAGGCAAGACATATGGAGGTTAACTTATTTATGTCAAACTTGAAAATATACATTCACAAGATTGATGAATTATTGATAGGTAAGACATATGGAGGTTAACGTATTTATGTCAAACTTGAAAATATACATTCACAAGATTGATGAATTATCAGTTATTTCTATAGCATCCAGATGTTCTGCCAGGTCCTTTGCGTAGCCTCAAGTGGGTTTCTTAAATCCTTATCTCTGCTAGAAACAGTTCTTATCGGTAACATTTTCATTAAATTCAGTTTGTCATTTAGAAATGTGGGCGTAAAAATCTGACAGCTTTATCTCCCCTTGCAACAGTATATCGTCAATGACTGTGTAGCAGTATTTCTGCACTTAAGACGGATAAGCAATATTCATAAATGTCTCAGTCGATGTTTCAAAATTCTCCGCATCCTCACTGGCACCTTCTCGATTTTACTTTTGTAACTCTCTTCTTTTTGGCCTACAACTGTAATTCTCTTCTCGGCCTACCACTGTCTTCTCTCTAGTCTGCCTCTCATATGATAACAAGGGCGATAATACTTATGCGACGAGCTTAGAAGCATTAGGCATAATACACGTATTCTCCTTCAGATATTGATACAGACAACCGACTCAGGTTATTATTATGCTGATAGTATTTTATCAGTTGTGATTATTATTTGACTGGCTGCGTCGTGCAGCATAGATACACACTATAGACTGTTACGTTTCAATTATATGGAACGTTACTGTATGAACGTTACAGTATGACGTTTGAATATAGTTCCGGTTAACACACGCGGAAGAATGGGTAACAAGTAACAATTGCTAAATGAGTTTCTCGTCACAGGTCTGTGTGGCCTAACATTCGATTCCTCTCTAACAACATCTGATCGTTAATAATTCTGATTGTGTACAGGTCACAACTCTAGAATTTGTGACCAGTCACGTTTCATAAGAGTTTCTACAAAAAGACGTGTCTGTCGCCACTGTCGGAGTCGTGACGCAGTGTTCTCTTACGTCCGGTATACCCAGGTTTCACGTTGACTCATGTGCAGTAGGCGGCACACTTCAGCAATCCGCACAAATCAGCAATCCCCACAGAGCAATCCGCACAGAGTAATCGGTGCACATCTAATGCAATCAGCACACATTAGCAACCTTCACACATCAGCAATCCGCACAGATCAATCCACGCGTATCAGCAATCTGCACAGAGCAACAATCCACGCACATCAGCAATCCGCACTGAGTAATCCGCACACATGGACAATAGAGTCTCAGTTGACAAAGACTTGATGGACTGCCATCGTAGAACTATAGCAGTACAGCTATAGATCTAGGTCCAATTAGAAACTGTAGACCTCAGTTCACTTAAAAATTGTAGACCTAATTAAAAACTGTAGACCTCGGTCCAATTAAAAACTGTAGATCTCAATCCATTTAAAAACTGTAGACCACACCACATTCCCATTGAAAATTGGAACCTCTTAGTTGGGATACGAAGAAATAGCAATCCTGTATTAATTATATATCAAGAGGCTTTCCCTGCTTATTTATCTACATATTTCTCTTATTTCAAATTACTCCGTAACAATTTCTAAATTAAAATTATAATTAGAAATACAACTTATAGTGAATTACTGCTCATACAAATAAATAAAAAAAAAATGTTTAAATTGTCAATTTCACGCTCCAACAGTTACTAACATTGACCTTCCAATAAACGGCTTTTGGCTCCAACGCACGGACTCAGTATAACCACCTGTCGTCTGTCTACTGGTTCGAAATCTCGTAGAGTATCGGTCTTTTGGTTGATACCCACCTTGTCAGATTACTGCCCGTCCACTTAACGCTAATCATATACGCTGTTGACCAATCTGGTGTTAGGATCTTCGTCTCTGCTCCTGACTTACTTTGACTCACAGTTGGCTTACTTCCCATCAACACCGTAGGTAAACATCTGCCTAATTTCTTTATCCCAAATTAGCAGTTATTGTTCCCGGCACGCTTCATGTAAATATTGATCCAAGCCGACTAATTCATTCGTGATGAACGTATATAACGTGTATGAAATAAGTATCTTATTAAACAAACAAACAAACAAAAAATAACCGGCCAATAAATAAAGAAAAAATAATAAGTAACAAACACACACACACACAGATATAAAAGGAAACAAAACCCCATGACTTTAATTTCTTTCTTTTAAAACATAAAATAACAAACATGCACAAACAAAAATGTAAAAATCAAGAAAATACTTTATCTAAAATAATTTTTACGTGCATAATTCAGAAACAAACAAACAAACAAAAACCCATAAAGAATGTTGAAGTAAACGAATATTCTTTTCTCTTGTAATAAATTAACACAGAGAAATAGTTTTTAAAATTATCATTATTATTTTTTATCTCTTCGCTGTTACTATTAAAGTATTTCTACTTTTTGATATAGTGTATATTTTTGGTTACAACTCTTAAATCCCACTGGCCAGAAAATAGGAGAGTCCACCACATTAACATATCACCCTCCCCCTTCCCTCAAATCCAACCATCAACTGCGTGGTTTTTTTTGGTATTTTTTATTTATTTTTTTATTGATTTCACGCAGCACGACAGCACCTCTGAGAGAACTCGCTATATTTGGCAGCGACTTTACAAAGTAAAAATAGATCGGGGTCGTATTGTCATTTGCCGTTATTTATAGAACTGCTAAAAGTAATGCTTGCCATTGGTCGGTAGGTATATAAGTACGGTTACTCGAGTTCCCACTTTTTGACCTCCGGAGGGCATGATTGCTCAAGTGGAGTGGTGTGTGTGTGTGTGTGTGTGTGTGTGTGTGTGTGTGTGTGTGTGTGTGTGTGTGTGTGTGTGTGTGTGTGTGCGCGCGTGTATATGTCAGACGTCATTACCAATGTGGATAACATTCAAACGCTATACTTTGTGGACATTGACTTAATTGTTATTTTATTCATGCAGTGTCATTAATGGCCGAAGGCAAATACATAAAATAAACAGGCCTACCCGCATATTATATCACATGCATGCGAGCCAAATATAACCGTAAAGTAAAAATGATTTCTTCAGTATTCGTTTACAAGGTATTGCGTATCCGTACATCTCCTAATGTATGGCGTATCTTTCCACCCATAAATATACTTATATCTGACAGTCTATCTCTATCAGAACATTTAACGTCAACACGACAAACAAGGAATAGAAAATATTCAGTGTCTAACTGTAAGAGAACATTTCAATGCTCTCACATCAGTGTCAGTGCGTGTGGTATTTGGCTTAATTATCGATCGTCCACTCTGAATTCTCCAGGAAGAATTGCACCGCGCCAAACAAACTTCAGAACCAGGGAACAAAACTACAATGTCACAGTCGTCCATCTTTTCGAACGCACCAAACTCGCCCGCTTTTCATACTCTCTCGCCTTCGTGCACTCTTAGATGACGTGGCAGTCTGGGGAGTACTTCGGCTGCAGAAGTGGAGGAATTGCTCCTCAACTCCAACAAAACACACGCTCCCGCACCCGCTTACATAAACACGCTTACAAAACGAGAACGAGAGAGAGAGAGAGAGAGAGAGAATCCGTTCATGATGACCTTGAAATGTGTGGTTTTCAGATACTGAGGGAAGACATTAGAGAATGGGGTGTGATCGGGTGTGTTTTACTCTTCTGTGATGATTTTCTTTTCCTAAAATAAGTCATTTAATGTTTCCTCTTTAATCTGTTAAAGTTGCAACCAACCAAAGGCACTGTTAAGTGTAGCGACCTCTGACCTATCAACCTCTTTGAACAGATGGGTGCTCATGCACTTTTTTTCTCTCCAAGAAGCAAAACAGGCTGGGGTATTTCGTTAATTTGAGTAAAAGCTTGCCTACTTCTTTATTCGTACATGAAAAACTTAAAGATCTCGCGATTTGCATATGCAAGCTTGGTAAAACCTAAAGATCTCGCGCTTTGCATAATGCAAGCTTGGTACAACCTAAAGATCTCGCGCTTTGCATAATGCAAGCTTGGTAAAACTTAAAGATCTCGCGCTTTGCATAATGCAAGCTTGGTACAACCTAAAGATCTCGCGCTTTGCATAATGCAAGCTTGGTAAAACTTAAAGATCTCGCGCTTTGCATAATACAAACATGGTAAAACTTAAAGACGTACCGTGAACACGTATAAAAGCTAATTCCGTTGAAGTTTCAAATGCTCCACGAATGAACAGATGGATGCTATGAACACACTTTGCATTGAATTCCATGAACGCAGTACAGCTTTGGTATCTGAATAATAAAATATCAACAAAGAGTTATCACTATAGTCAGCTTGCAGTTTATGCAAATTAGCATGTGCTGAACTGTATCATAGCATTTTTATAAAGTGACCACATTTTTATTTTTTAAAAGTAGGCCTATATATTTATTAGTCATGCCACCTTATTACAATTAAATTATAAATTATTTTTTTAAATTACAAAATAATTATAAATTATTCTTTCCTTAACCGAGCTCTTGTCAAGAGAAAACTATAATTTTGTCACCATCGAAATATTGTCAAGAGATTGTTGTATTTCGTGACCGCCGAAATGTAGTGTCAAATTATTCCTTTTACTGTTGAAATACGAAATCTGATCAAGAGATCGCTATATGTTTGCGACTGTTGAGACTCTGCCAAAGAGATCACTATATTTTTGACTGACGAGATCGCTATAACTTCTGTGATTGTCGAGATGAAGTAAAATAGTGCTTTACTTTTCATGACCAGAAGTAAAAACAACAACTTGAGACCTTCGAGATATATTGTAAACAGAGCAAGAGATTCCTAGACCATAGGAGAATAAAGCAGAGATCGCGCTATCAGTATTGATCTACGGGAAAGACACAAGATGTGTAGTTAGAACGTTTGCTGTAATAGTAAAAATACGTGTCCTTTTGGGTCGTACGTTTGATGTAACTTTCGCTTTTAACATTAGCGGTTCTTAATGTTGGCGGTGGCGTTGACGTAGCTTTTGATTTGTCTCCAACACACACGCTGGCAATGGCGTTGACGTAGCGTTTGATTTGTCTCCAACACACGCTGGCAATGGCGTTGACGTAGCTTTTGATTTGTCTCCAACACACACGCTGGCAATGGCGTTGACGTAGCTTTTGATTTGTCTCCAACACACACGCTGGCAATGGCGTTGACGTAGCGTTTGATTTGTCTCCAACACACACTTTGTGTGCGGATCTGATGGATAGTGGAATTGCTCTACTTACTGTTTTTAAAAAAAATCACTATCTTTCTTGTATAGGCGCACTATCTAGATTTTGAGTGTTTAAATACACTTTCTACGATTTTGAGTGTTTAAATACACTTTCTACGATTTTGAGTGTTTAAATACACTATCTACGATTTTGAGTGTTTAAATACACTATCTACGATTTTGAGTGTTTAAATACACTTTCTACGATTTTGAGTGTTTAAATACACTATCTACGATTTTGAGTGTTTACAAACACTTTCTACGATTTTGTGGTATAAATGAGCTATCTTTAATTAATATTTCAGCGAGATGTTTGACCGATTGTCTTGACGAAAAAGAACATTATGCTATGTTGACTTGGATTTAATTTTAACTTTAACAACACTCTAGGCCGCCAGGACTGGTTCATAAAACTGAGTTGAATAGTCTTATATGACCAGTGACCCTGTATACAGTTTAACAGATAAATAATAAATAAGAGTCAGTGTATAGTTTTACAGATCTATTACACATGGGCCCCAGTTGAAAATGTCACTGACAGATCCGGCATGCGACCCAGATTAAGAATTTTAAATACTGACTTGACCCAGCAAACAGTTATTCCACACCTGTAATGTACGGCCCTCAGTATGAAACTTTGTCCTAAGTGGAAGAAATATTATGTTTTGCTTTATTGGATTTTAATTTTACAAAATGTTTGATTTTTCATCTCCGTACATTGAAAGTTTCTTCCTGTACCTATGATTGATTGTATTCTCTGTGTATCTGTGCGTGTGTGTGTGCGCGCGCGTGCGTGTTCAGAGCATGTGTCTCTTTATGATGAGTTTGTGAAAGGCATTCGCGTTTTTATTATTATTTAATTGACAAGAGTGTAAATGTTAAAATTCTTTCGATGCTTTTCGTTGTGCAATTACGTATCTTACAGATCATGTTAATTTTGTTGAACGCCAAGGTTCAAGAACTTCGCGCACACATTTCAACAACACACGTACGCACACTTGCTCGCGCACATACAGACCACATTTATACATTATTTATCAATATCATCTATAGCTGCATGGGAAATTGCATGCTGCCTGTTTACAAACTCCATACAATCAAAAGAAATTGGTTTATTTTGTTAAAGTTTGCAGAATGCAAACATCGTTTTCCAATTTACTAATAAAGAGAAATGGAATTAATAATCAAATATTTATTTAATTTGTTTCTCTGTCACATATTTGTTTCTTTATTTGACAGATCACTTTCAAATCAATAATTAAATAAATATTAGTGTGCAGTAATCCTTTTCCTATAAAATAAAAGTAACAGGCATCTATCTATCTATCTATCTATCTATCTATCTATCTATCTATCTATCTATCTATCTATCTATCTATCTATCTATCTATCTATCCATCCACCCATCCATCCATCCATCCACCCACCCACCCACCCACCATTCCATCCATCCATCCGTCCGTCCGTCCGTCTGTCTTCTATCTATCTATCTATCTATCTATCTATCTATCTATCTATCTATCTATCTATCTATCTATCTATCTATCTATCTATCTATCTATCTATCTATCTATCTGTCTGTCTGTCTGTCTATCTATCTATATACCACCATCATATTTGCTCAAATTCTTCAAAGTCGTTGCCATTTTTCACATGTTGCTTTAAAACAAAATGGCGGTAATGTGTTTACGTTCTGATGAATAGCATCTTTCGGTATAGATAAACGATTGATCGTATTTAAAATCAGTCGCGTTAAATATATTTTCCATAAATTCATTTAATTAAAGGTATCTTGATCTGGGCAGAAGCAGAACTTTCCTACTTTTTCTCGGCACCATAAAACACGTGACTGTCAATTGTTTTGCACAAAAAAATAAAAAAATGAGGGGGTTAAAAAATCAAGAAAATGAATGCAATATGTTACATCACACACTTTATATTAACCCATTCAACGTAATTGGCTTCTTCTTAATGCACGCTTTAGTAACTGTTTCCTGTTATTTGACAACGTTTTTTGAAATCATCCATTCGCCACGAAGCATACATGGTGTGATGACTGTTTTTTTCTGAACAAGACAAGACCCCTTTCCTGTTAACTGTACATGGTGGGCGACTTTTTTCTGAACAAGACAAGACCCCTTTCTTGTTAACTATACATGGTGGGCGACTTTTTTCTGAACACGACAAGATCCCTTTCTTGTTAACTGTACAGGCTTGAGATGTGGGCGTCTAATTCTCTTGTAATTTGTGCTGTCAAAAGTTTCTGCTTGTTGACCTGGTCAAGGTCAGGTCAACTCTATGTTTACTAACGTCCTCCCACTGAGTAATATCCGACATTAACAACGACAGTTTTACTCTTTGCCTCATACAGTTATTCTCGTGCTGACTTTCGTCATAACTGTAGTAAAGGCAGTTGAACGTTGTCTTTATTCAAATACTTATTCTCTTTATTATTTAAATTTAAGTTTTTTAAAAATTTGTTTTGTTGCGAGATTTTAATTAAAGGATGCTCAGCGTCATTGAAATTTTATGGAACTTTTTGGAATAAAATCCCTGTTTGTTCCAGATATTTAGTGGTGCGACTGATTTTATTACAAATATTAGAAATTGTAATGATCTTATTAAACTTGTTTCATTGCTTGAAAACTCTGTTAAATGATGGAGTTCATTTATTATTAAGGAATGGAACAATACACGAATGACAGAAGCCAAGTGTGTGTATTGTCTATGAAACTGTCCTTGTTTTTGGTGAAGTGTGTGCGGGGGGTAGGGAGGGGGGTTGCTGTAAGGTTCGAAACCCGATACATTCTTCAACTGTATGAAACATCCAAGTGCAAGCTTAGAATGTGGAGTAAAGAGTCACGGGAAATATTTGCAATGTGTTTGAAGTGTACACAGACATAATTGCAAACTGTGTGAAGTGCCTACAGACATAATTGCAAATTGTATGAATTATCAAAGGACTAGATTACTCTGTGTGTGAATAATGAAAAGAGATTTAACCATATTGTGAAGTGTCCAAAGGCAGGATTTACACATCATCTGAGCTATAAGTTTAATGTTAATATTGTTTGGTGTCGAAAAACAGGATTAGGACTTGTCTTAACTATCAACAGTCAGAATTACACATTGTCTGACGTAGAAAGACAGGATTAAGACTTGTCTTAACTATCAAAAGTCAGAATTACACATTGTCTGAAGTAGAAAGTCATGGATAATCATTGTATGAAGTGTCAGACAATGGATTATACACTTCTGAATATAAAGACAGGGTTAAACATTGCCTGTAGCTTCTAAAGGTTGTATCACACATTGCCTGAAGCTTCAAAAGATATTATATAGTTTCTAAAAAATAGTTCTAAGTGGCCCTGATGAAAATAACTTTTTTAATAAAATATTGTAGAAATTCAAGAAATATATATTTCCAAACGTTCCTAAAATATGACCAATATGCTACTGTAAAATACTAATTATAACAGTTTACGAAAATTAATTTTAAAAAGTTTGAAAAATTAGTCTTTTCACCTGCCACTGGCTGGTGCATTTCGTTTCAAGTTTAGAAAAAAATAAAGGACAGTTCTATAGTAGTTGTCATTTTAGATTAAATTTCAATCTATTTTTAATTCAGCCTGGCATACATTGTTTTAAACAGATGAAATCAGATTTCTACCAGCTCAGTAGGAGATATCTGAAATTCAGCCTCTCTTACTACTTGAGGAAAGATAACTCTTGTAAAGCTGTATTTTTCTATAGAGAATGCCAGTGTGCACGTGACTCTCATGTACACCAATGAGACTGTATCGTTGACTGAAGATATGTGCTGACGGTCAGACAAGATCGGAAAAACAAAACGTACTTTTTGTTGTTGTTGCAGCATACGTCATTTGCTTCGTACGTAAAATGTTTTAAACGCAAATTTGATTAGGGTCAACTGTATAAATTTATTGAAAAAACTGAACACATTTTTGTTTAGAAATACTCTAACCAATCAGCAGTAATTTAAAACTTTACTACGGTGCTAGAGTAAACGGTTATTTCCATTGTAATGAAGGTATAGCGTATTTCCGAGAAATATTAGAACGTACCCAAAACAACTGTTATTTATTTCAAATCAGTTCTTTATTCGAAATATGTGCGCATTAGAGTGCAGTGTAGTTGTATGCAGGGTGAGACTTCGTTTCTTACAAAGATTCCACATGTCCCCTACTGTAGATCGCCAACATTCATCAAGACATCCACAACATATAACTCTTTTAGATTTCATAGCTCTATATACTTGCTTTGACCTAAATAGCTTTCATAATTCTTTGTTACAAGTCAGTGTCTAACCCCGAACACATCAAAACGTTTTAAACAAATGAGAACACGCAGCGAGATGTGGGCGGAGGGGGGGGGGGAGACAGAACTTCACCCCACGACCTACTGCCATTTCTTGCAGAACAAGAGGCAGGTGCAATGTTTCTGCACGCTCACCCATTCATATTTGTACCTTCGTCTTAACAGCATTAGAGGCCCACAGTGCACTGGGGCTCCTACGTACGCAACCACTCACAGGAATAAAACATACATAGATCAGCGTGGGGGCCCTTACGTTCGTAAGGCACACCCCCACCCTCCCGGGCAACTGCCCAATGTGCCCATGCGTTAAGATAGCACTGCCTCAGCAGGCGGAAAGTAAGACAAAAGCGTCAAAGCTTCTCTTGATAACGAGTCCACATGCAAGAGCACGTGCACACACATATTGCAGGTGGTGGATGGGGTGGGTGGGCGGAGGTAGACTACAATCGGCGGCGACAGCTGTGTTGCCAGGGTGATTGAGGTTGCTATCAAGTTCCAGTTGTCCTTCCGATTGATGTCAAATTTCCTGGGTTTTCGCTGTCCACACTTTAGTGCGTCACAATCGTAAGTTCTGTTGACATTCGAAGCCGAAGGCTTTCTAGCTGGTATTTCTCTCCCCTTGACTAGTGAAATGTACAATTTCTGGACTTCTATAATTATCTTTTTTCTTTTCTAATCTCCGTTCTCTTTCAAGGAAACATTAGAATTGCTGGTCTTGACTGATACGCTTGCCTTCAGTGTAATGGTTGACCTTGCCTATGCGTATGTTATTGTTTCTATCATAGCTCTGTGTCTCTTTTTCTTTCTGGGAGTGTCAGCTCTGACACTTTCTTAACTAAAAGCGTAATGTAGGTAGGTCAGACGCCACTGTGTGATTTGTTTGTATATAGAAAGAGTTAATAGCTGATAGAGTGTGTCCTCAGAGAGTTGGTTCGATAATTTGTCTCTACTCGTCGACTACCGTTCGTTTCCCTACCTCTGTCTCTCTTGCTAAGCTAGCGAAAAACTAGCTGCATAACAATCAGCCAAACAGTCAGACGAAGTAAACTGACCATAGCCAGGTCCAGCAAAGTGAAAATAACCAGGGCCTGCAAAATGTCATAGCCACAGTGTTATGGCCAAAAACACTGCGTAGACAGCAACAAGTTCATAGCCGCAGACTTACAGCCATAAAAACTATGTGGACCACAGCCACAACTTACCATAGCCACACGAAACTTTATAGATCACAGCCGGAAACTATTTGCGAAGAAGCTGAACATGCACCCTGCCAACACATTGTCTACAGTAGGGTTTATAAAGCTAGGATTCCGCGAGATTTCACCGAGGGATCGTGAGTGAATTGAAACAAGCGTCGAAGGTATAGTAATATTTATGCAGGGGTTTCCTGAGGCATTTCCTGAGACCTGAAAGTTATTTCAGGGTTCCTACAGGGTGAAAAGGTTGAGAAAAGTTGGTGTATAGGCATAGCCAATAAACATACCATAGACCCTGCCAACTGACTGTATTAACCATAGCCAATGAATTATATATGGCCAAAGCCATAAGGTATCATCGTTACATAGCCAGTATACTTACAAACAACACTGTTCATAGCCACAGAAGTTATCAGTAGCAAATGTTTTCAAACACAGATAACAAGATATCAATAACAATTGTCCATAGCCACATGAAATACATTCATTGTCACAACAAAGGTATCAACAACTAGCTACATATCACAAGTTGTCTTAGCTAGCTATCACAAGTTGTCTTAGCTACATATCACAAGTTGTCTTAGCTACATATCACAAGTTGTCTTAGCTACATATCACAGTTGTCTTAGCTACATATAACAAGTTGTCTTCGCTACATATAACAAGTTTTCTATAGCTATAGCCAAATCAATAGTAACATCAAGTCACCAAGTGACTCCCCAAAAGTCAACCAACAGAGCTTTATGAAATGAATTCATCAGTATCACTGTACATCCATTGTCGTTCGTTATATAGCAAAAATAATGTTTGCATGCAAAGCAACTAAAACACAGCACCAAACTAAACCTAAATGCCTTGGTTTCCACGCTAATCATGGGCAAATCAATTTCATATTGTTTAATGAATGAAAAGAGTAGTATCTCTGTAACTTAAATAAAATATATTTTGAGAAAAATCTTATTTCTGCAATTCATATTTCTACACCGCTGCACACTAATCTCACGTAGTTTTTACTGTGATCTTTCCGTGTTGTCACTATTTGATAATGAAAGAAAACAAGAACACATTAAATATATCCCAAATATCCTCTGAAATATACTGAAACACACACACACACACACACATACACACACATACACACACATACACACACATACACACATACACACACACATACACACACATACACACACACATATACACACATACACACACATACACACACACACATACACACACACACACATACACACACATACACACACATAAACACACATACACACATACACACACACACAAACACACACACACACACACACACACACACACACGTGTGGACGGCTGGACGCCCTCCCGTTTTTCCCATTTTAGAATGTTCTATGTCTATGATCTCGTTCGTACAGTTTTATCTACCAGGGGACGTGAGCATGTTAGGCTTTGTTTTTTTCCCTTTCCTTTTCAGTTATCGACCATTATTCAACTTTGACACTTGACACAGTTTCGCTGCTCTTATACTGTGTATACATGTGTGTGTGTGTGTGCGTGCGTGCGTGCATGTGTGTGTGTTTATCATTGTTTAAGATGAATGTATCTTCTATTTTAAAACAAATTTAAAATGGAAACAAGAAAGCTGCACCATAAAAGAAATGTTTATGTAAGATAATTTTGTCGACGGAAATTTCGAGAGATATTTCCATGATAAAAAAACCAAAGAACAAAGACGCAATGTTATAAAAAGAACAAAGAATAAAGACGCAATAAAAGAACAAAAAATAAAGACACAAGATTATAAAAAGAACAAAAGGGGTGATGGGAGGAAGAACTAAGAGAGAAGAAAGAACTTGACTGACTTCATGAAACCGTCCATGACGGAATGACCTTTCGGAATTCTCATTCATTCTTTTGGTTTCTGCGCACCACGCTGCTTCTTAAAATAAATTCCAGCAGTAGGCCTAAATTCTTTCTGCGAGGACAGTTGTATTGGGCCAAGCAATGCAAACATCTTTTTTTTATTTTTATTTTTTTATAGAAAAGACATATTTCTTTTCTGCATGTTTCCAGCAAGAAGAAAACATATCTTAGAATTGGAAGAGACCACTTAAGCCATTTGTGTTGTTTGCGACTTGAGAGGTAAATTGACCTATTTAGACGCCAAAGAGCAACCAAATTCAGATGACTAAATTGCAGATTTATTGACTTAACCAAACTGTATAGTACGGAGTGAAACAGGTGGGAGATATCACATTCTGGTGTCACTGAAAATACTGTCATAGTAAAGCAACACATATTGAGGGACAGACTAGATTATGGCATGCTTTACAACAGTCACTCTGTTTTTTGCATTCATCTCAGTGTGGCCTGGTTCACGGTATTAAGGTGAGGTAACTTTCATCTCAGTGTGGCCTGGTTCATAGTATTAAGGTGAGGTACCCTTCATCTCAGTGTTGCCTGGTTCACAGTATTAAGGTGAGGTAACTTTCATCTCAGTGTGGCCTGGTTCACAGTATTAAGGTGAGTTAACTTTCATCTCAGTGTGGCCTGGTTCACAGTATTAAGGTGAGGTAACTTTCATCTCAGTGTTGCCTGGTTCAGGGTATTAAGGTGAGGTAACTTTCATCTCAGTGTGGCCTGGTTCAGAGTATTAAGTGAGATAACTTTCATCTCAGTGTGGCCTGGTTTAGGATATAAAGGCGTCATAACATTTATGTCAGCGTGTCCTGGTTCAGGGCTTTTAGGGGTCATAATGTTCAGTTCAGCGCGGCCTGATGCAATCATGTTATTGGGGTTTATTTCATTACAGTATGTAATAAATGAATTCATTTAATTGTGGCTTCCCTTTAATATTACTCCACAGTGTTGTCTTCATCCAAGTTTTTCTTTATGTCAAAAGGTCTTCGTCATGATATTCAAATCATCAGACACCTTACTGCCATCTTTTTTCTTTTTACCCCGGGCAAAGACTGTCCGGAGTTACTGTTCATGGTACTAGGCCAACTGCTTTGTTCAGGTCAAGGTTATATAGGTCATCACACTCCAAGAGCTTTAGCCACTGCTGTTCTAACTAATTGGATAACTTTGATGTTGCCTTGAGTTTTCAAGGGGTGGAACGAATAGGGAGGTTTGGGGTGGGGTTGGGGGGGGGGGCTGTAGCTATTTGCTTCTCGAAATGTTTATTACGTCCCCTTATTAGTTTTCTTGGTTTGTGACGTTTGCCTCCCTATTCGAGAACAGTTCATGGTGCTCTGGGTTCAGGATAGTTCATGGTGCTCTGGGTTCAGGATAGTTCATGGTGCTCTGGGTTCAGGATAGTTCATGGTGCTCTGGGTTCAGGATAGTTCATGGTGCTCTGGGTTCAGGATAGTTCATGGTGCTCTGGGTTCAGGATAGTTCGTGGTGCTCTGGGTTCAGGATAGTTCATGGTGCTACGTGTTCAGTACAGTCTTCATGGTGCTACGGATTCGAGTACCCTTTTCATTCATGATGACGTATTCTGTCCAACACAATATAACCAAGGCGCAAAATATCGCGGTTAGCTCTTAACTGCTTCCTGTCCTTGGCCGCATCCTTAGTGTTTAATATGTTAAATGGAACGATACAGCGGATACCGCGAGCTATGAGCTTCACTGACAAAGAACGTCTGGGAATTGCATGCTGGGAAGAATAAGTTACCAAACCGAGCAACAACGTGTACACCTCTTCCACTATCATCCAAATGCGTTGAAAAACAGAAGAAAAAATTTGCACCTGCACATATCTACCCGAGATATTATGTGTTATTGCCTAAACATAAATTATTACTTTGGTTTACAGGTCATCGGAACCTTCAAAATTTCAAAGCAGACTTGAAGACAAAATCAAATAAAAAAGAGACACAGATATTATGTGACTAAAAGTCGAAATGTGGACGCATGTAAAATGTGTTTCTGACTGCGATTGTGTGTTTGTGTGATTGTATATTTGTGTATGTTTCTCTGAGTATTTGTGTGCGTATGTCGATAAGATTGTATGCAATTGTATGTGAACGTGTGGTTTTGTGATTAGTTGTGCTTGTTATATTTGTGTTTGTGTGTGTGTGTTTAAAATAAATCTCGTCAAACTGAGAGAAGAACAGGAATGTAAAGAGAACAGCTGACCGGGAGAAAAAGAATTCATCTAGAAGTATATCCGAGCAAGTGGCTAACTAAATTAGGGACGATTAAATTACTGAAACTTCGTAAAATTAACTGACTTCTTACGTGTGCGATTAATTCTTTCCTTGACAGATTTCTAAAGTTCATCACCTTGACCTTTGGCTTGCCTTTCCTTGAGACATGTCCAATGCTGAATTATCGATGGTGCATGAACCAATCTCCAAAAGATGGAAGTTAGCATCAATGAAAAATATTTCTTCTTTTCTTTAACGAAAAGAAAACAATAGAGTACAGTATACTTGTATTTATTTTCCTGCAAGCATGCTCTGTTATGTTCACTTAACGCTGCTTGTTTCATTGGCGGTACGTTTGCACTATTGCGTTACGTTCGCGTTTGTCTTCTATTTTCTAGTACACATGCACTATTATGTTACTTTCGTTTTTTTGTTGTTATTTTATAGTATACACGCAATATTGCGTTACGTTCGCCTTAGTCTTTTACTTTTTTCAGTACACATGCACTATTATGTCACCATTTCTTGCATGCTTCATCTGCTGCTATACACAAGCAGGATCACATTTTACTTACTGGAACTTGTATACACAAGCAGGATAATCGCTTACTTATTGGCATTCTATACACATGCAGGATATTGTTTTACTTACTGGCAATTGTATACACAGCAGGGTCACCTTTTACTCACTACCACTTGTATACACATGCGATCCGTTTACTTAATAACTCTTCTATACACATACAGGATCACCTTTGGCTTACTGGCACTCGCATACAGTGACGTCATCGAAGGCTGTTATACTGTGCGTGTCATCACACACTCTTTCATATTCGAAATCTCGTTCGCATCCTTATGCTTGTCTTCCGCAAAAGAAGTATGCATGGGTCACGCGCACTGCATGCCTTTTATCCATTCACCCCTTTTCGTTTGTCTCTCTCTCTCTCTGTGTTGTGCTTATATCTTCTTCTATCCGCGAAATTATCAAATGCCGAAAATGACGGTAAACATTTAAAATATAGACATCTTCATCTAGTCGCAAGAGTATTTTTAATTTTCACTCCCCCCACCCCATCTAGTACTGCTACTAACATTTTCTCCCTTCCATTCTTTCTTTAACCCATGTGACCTCTCTCTTTTTCTCTCTCATTTTACGCTTGCTGTCTTTCTCTTTTCTGTTTCCTATTAGGAGAAAAAGCAAGTAAATTAACACGCCTGTAACTTGATGTATAATTAGTTTTCAAGCAATTATTGAAATATCTTTCCTAGGCAAAGTGAAACACAATAAATAAACACACATACACATCTATTGTCTATATAAGTGTATGTATATATGCATTTGTGTGTGGTGTGTGTGTGTGTGTGTGTGTGTGTGTGTGTGTGTGTGTGTGCATGTCCTTAAATGAATAAAAAGATCATAAATCAAGATGACGTTTTTACCGTAAATATTGAAATAAATTGTCTATGCAACATTTTAGACTGCAGTACGTATATTTGATTGTTGCATGGAATGTGTTCAAGCAGTTGTCTCTGTATTATGTAGTAAATTGTAAGATCTTCTTTATAGCACTTTTAGACTGTATATGAACATATTTAATTGTGTTATGTATTAAATACAGACACACGCTTGTGATACAGAGTAATTAATGATTGTTTTATAAAGCGATTACATACACGTGATTGCTTCGTGGAGCGATTACCTTTACATGATTATGTGATAGAACGATTACAGTTACAGTATTGTGTTACAGAACAATTTCAGTTTTTTGATTGTGTTGTGGAGCGATTGCACGCTCTGAATTGCGTAGTGGAGTGAATATAGTTACTTGATTGCGTAGTGAAGTGAATATAGTTACTTTATTGCGTAGTGAAGTGAATACAGTTACTTTATTGTGTAGTGAAATGAATATAGTTAATTTATTGCATAGTGAAGTGAATACATTTACTTGATTGCGTGTTGGAGTGAAAAAAGTTACATGATTGCATTGTGGAGTGAATATAGTAACATGATTGCCTGATGGAGTGAATATAGTCACATGATTGCGTTGTGGAATGAATGTAGTTACATGACTGCGTTGTGGAGTGAATAAAGTCACATGACTGCGTTGTGGAGTGATGCCACTGGTACGGATACTAAAAATAAGTCCACATGAGCTCATAAAATTCTTTCAACGTACTCCTGCCTCTAAAAGATTTAGCATCACTGAAGTCACATGCTGTTCGTTAAAATTAAAAAAAGGTCAATTTTTTTCGTTTGTTGCATTTTGAAATCCATACAATAGTTTGATGCATGACGTTAGCTGGATATTATAAACTTTCATGTACTAAGAAAAGGAATACAATAAGGAATCCTAATCCTTACCCTCTTGTAATACGGATCCAATTTTCATACACACAAGCACACACACACACACACACACACAGACACGCGCGCACACACACTTATACGCACACACATACACGCAAACACTCAATTAATCAAACACACGAGCCCCCATATGCTCATGTTGTTAAAAACTTTACAATGATTATGTCAGGGTGACAACAGTCTCTAACTTGGGCGGTTAACTAATTTTATACATGCTATAGCAGTGTCTAATGACGTCGATCTTCTTATGCTCTCAGTATATAAAGGGTTAATTTAGCGGTTAAGATTTGTCGTAATCGTGAGCAAGTGGCGTCAAAGATTTTCACACCAATTCATTTAGCTCCACTAAGAGATCAATCATTGACATACAGTTGTGATGATTTTGTAACTTTAAATCACGTGAATAAACCTTTCTACGACAGTGAGAATCTCACCACACAAACACATTTTCATACACTCACGCACGCACAAACAAACAAAAGAAAAATCAGCAATGAATATCTTTTTGGACAACTGACAATTGTTCTTCAGCAAGCTAACTTTGTGAAAGGTAATAATTTTACTCAAACAATGGTCAACGCCAGCACACTCGCCAAAATAACTTGTTATCATTTGTATAAAATTACCTTTCCTTTTGTCCAAAAATCAGGAGTCAATCCATTCTGAACAGAAAGCCCAATTAAGGAAAGAGAAACACTTCGAGGGGACCTTCCCTGTCCCTACAGCTTGCTACAAACATGTTAAGTTCTCATTAAAATTACAATATTGGGGTCTTGGAGCAGTGGAACCTTGATTTCCAGGCGCACAGAAGTTCTGTAGGTTCATTTTACCTTTTAAAATGGATAGTATATACGAGCGTGTTTGTTTCCATAAGTATTCGTGCGTATGTGTATGTGTGTGTGTGTGTGTGTGTTTGTGTGTGTGTGTGTGAACGTGTGTTTCTATAAAGGTGCTTGCATGTGTATATATTTATATGTCTGCATATGTGCTCTATAAGAGTGCGTGCGATTGTGTGTGTGTATAGGTGTATGTGCTTGTGTGATTTTATAAGAGTGCATGCGTATTTATATACGTTGTTAAGCATTTTTATTTATTTCTATAAGATGGAGTGAGAAAGAAAGAGAGAGAGACAGAGAGAGAGACAGAGAGAGAGAGAGAGAATGTATGCGTGCGTGTTAGGGAAGAAGAGGGGGACGCAGCTGAACGATTGCATGAGAGAAGACTGAAGAGAGGATAACTCTGGCTGAAAGAACTCGAAATACTCTCATAAACACAGTTCACATTACATCGACCGGCTATCAGATCGATATTACTGCATGCGAGAGAGCTTTTGCTGACATTGACCTCACCACTCCCTTTTCTCCCTTCCCCACTCTGGCATGTGCAGCGAGATCGAATTGATTTTCACCTCCACCCTATCCATTTTAAAAATAGATTTTCGTTTACGTGTTTGTGCCATTCCATCACACTTGCAGGATGGAATGACATCAGCATAGGGTCGAGATGAAGGGAGCATGGAAAGAGGGATTTCTTGTAAGGCTAAAGGGAGATAGCAAGGAAAGAAGAGAGAGAGAGAGAGAGAGAGAGAGAGAGAGAGAGAGAGAGAGAGAGAGAGAGAGATGTCAAATGGTCAAGAACGAGAGCAAGTGTGTATGACTATGTGTGTGTGTGTGTGTTTGTGTGTACTTGTATTTATGTACGTGTGCGTGTATGTGTGTTTATGTATATGTAGTGTGTGTTTGTGTATGCATGATGTGTGTATGTGTGTGAAGAGAAGTTGAAAGACTATAAGTTATCTATTTATTGTAGTGGCACCATTTTGACCCGACACTCCCCCCTCCCCGCATCCCGCTTTAAAAAAAAAATGTTGCTTTAGTATTGGAAAAGCAAACAAACAGCAGCAAAATTTATCTAAAACTATAATGAGATTCTGAGCCTCTATAACAAGCTATCTGTCTATCTCCCCGTTCATCCGTCTGTATATCTATCTATCTATCTATCTATCTATCTATCTATCTATCTATCTATCTATCTATCTATCTATCTATCTATCTATCTATCTATCTATCTATCTATCTATCTATCTATCTATCGTTTAATACTAATTTGGGTAGGTAATAGATATCTGTGTGGTTGAGATATCACGACACCTTTGACCTATATAAGAACTCTCTGTTCTAGTACAGTGGTTACCAACATTTTAACATCTAAGGACTACTTATTCTATCTACATATAAGTTGCGGACCAACAGCTAGACAAATTTATTGGTAATATACCTACTGGATAACGTATTGCGGACCATAGCTAGACAAATTATTGGCTATATACTTACTGGATAACGTTTTGCGGACCACCAGCTAGACAATTTATCGGTTAACTACTTGATTGTTTCAATAACACAGCCGAAGACCATCTGGTAATGTGCCACGGACAAAGTTGAGAACCATTGTTCTAGTGCACTGTTCTGTTTATGAGCACGATTTTTGGCCAATGGAACTGTGTTTCCCTCCTGACGTCGTGCCTATTGTGCCAGAAGTGTTAGATTCCATTGTGTTTGTTTGTTTGTTTTCTGCCTGAGCGTCATGTGAGCACACATTATATTGCGCGTTAGATAAACAGTCATGTGCTCGCCTGACAGACGGCACGACAATAATATTTATGCATTTCATCTGGAACGCTGAGCTAACCGATTTTATGGAGTTAGTCATGCCAACTTTCGCCATCCAACGCATTATTTGCAATCGTTCGGCTTACAAGGATCTTCGTATAGCAAGCTTAACTTTATCATCAGGGTATTAGTGTGGATATCTGATCTGTCGTTGAAGAAGGAACAGCTTATCTGGAACCAGCTGGCACACTTTGGCTCTCGGAGCTCCAGAATTTGTCTTCAACCAAATAGAAACAAGGTCTACAGACTCTCTCTCTCTCTTGCATAAGTCCATGTTTACCTCCGTGAATAGTTCACCGTGTACCTCCGTGAACAGCTATCTGTGTACCTCCGTGAACAGCTATCTGTGTACCTCCGTGAACAGCTCACTGCGTACCTCCGTGAATAGCTCACCGTGTACCTCCGTGAATAACTGACTGTGTACGTACGTACATAGCTCCTTGAGTATCCGTTTTCTCTTGAATGATGAAAAATTTCTTAGTTTTCGATTCCGAAATATGTATTCGATGCTGTCTGTTAATCTATTGGTACGTCAAATGATTGGATATTTCTATTTGTGTTTTATTTGAAATATGTATTAATATATTGAAGCCTATGCTGAGAACTGCTAATTCTGGTATAATATGACTGTTTACACAAACATCAAATGATAAGTTAGTAAAGTGCAACTCTGATGTTTGGACTTTAAAATGATAAGAAATTATTAGTGAATATATGAAAAAAGACACCCCACCCACCCACCCCAACTTTCCACGAGTAAGTGCTAACTGACTGAAATACACAACTTTCCACGAGTAATTAACCTAAGTGCTAACCGACTGAAATAAACTGATGAGCCAGCAGCAACAATTTTTCGAATCATCATTGTCACAGAGGTCGCAGGTGACTTTCCGGGAATGAGTTCCAAAAATTCCTAAGGCAAATTTCCAGTTGGTGCAATTCTTGTAGGGGTTTTGTGCGCGCGGGGAGCCCAAACAGTTCGTGAGCCCTGGAAGACCATCGGTTCCTGTAATCCACCCCCATCCAACCTGAGAGAAACTAGCCTCGTGAAGAGAGGGGAAGGGAGGGGCTGTAAGAAATGGTCCAAAGCTACAAAGTAGATGAGATATGTCGTCAGAGATAATTGTGCGTTGTGAAACTAGATCAGAAAACTATTTGCATAGACCTGTGAAACAAGAAAGTTAAAATTTGATTGTGTGTCGGCAGTACCATCGGATTAACTCGGATCGCTCTATCTTAGGCATGAAAGCGGAAGTTTTATCTAAAAACATTTAATTAAATTTTAACACAAAGGTCCGTTGCATCTTATCTATGTTTTCCGGAAAGAGGATGAGAGGATGGTCAGGGGTAGTGCAAGCCAGAGATTTATCTCTGTTACATTGTTTACCGTAAGCGAGTATGTAGATATTTAAAAGAGTGTATTTAAAGATTTAGGGTTTAGGTAATAGTAGTAGGTTTAATTGTTAATACCATTAAGTGATTAAGGAGGACAAAATGTCGTCATCATAATTTCTCGTTACAAAGTAAGTATGAGACGAAATAATATCTGGAATGCTCAGGTGAAACGATAATTATCTCAACTTTATAATTACCCTTAATGTCTTCGCCCTAGTTCACGAGTAACAGAACTATACATGTAACAAGAATGGTATACAGAATCAAAGATATTTAAGGTATGTAAGTTACACTACAAAGACAGCAGAAGTATACATGTAACTAGAGGATATATAGATACAAAGATAATTTAACATGAATATGCGCATCTTTAATGATAAAGTATATACAACAATCAACCATAAACTTAAGCTACACTACAAAGACAACCGCCACTAACTAGACATCAAGGCATTATAAAGCAGCGACAACATTCACTGTTGACCGTCGAGTTATTTCGGTTGTTCACTCAAATAAACAACTAGTACACAAAAATACTGTTAGATTTAAGGAAAAGACAACAATATATTTCGCGTACGTATTTTAGTAATGCCTTATTGTAATAATTATAGCGTCGCAATAAAGTCGGACTTTATGTATTGTATTGTGACCCGACCTTGGAGACCCGACACAGCTGTAAAACTCCTGCATACTACTTGTGTACTACATCTCAAATGCTTCAGAGAAAAACGCCTGTATTGAAATTAATCCTACTACTACTACTACCACCACCACCACCACTACTACCATCACCACCTCCACCTCCTCCTGCTATTACTATAGTGAACTATATACACATTGTGTATAACTAACGTGAATATTAAATTACATACCAATAGCAATAAAAACATTATAAAACTTTCAATCTGATGCAGATCAAAGTGGTCTACTAAAAGACTCAACTAAACACACACACACACACACACACACACACACACACACACACACACACACCGCGCGCGCGCGCACGCACACAGAAGCTAAGCGCCATATGAAATAGGTAAACACGACACACAACTGTAAGCCTGTATTATTACCCTTAATACAAAGCGGCACTTCTGCAGTAAGAAATACACCACCCGGTACATACTTGAATGTCGAGCGTGAGCAAAAATGAGTATCGAATACTCGTATTGTATTCAAAGTTAGCACTGCACAAAGAAATGTCGAATAATTGAATTGTATTCAAACTTAGGACTGCACAAACACATGTCGTATTAGGACTGCACAAAGAAATGTCAAAAAGTTGATTATATTCAGCTCCCGTGAAATAGATAAGTAAAAATGAATATTTCTTCATTTTACACAATTGAATATCTAGCACTAGTGTTTTTTCCGTATCTTTTCCTGTCACAAACCAAGGATGCTGTACACGACCGTCACGACTGTCACGTCTTCGTCCACTCTCAATATCCGTATGTGTTTGTTGCTTTGTGCATACGTGCATACGTGCGGATGTGACGTGCAACCATTACTCGAAAAGTGCTTGTGTAATCACGTGTCCCTTAGTGTGGACACTAGATGAAAATACTGTTATAGATTTGTTTCCTTTCTTTTCTTTACTTTTTGACGACGACCTGCCTGTGCAGAAGAAGGATTTGTGCATGAGTAAGAGGTTGTATTGGGTAAGGGGATGCATCGAGAAAGGGGTTATGCATGGGAAAGGGTTTGTATTTAAAAAGCGGTTGTGCAGTAGAAAAAATGGTCCAGAAGGGGAGTAAATCGATTCGTGAAGTGGAGAGGGTTTGTACAGATAGACCAATTTATGCTTGAGAAGGATCTGTGGAAAGGGATTTGTGAAGAGACGAATTTGTGCAGAAGTATTTGTAAAGGAGAACAGTTTCTGCAGGGAATGGTTGTAAAGGATAAATTGTTTATGCGGAATAAAGGGACTGTACGAAAGAAAGGGTTTGTTGAGGAAAAATAGTTTGTGCAGGAAAAGTGGTTTGTGCGGAAGAAAGGGTTTGTGCGTAAGAAGTTATTTTTTTCCCTCCACAAAAGTTTTGTGCAAAAGGGTTTATGCAGGAGAAAATATGTATACAATAGGTTTTCGTACGAAAAAGATTTTTTTACAGGAGCAAAGGCTTGTGCAGGGGAAGTGATTTGTGCAGAAGTAGAGATTAACTGAGATATTTATTTTGCCATGGGCTGAACTGTTGTTTATATCCAAGAGAGATATATTCCAGCAAAGCCTGGGAGTGCAGTAAAATTGAATTGTATTAGATATTTCGGTATTATTGTTTTTTCTTTGATCTTTATTGGATTTGTGAATTATTTTTGCTAACATTTTTCAAACCCAATCGCATAATGCCTCTTGAGTTATGGAAAAACCATACACTTCTTCTTGCCTCCTCTGCCCGTTTTGACAGTTTGATATATGTGTAAATTACTTAGGAAAAGTCTGAGACTGAAAATCACTGGATTTAAAATTCGTATTATATATCTCTAGCAGCAAATAACTTTTTTTCTCTGACAAGCAAATACATTCAAGTCCTTCCTTCCTTCCTTCCTTTATATCTGCTTTAATTACTGTACACATTCAAAAGAAAATATTATTTTAATGATTGAAATAAAGATCACATTTATTTTGTTGATTAATTATTCCAGTAATGACCTTAAGATGTGAATGCACCATTGTCACTAACTATCAAAGTACTTTACTACCTTTTGTCAATAGTCTAGGTATCTCTGATTTTGTCATTGTACTATTAACCGGTAAATACGCCATTATTTATATATATATCGCTATTATCCGGTAATTACCCATTATATATATATCGCTATTATCCGGTAATTACCCATTTTATATATATCGCTATTATCCGGTAATATGCATTATATATTATATCGCCTGTTACCCGGTAAATACGCATTATACAATGCAAGAAAAGAATAGAAATGTTGCAAAGACATTTAAATTGCAAGAAGGGATGAAACTTTACACATATTCATATGTGTTAAGCAGTTTGTGTGTGTGTGTTTATGTGCATGCAGCATTTGTATTTTTATATGTTACATATGTGTGTGTGTGTGTGTGTGTGTGTGTGTGTGTGTGTGTGTGTGTGTGTGTGTGTGTGTGTGTGTGTGTGTGTACGCATAATCCAGACAAAACTGCTTACTAAATATATATAAATATTTATTGCTAACCTAAGACCGCTTTGCATTAATCTGGCCCTGGCTGAATTTTCAAAATAAAAAAGAAGAAGAAGAAGAAAAGTAAAACCGCTTAAGAACAAAAACGTTTGTCATCTTTCCCTTAACGTTTGAAAACTGTCTTCCTATAATTCGAGTGGGTTTTTTTAAAAGTACATTATGGGATTTTTCATCATAGATTCTCGTATTCTTTCCCGCAAAGAGATAAATCAAAACACTCCGAGAAGTAGATATTATTTTCTTTGAAATTGTGTGCATTTTGTCCTAATTATGTTACAAATAGCATTCACTGCTTCCATAATTCGTGATTGAACTTTGTCGATTTTTGGAACATCAGTGTGATTGTACTTTGTCGTACTTTGGAGCATCAGTGTGATTGTACTTTGTCGATCTTTGGAATATCTGGAGACTGTTATTGTAAGGATTGGAGAACAGACTGTAAAACACATTGGAGAACGGTTTGTAGGACGCATGGGAAAACATAAAAACATCGTTTTCATGCTTTCAGTGATATTAAAGTTATTCTATTAATAATCATTAGGATTTTGTATTATTAAATAAGTCATTATATCGCACTTTTCTGGAACTTTGAAAGGCGCAATGCTCTACGAAGCAGATTAGAACATATTTTGCAACAAGTACAACACTCCAAAACAGATCACTCAGCAGAACATATTTTGCAACAAGTACAACACTCCAAAACAGATCACTCAGCAGAACATATTTTGCAACAAGTACTCAACACTCCAAAACAGATCACTCAGCAGAACATATTTTGTAGCAAGTACTCAACACTCCAAAACAGATCACTCAGCAGAACATATTTTGCAACAAGTACTCAACACTCCAAATTCAAGTGGAAATCTTTGTTTCATCAGATTGAATATTAACACTCGAATGTTAAAACCTTGCATCAATAACATGTTCGAGAGTCGCACACTCTCCGCATCAACCACAACATCTGCAACATTAACGGTCAAGATGGAAGCAGGTGGTCGCTAGCCATCACAACGGTTCGTCTGAAATATCAGGAACTCTGAATCTGTGACTTTCTTCATGCACACATACGTAGTAATGACGCAGTGGCAAAGGTCCTAAAGGATTGCTCCTCCAGCAACATGCAGAATGACGTAGACAGTAATGACGTAGTAGTATAGGTACTAAAGGATTGCTCCTCTAGCAACAAGATTCAGGGAGCACACTTTTATGTCGCTGTTACCTTTTCTTGAGGGTGTGGTGTGACAAGGTTAGAGAAGAGCATTCAGAGCTATTTATAAGTACTGTTTAAATACGTGGTAACTTGCCGTTTGAAAGGCAATGTTTAAGTAAGTGTCAACTTCCCGTTTTAATGGTAATATTTCATTAAGTGGTAACTTGCCGTTTGAATGGCAATGTTTAATTAAGTGTTAACTTCCCGTTTTAATGGTAATATTTCATTAAGTGGTAACTTGATATTTTATTGGCAATGTTTAATTAAGTGGTAATATGGTGTTTGTAGTGAGCATCTTTATACTATCTATTTTTATGACGTCATTCAAAGTACTGTAATGTAGTTTAAAGCTTGTGTTCAAAGATTTAAAAGGATTGATACTCGTTTAAAATGCGTTCTTTTGTGAAATAACGTAATATATCCTTAATAAAGAAATCATTAATCAATTAATCAGTTTGTCAGTCGACCGATCAATCATTCAATCGATCACTTTCTCTCTCTTCCACTTAACTCCCCCCCCCCACCCCCATCATCATATGTAATTGAATAGGTAGGCAAAGGCTTCTACAACATGACGATCCATTACTTGAAAATCCGATTCCACAGAAACAATCCCAGAAACACCTGCTAGTTATGCGCATGGTGAATTGTTTTTAAGAAAAAAAACAAACAAAGAACAAATAAATAGCAATATGAAGACATTTTAATGCTCATGAATGAAGGAAACGCACTGCATGGAGCGCTTCATTCTTTCATTCACTTCTCACCGAAAAGTTCACAAATACACCAATTCAGCAAGAAAGTTCACAAATACACCAATTCAGCAAGAAAGTCCACAAATACACCAATTCAGCAAGAAAGTCCACAAATACACCAATTCAGCAAGAAAGTCCACAAATACACCAATTCAGCAAGAAAGTCCACAAATACACCAATTCAGCAAGAAAGTCCACAAATACACCAATT
>CM054179.1:112209720-112372220 GCA_028829895.1 Sinotaia quadrata
TGGCAATATATTGAGAGAGAGAGAGAGAGAGAGAGAGAGAGAGAGAGAGAGAGAGAGAGAGAGAGAGAGAGAGAGAGAGAGAGAGAGAGAGAGAGAGAGAGAATAGCCATCAAGAAAGCTCTATTGATAGTTCTGTCAGTACTCAGAGGACATCTCTACACATTGCTTCTCATCTAGACAGTTTCTTAAATTATAAGCACTAAATTATAATTTAGTCTTGAGCTAGAGTTGTATATAATCCAGTACGCTTTCCAAGTTAGACAGAGTTTCCAAATAATTGTTTACCATAACCTGTTTACACACCTAACGAGCACGAGTTTGAAACCCATCTGTAAACAATCTTAAAGAACATCTCTTACCAGATAGCTCTTGAACTACAATGTCCTGAAAAAATTCTTGAAGACTAAAGCATTCCAGATAGCTCTTGTAAACAATCGTAAAAAATCTTAAGAAGTGAGCCCATGGAGAGAACCATACATTTAGACAATTTTGATATGTGTCAAAACGAATGTGTTCCAGTTCTCCACATACCCCCCTTTCAGACCAGGATTTCTCAACCGATAGGAAGTTCCCCGAAAGATCGTGATTGAAAATAACAAACATCGTAGATATAGCATAGAAATTTGTATGC
Organism: Sinotaia quadrata; assembly: GCA_028829895.1. NCBI lineage: Eukaryota > Metazoa > Mollusca > Gastropoda > Architaenioglossa > Viviparidae > Sinotaia > Sinotaia quadrata. The sequence goes on from CM054179.1 coordinate 112,210,352, forward strand.
AGACGTTTCCTAATGGTCTCTGAGACCTGAAAATTATTTCAAGGGTTCCTCCAGCATAAAAGGTTTGATAAAGTCTGATCTAGACAGTCTCATAATTTTGTTTCAGCTCTCCTAATTGCCCATGGCCCAGACATCCAGTAAATAGCCCGTTAAGTCGGCTCACCAGATAGCTCCTTATCTAGACGATGCCGTAAATGCCCTAAATAATCCCTTTGTCAGCTCTCCGAACAGGTCTCCAGCGAAACAGTCAAGTAAATAATCTTTTACAAATCAACCCCCCCATTCACCTCAACCCAGCATCCCTCCATTGAGACAGTTCCATAAAATATTTGTTAATTTAAATCTATTAAAGTCTCTCGATAGTATAAATAATTATTGTTGTAAAGTTAGCCCTTTGAAGCGTCCTCGGACTTGTCTGTAATTTTTCTATAGACAAACTCTCCCTCTTACAATCTAACAGCCCTTTCAACGACACTCCTACGATATATCGTTTCTGTAATCCTGAATCAAAAATCATTAAATTAAACTGGTCATCAGCAACAGTCTATTGAATACATATCTCGCATTTAGCCTGATACAACTGTATATTGCTCCTCGCGAAGTTCAGGCGAAGTCCGTCATTGCTCTATTAGGGGCACCGCGGCCTAACATGCATTACATACCTCTGATTTCTCATTTCTTAGGCCCCACCATTTTAGCAGACACCTCCTATATATTTGTTGTATTAAGTGTATCGCTCAGTAGAATTATTATTATGGGATTTTATTAGCATTTTACATAAGTAAGATATCTACTTCGCAATCACAGCTGCAGTTCAGTATCTCCAGGTCGGAAAATGGATATAGCCATTGGAGAAATACTATTGTCTATGACACATTAGTAATTTGAATTCACTCCCACCACCCCATCCGACCCCAGCCCGCCTCTCGAATGCGAGGCCTGCGCCTTGACTTGTTTGGTTATCACGTCCGCTCTCACCTGTCGCTGAATTCATTAGCGGGGTCAAGTTTCGAGGGAGAGGTGTATACCCTGAAAGGAGGAGATGCACAATGGGCGGGTGGGGCGAGCATTAAAAGTTTTGACTATGTCTTTCGTCTTACTACAGCGATTTTGCCCGGGCAGTAGTCAAGCAGCCCTATATTTCTGAATTTTAAATGCCAAGAGGCTTTTTAGCACACGGGATTCCATTTATCGTCCAATCCGACAATCACGACAGTCCTCCAAATTCAACGGCGGAGCTGCAAAATATTTACCGATAACAGTTTTTTTTTCATGCTAGAGGCCAGCGTCCTAAAACTATTATTACAGTCTTGTCTTCTTTGTTTAGTCTTCGTGACTAGCTATTTCCTTTACCGCTCCATGTAAGCGTGCGTTAATTTTGCATCCGCATAACTGGCTATATTTTTTCTGTTAGCGCACACATAGCCTTAAGTATCATTATGATTAGCCTCTAAAAGCGCATTAAGCTTCAAGTCTAAATATGACTTGCCTGTTAGCGCACATTTAGCCTAAAGTCTAATTATGATTTGACTTTCTCCCCCCTGGATAGCCTGAAGATTATGATTTGCTTCTATATGCAAACATAGCCTGGAGTCTAATTATGATTTGCCTTTCTGCATGCAATTTGCCGCATGTCCAGTTGCAATTAATTTTGCCTGTTTACTGACTTTCAGGTCAACGGCTGTAATTGCTCTTGATTTGCTCTAAGCTGACTGTGACTTAATTCAGAATAGTAATATCCCCGTAGGATCACAATCTGTTTTGTGGATTTTTCCCCCCGAGTGATTTCCCCTTGCTGACATTATTTGTCCTCTGACTGCTTGTTTATGTGCTTTTACTTTTCGATTGCGATGACCTTTCTTGATATTTTTGTCTTAATATATTGTTATTGCAACGTTTCTCTCCCCTTTCCGTTTATATCCTTTTATCCCCCATCTTTCTCTGTCTGAAACTCTGTCTCATTTGCAGTGTTAAAAATTGTTATTACTTTCTAAGCTCTGTTGGCTAATCTATTTTATGCTAGATCAGATCAAAATAACTTAGAAAAGAAAGACCAGAGCATACTTAAAAGGGAGACAACGCACGCAGTGCTTAGTTTGTTGATCGCCAGATTGTGTGCACGCAACAATATCCAGAATCATGTTGCGGGACATGAATATTTCAGTCGCACTTTTAGGGACACCAGTGTTTCGAATGAATGTTCAGGGACACCAGTGTTTCAAACGAATGTTCAGGGACACCAGTATTTCAAACGCATGTTCAGGGACACCAGTATTTCAAACGAATGGGACAGGGACAGCAGTAGTTCAGTCTTATTTTCAAGGACACGACAGATCCAGACGCTTGTTTTGGGTCTTGTTCCAGCACATGTGTTTGGATATCAGTATTACAGTCATTTTCGTCATATATCGCCAACCAAAAGCGAAAATCAGGAAGGTAAACCAATTAAAATGAAAAATCCTCACAAATGTAAACAAAAGCAACTATTCCTGCTCAAGGAATGCAAAGGACACGCATGTATACAAATGTCATTTAGAATAAAATTACATGGAATCACACACAGGCAAACATATATTAGATTAACCTACATTTATTAGCACAGCCCCCACAAACTGTACTAACAAATAAGAAAACTATTTAGTAATAAAGCCGTACAAAATAAAGCGATACAAAAATAACTAAGATAAAAATATAAAACAAAACTGTAACCTTATCCATCCCTTCCCAACATTAGTGAGACGCATTGACAAAGCAAAAACAAAGGGAAGTAACAAAAATTACAACTAGATATATAATAGTGGCGCCTTTAGTCCCTAGGGAAAGAGACATAACAATATAATACGAACTCTCGTGAGAGAGAATGAGATAGAGAAAGAGAGAGCCTCACAGAATTGCTGACATCTGTGGGTAAAATCAATGACGTCATTTGATTTCAAGCAGCCCGATCTCGGCAGATTTTATAACCCATTAGCCATTATGAACGCCGCAACTGGCAACTGAGAGAAAAGGAAAGGGAATAAAATGCATATGCATGTGTAAAAAAACAAAACAAAAACTTTTCATTTCCCTCACTATCTTTTCCAAAGACTGTTGTTTGACTGCAAGACACTAGCAACATTATCTTTACAAAAGTAAATCAAGCCGCAATATGATATTGATATTCAACCAATGGGTTATATGAAACAACGGACTGCACCTCCTCTTAAACTCACGTGACGTGCAAGATTTGTTCTGAAGTTCTGAGCAAGTTAATTTCGAATTAACCTCATGATCCAGTTTCAGACTTGACCTCCAGAACGGTCCAAGGAAACCATTGTCATTTGTTCACCTGTATTGGCAGTTCTCGCGTAAAGAAATCGAACACAGCGTGGACAATAATTATCAGGGAAGTACTCTCCAAACTTTCAGCCCTGGCGCTATGATTCTAGCTAAGGATAGTGCTATGCAGATATGAATAAATGCGAGTCTAGCGCAGCATATGCTGATCTCGGTATGCGTGTGTATTAGAGTACTGTGAACTCAGATCATGCGTGTCTAGTTAAGGGTACTGTGAACTCAGATCATGCGTGTCTAGTTAAGGGTACTGTGAACTCAGATCAGGCGAATCTAGTTAAGGGTAATGTTAAAGTGAACTCAAATCATGCGAGTCTAGTTAAAGATAATGTTAAAGTGAACTAAGTCAACCAAGTCTAGAAAATGTCAAGACTGAATTTTGAATATCGGTGTTGAGATCCTAGCTCATTAGAAAAAAGGATAATGCGAAATCTCTGTTTCCCTTTATCTACAAAAATCAACATACAAAGCAAACGGGGTTTACAGTAAATGTTTTACATACATATTCATATTTCCAAAATTAATGTGGTCATATAATAATTTTGCAACCAGGATATCTTTAATATCTTCTTATTACATTTAGTTCTATTGATTTTTTCTTTTCAATTTTCTTCAATTACGTGTAGCACCCCAAGCAATACGTTGCCAGATGTTGAATGGAAAACCCAAATCAGCATGCACGCACGCACACACGTTGATGAAAACACACACATTCATGCACGTATACATGCAATATGCTTAGTGTGTGTGTGTGTGAAATCTGGGTCACTGAAATAGTTGACATTGTTTGAAGCGTAAAGATTGCCCACCCTAATAAAAATAGCATTAGTGAATTCACAAAGCACTTCATCTATAATGCTAGGCTCTGAGCCCTTTACAACATAATTTTACAGTTACTGAGGATACAAAATTAGCATAGAAAGATAGAAAGGTTCAGTAACGTATATTATATTATGCGCGTGTGTGTGTGTGTGTGTGTGTGTGTGTGTGTGTGTGTGCGTGCGCGCGCGCACGCGCGAGAATGTGTATAGGTGTGCCTATGTACAGCTGCATTTGTAGATAGATAGATAGGTAAGAGATGGAAGAAAGAAAGGACTGATGTTGAATTGTTCATGACAAAACAAAATAAACTGATAATATGTTTAGTTGCTAATGAGACTGTACTAAGGATACAAGCATCAAAAGAAGAGTGCATATGTTGAAATGGAATGGGTACACGGGAGGGGGGAAGGGGGGAGAGAGAGGTTCAGGCGAGTGAAATTGAATGTGAGTTCTTGCGCTGGTAGAGAGCAGGAAGCTGGCGTGAAGGGAGTGATGACGTGTGTGCTGAGTTCACGATCGTTCAAACAATCCGAGTGGCTGAGCCTTGAACTGTTCGAAATTTCTACACCAGCAGTGTGTCGAACCATACAGTCAAGAGTTACAATAATCAGATTTGGACAGCACTAACGACCGAATGTGATTTCTTGTGGCTTTGAGAAATGCTCACGATATCCTGCTGCTAACTGTTTGGTACTCTCATAAATATCCCACCCGGCTCTGATGGATGTGAACTTTGCCATGACATATATTAAGGGTTGATTGGGCTGAAGCTAACTCTGAATATCTTCTGAAACAGGCCTTAATAGTGGAATGCATTTAACAGACCAAACCTAGCTCTGAGAATATTCAGACAACTGAAACAAAACTTTAGTAGTGATATGCATTCAACGGGCCAAAGCTAGCTCTGAGAATATTCAGATGACCGAAGCAGGCCTTAATAACGTTGCGTATTACATGTATCCAATCTGGTTTTGAAAATATGATCAGAGCAGGTCTTGATAACACTACATATTTCATGGGCCGAAGCTAGTATTGAAAATATTCATATAGCTGAATGAAGATATATGATAGTGTTGAATGTTAAATGAGGTGGCTCGCTTGAAACATTTGATATGTTAAAGCTAGTTATACGCCACTCTAGTTACACACCATCTAGTACTACTCCACTCTAGTTATACACAATCTAGTATACTCCACTCTAGTTATACAACATATAGTAATACTCCACTCTAGTTATACAACATATAGTTATACTCCACTCTAGTTATACATTATCTAGTATACTCCACTCTAGTTATAAACCATCTAGTAATACTCCACTCTAGTTATACATTATGTAGTATACTCCACTCTAGTTATACATCATCTACTATACTCCACTCTAGTTATACACCATCTAGTAATACTCCACTCTAGTTATACAACATCTAGTAATACTCCACTCTAGTTATACATCATCTACTATACTCCACTCTAGTTATACGCCATCTAGTAATACTCCACTCTAGTTATACACCATTTAGTAATACTCTTTACTAATAATATACCAATCCAAAACTACTCCACTCTAGTTAGACGCCATCTAGTAATACTCCACTCTAGTTATACACCATTAAGTAATACTCCACTCTAGTTATACACCATTTAGTAATTCTCCACTCTAGTTATACATCATCTATTCTACTCTCCTCTAGTTATACACCATCTACTATACTCAACTATAGTTTATACCACTATATTTATACACCATCTAGATTACTCAACTATAGTTTATACCACTATATATATACACCATCTAGATTACTCAACTCTAGTTGTACTCCACTCTAGTTATACACCATCTACTATACTAGTATACACTACTATATTTATACACCATCTAGTATACTCAACTCTAGTTATACACCATTCAGTACTACTCCACTCTAGTTATACACCATCTAGTATACGCCACTCTAGTTATACTCCAATCTAGTTATACACCACTCTAGTTATACACCATCTAGTTGTACACCACTCTAGTTATACACATCTAGTATACTCCACTCTTACTCCACTCTAGTTACACACCATCTATTATACTCCACTCTAGTCATGCTCCATACTTCTTTCCATTTAGTTCCTACATTGAGTTACTTGTATGAATATCTCTTAAAATATGGACCAAATGGCGTTAAAATTCTATGGTGGAGGCCGGCGTGAAGTGAAATAAACTGAAATGAAGATAGTTTCACAGAAGGCTAGCATAAATGATTGATTGCACCAATGAGAGCAGGCTAGGTCCTCAAGATTTCAGGGAGTGAATGGGACCCGAGAAACAGCTACACAAATAGAAGTGAAGAAACCAAGGGTCCAAAAGGAACCAAGGCACCAAGGCAGCAGATATGAAATCTGATATTTGCTGCAGAGCACCTTCACACGAGATGAAAGTTACGTGATCTAGCTGAATCTCTCAATCATTGTTCAGGCGTCAGTAATATTTCAGGAACGTTTAAGATGCGAAGCTGGTATCCACCGTTTCGTATTGTAATATATGCCTGCACTTTGCATAGTAAATGAAGTTAAGTGAATTTATTAACCAAGCTGCTTGCATAAGATTCATGCTAGTACTGCTCAATTACATCCACAGCTGTTTGCTCGGAGTGAAAATTTGCTCTTTCTTCATGCAAAGTACGTCATTCGACCCACGTCATCAGCGAACCATAATATGGCTACAGGTCACGCTCTTTCTTGTCTTACAGTCTCAGGTCACGTGATTCTTAATCTTAGCAACTGATCAAAGAGATTCATATAAAGCCAGCGTGAGCATTTTATGATGGACTAGATTAGCTTTTCATTGCTTTATTAATACGGCACAATAACACTTTGCATATAAATATATTTTATTATTAAAGCATTTGTTGTGTCAAAATGTTACAATAATTCCATGTATATAAATATATTTTAGTATATATCAAAATGTTACAATAATTCCATGTAAATAAATTTATTTAATTAAACCACTTGATATTAGATAGAAAACGATCACTAAAGACCTCAATCAAATACGATACTTAAAACAAGGCACAGTGACTGGCTGAGAACGATTGACAGGTTAACTGGTTGACTGGCAGTTTAGTCTAGGATAGGTAGCAGTCTAGTAGTACAGGTCTAGTGACTAGTTTAAAGTCATTTATTTAGCAGAGCATGAGTCAGATAGACATATCAAACTCAGATGTAGACATGCCGAATTGAGATGTAGACAGACCAAGCTCAGATGCAGACAGACCAAATTCAGATCTAGATAACCAAACGCAGGTGTATAGTGAATATGCGTTGTATGAATAAGTACCGGTAATCGCTCTAAAATACTTATCGTCCCAATGTGAATAAGATTTGATCTGACTTGTCCGTGTATGTTAATCCATCCCACTGTTCATAATTGCAAACAAGTATTTGATTAATTATAATGACTATAATGACGTCACCTGATGCAGCAGGCTGGAATGACCTTCCTCCCCATCTCTCTTCATCATAACTCATAAAATCACCTAGAGACAATCGAACAGGAGTTCAAACGTATGAATAATTCAGCTAAGACAAAGTAAGTGTACTAAATTTGAGCTTACATAGTCTTAGAGAAATGGCTTATAATGATTTATTAATCATCCAAAACAGAGTCACATTTATACAAGGAGGTATGGTCAGTTAAATATCGACACATTCTGCAATGACAAATAATGAAATGCTAGCAATTATATGTATCTGCTTGAATGAGAGATTGTAAGAGGATATCTAGAAATGATGCTATTACTAGTAGGGAGAGAAAATGATTATCTGCAAAATACAGCAGATTCCCAAAGAGCAGATAGAAATGGTTTTTATTAAGTAAAATGTGCGCGGGAAAAAAATTTTAAAAAATGGAAAATCTTTAACAAAATAATATGACGATTTACATGGAAATCCAAACATAGTCCAAGCAGACGTAAGTAGTTGGAAAAGCAGTGTATTGTTTTACGTCAGCAACCAACGTTGAACGTAGTTCTAGACGCAGTCATGACTTTTATACGAACAGTCGAGATTTTTTTTTCTTAGGACAAGGGAAATAACTCAAATGATGTAAAGCCATCCGCGCATCTCGCTACGCACTTTGACCTGCAGTGAGATTCTAAAGATGTCGACAACATGGACACTGTTTGAAAAATATATTTGCACTTTGACCTGCAATGAGATTCTAAAGATGTCGTCAACATGGACACTATTAGGAAAATATATTTACACTCGAACAGCACATTAGCAAGTGGCCTGCCGATTGTATTATAACACTTGCATAATATCATAACAACTTGCTTTTTTAATATCTAGTTTCCGTGTGTGTTTATATGCTGAGCAATGAAAACACAATTCACTTAAAGATTATGCACTCTAGTAAGCTGCTGCTGCCGCCGCCGCCGCCGCCACCACCATCATTATTATAAACACGCACACTCTCCAAAATCACTCTTATTTTGTGCAGTTATACAGAGCGATATACAGACATACTCACAAATGGATAGACAATGCTAGATACAAAGATAAATAGATCGATATAGATAGACTTATAAATGGATAGACAAACAGAAAGATTAATAGAGAGATAACCTTACAGGTAGATGTGTACGAGACCACACCACATCTCGAAACTATACGAGACTACATCTCGACTGGAAACGAGACATCTCGACAGTATTCGAGACAACGACTCGATAGTATACTATATCTTGATAGTATACAAGATTTCTTGACTGTAAATAAGACTGCATTCCTACTGGAAACAGTACTTTATCGCGAGAGTACTTTTCTCGACTGGAAAAATATATATCTCGACAGGAAACGAGAGTATATCTTGACAGGAAACAATGCTATATCGCGACAGGTAAACGAGGACGCATCCGGGCAGTACATTAATCTACATCCCCCCCCAAAAAATTCTCTGACTAATAATGATTGCACTTGCGTGTATCTGTCAGGGTCCCGTCAGGGTCCCGTATCATATTTATTCATTGCCGGAAATTTATCCCAGGAACACTAATATACCCGAACAGCCAAAACAAATGACATTTATCTCTTAATTAAGATTAATTGACATCTGGCATGCATCAGATTCGATGATAATTTGTTGTATTATCCAAGCAAGCTACTCTGCGCATGCGTTTAAATTTATTCGTGAGGTGATCTCTATGTGGCCAGCATTTCTCCACCTCCTCCATTGATTTGGGTGGGTCAGGGTCTAGGAGATGTTTTACAAATACACTACATGTGTGTCATTCGGGAACCGCCATTGATTTGGGTGGGGCAGGGTCTAGATGTTTACAGATACACTACATGTGTGTCATTCGGGAACCGCCATTGATTTGGGTGGGGCAGGGTCTAGCAGATATTTATAAATATGCCACATGTCTGTCATTCGGGAACCGCAAGAGTAAGTGTACTTGTAGTGTGTGTTTTTTTTCTAACTGTGCATTGTGCAGTGTATGTGTCCTGTACATTATAATTATCCATCGCACTGGCCAACATGGCTAAACAATATGATAGTGTGACCGAGTGTGCGAATGTGTGCGCACGCCTACATATGAGTTTGAGAATGCGTGTGGATATGTGTGGCGTATGTATAAGTTGTTCGTGAATGCGTGTGCTATCTGAAAATATATGGTGTATGTGTGAACATTTAATGCATACATCTGAGTAAATGTGAATGCTTATGTGAGTGACCGTGTAAGTAAATGCCAGTGTGATTTGAATTGCGTGAATATGCAATATGTGTGAGCGTGGGTATTATGTGAGTACACCCATATTGATGTGTGTTTAAGTGACAGAGGTGAAATTACTCGGGTAATGACCATACGCAAGCAAAGGTCACTCACGTATTCACACATGCACGCACGCGCGTATTTTAATACACATTCGCGAGAGCGCTCGCGCACAGATACACACGCGCACTTCCACATGAAAATTCTTTTCATTACATTAAGTTAATGAACATTTCTCTCCATCTGCAATATATTCAGATTTTTTGTTTCACAAATACTCCACCCCCCGCTCACACACACACACACACACACACACACACACACACACACACACACACACACACACACACACACACACACACACCTTTTATTTTCGATTTCCAGAATTTTCCACTTTGGGATTGGCTATAGAAAAAGGAGACATGGCGACTTGGAAGTTGTGTTCAAAATATTTCTGGAATTACCCAAAACCAGAATCAATCAATAAATTATAAGTAGGGATAGAGGATTGACGTTAATATTATGCTATATTATATTAGTGTGATGACGTAAATATTATGCTATATATTATTAGTGTGATGACGTAAATATTATGCTATATATTATTAGTGTGATGACGTAAATATTATGCTATATATTATTAGTGTGATGACGTAAATATTATGCTATATTATATTAGTGTGATGACATAAATATTATGCTATATTATTTAGTGTGATGACGTAACTATTTGCCACATCTTTCTTGTTTAATAAGTTAACTGATATATTATTCCTCCCCTTTATCTTTCCTTTCTTCTCTGTTATATCCTGAATGAAACCGTACAGATGTCACTCTTGTATAAACATGGTAAAGATATTCCTTTAGTGTTCTCTCACAAATGTCACGCTTCTTTAAACAAGCCATAAATATTTTCACAGCTGTCACGCTTGTTTATGCAGGACATAGGTATTCTCACAACAGTTATACTCCCGCTAAGCAGAACTTAAGTATTCCCACTGCACTATTGTTACTGCAGGAAATTTACCTCTAATTCTGACGCTTTAATTTATTTAATAATAAAGTTAAGTTAAGCGTATAATTGATTTTAAATGAAACGAAATATTTGTTTTGTGTGAAAATTTAATTTCATACATTAAGACGTGTAAATAAACACGCTGCACTGTTAATCAAGAGAAAAGTAGAATAAGGAATTTACGTGATTATTGTTTCACTAAAAGAGAACCCAAAGTATCCATTATTGCCACTAATCCGTCAAAATAATGATAATAGAAATACTAACGCACATAGACTTTATTGGAAAATTGTCTTCAGTATTTTGTTATTGTTCCCACAAATACCTGATTATCTACTTCCACAGAATCCCTAGTTGTCTACTTCCACAAAATCCCTGATTGTCTACTTCTACAGAATTCCTGATTGTCTACTCCCACAGAATTCTTGATTTTCTTCTCCCACAAGTCCCTGCAGTCTACTTCTACAGAATTTCTGATTGTCTGCTTTCACAGAAATTATGATTGTCTCCTCCCACAAATCCTTGCTGTCTACTTCCATAGAATTCCTGATTGCCTACTTCCATAGAATTTCTGATTGCCTACGGGGAGATTTCCCAGTCTATTTATTACTGAGGTCAAGATAGGCTGAAGAACAAGAGGATAGCATGGTCATTTGGTACAAGTGAAACCACTAGATGTTTGCTTATCAATCAGTCGTCAAATACAAGGACAACTGTCGCACAGAAAATGTTACATTAGTCTGTCGCTGGAGCAAGTTGGGTTCGATCCTAGTACAGGTTTAACAACACAACCCATTCACCCACCTATCCACCGAACAATATATTTTTACAATATATTTTTATATGTCATTTAAACCGTTCCACAGTCCAATGTTGTGTGGCCTTAGAGTCAAACAGTCAAATGTCGTGTGGCCATAGAGTCAATCAGTCTATTGTTGTGTGGCCTTAGTCAATCAGTCCAATGTCGTGTGGCCTTAGAGTCAATCATTCAAATGACCTGTGGCCTTAGAGTCAATTAGTCAATTTCATCTTTTATAAAATGTTTACACCCACCTGAAAGTCAACGAAATTTTGTGAAGCGCGCGAGAAATCTCAATTTAGTATATGTATAAAGCAAATATTAAAAAGATAACAAAAAACACACCAAAGAAATATTTCACGATACACTAGCCACTCCCACGCGTGTGAAGTAACACGCCCTTTGTGCAGTCTTAGGATGGCTAACCTGTGCCCTCCCAGTACTCCCCGTACTCGATTTGTTGTTCGCCGTTCAAAGTCTCAACAGCCATATCTGCGGACACAATGGCTGCCAGGGGGGCTCACACGAATTTGAACTTATCTCCGCACGTGCTCTTGTGTTCGCTCTCTGCACGGGATCAGAGTTTCCGCAAAACGCGAGGGAGAATGCACTAGAGCGAGGTCCTAAATCTAAAGACCAAAAGGCACTGCTGGCCCGGCCGCATGAAATATTAAATGTATTGCTTTTTCGATCGCTTATCTGCTTTTAATCAGGCCGGGTAGCTGGGTCTTTAGCATACCCCACTGTTCACGCGTCATAAAGACAAACACACATGCGCATACACCTACAAAGACTCTTACACTAAGACACGCACACACTCACATAGCAGAGACACAGACACCTGCCCAGACAAGCACACAGTCATGCGCATACATACTGAGACACACTTGCACAGACGTACGCTCAAATGCTTATGCAGACGAGTATTAGACGCGGCTACACCCACACAAATATCCACACAGCAGAGGCACACAAATATACACGCAGGTTAACATACATAGAAACATACAGGAAAATATACACAGACACAAACAACTGTTTCCAGAGGCACACAAAACAGCTATTTAATCAGATACACAGACACAAACAACTGTTTCCAGAGGCACACAAAACAGCTATTTAATCAGATACACAGACTCAAACAACTGTTTCCAGAGGCACACAAAACAGCTATTTAATCAGATACACAGACACAAACAACTGTTTCCAGAGGCACACAAAACAGCTATATAATCAGATACACAGCTGAATACACAAGCGCACACAGCTATATACATAGACACACATCACAGGTACAGTTATATACACAGAGGCACACATATACACATATTTTCATAGATGCGCTCATGAACACGCACATACACAAATGCATACGCGTATGAACAAAGATACTTGTACATCACCTCTCTTCCTCTCCCTCCCCATCTCTCTCGTGTCACTCCCCCCCTCCCCCGCATTTTACTGGCGATTGTTTACGTTTAATTGTACCTTGCTGCTTGCATGGAGCATTGTCCGGCAACATCCAGATATTCAGTCCTGGTGACGAGTTTGAAATAATCTATTAAACACTATTGTTCTGCTACAAACAGTTTTTGAGTGACTTACCTATTATATAGTTGCTGTTTATTGTATTATATTTAAGCATTCATTGATTTTCTTTTGGATTTGTAATTTACATTTTGAAAACGCAGTTACAAGAAAAGTTGTTTCATCTAATTTGTGGAGGTATAGTCGTTTGGGTGTTGGATGTAGGAGTAAATGATGGCGGGTCTAGTTGTTTGGGTGTAGGATGTAGGAGTAAATTTTAAGAAAGAAAATATGTGTGCGAGCATGCGCGCGCATGTTTTGCGGATAATATTTCGTATCGATGATCTGATGAGTAACTGTCCTTCAGATATGATACTTAAAAATTAAAAAAATCACACACACACACACACACACACACACACACACGCACGCGCGCGCGCGCGCGCGCGCGCCGTCCCCCCACAACAATAATAACCATAAATATATATATAAAAGAGGGGCTTACTAATGTTTGTCATTAACCTCAGACACCTAGACTAGAGGATATTGACTGCTTCATCGAGAATGGTGGTGAGTAATGAAGCAAACAAAATAAATATATCTTTGTACACGTTTCACCCTGTCATTGGAGTCTCCGTTGATGTAACCCTTCTAGGCATGTTACACAACTGTTCCAGAATTTTTAATGAGCTCACAAAGCACACCATGGAGAATCGTCCAGAAATTCAAATGCACTATCAAGCACATCAGGATGAATGTTCTAGAATCTTTATGTGTGCTACTCAAACTCACCATGAGGAATGTTCAAGTTATCTTCATGAATTCTCAAGATCAAATCAAGCCACAATTTCTGCTGTATTGGCCCTCATGATTCCTATGAAACATTTACTGATACGTTCAATGACATACACCAACGTTATTAGTCACTGAGGTCTGAAGTGGGTACAATACTATGAAATAAAAATGGCATGCCCCTCTCATAAGTTAATGATCACCTTTTTGACTGGACTCAAGTTATGTCAAAATCAAAGTAATTAGAACATAGACATACTTCTACAAAATAATTTTCAGTTCAACCCCATTGGTTGAATTTCTTATGAACAAGTGTGAAACTATTAGTCAGTAAAACTACTCATCCATTTGGAACTGGTTTGGATTACATAAAATTTTCTAGCATATTCTACACATGAATTGTTTACTCCAACTCTGACACTTAAAAATATCAGCATAAGCAGTACCCAAGGTCGGGCCATTTTGACATTTAAGAATTTATATAGCAATTAATTTTTGAAATAGGGATAAGCAAATTAAATTTACCCCCCCCCCCCACACACACACACATTATGGAACGTTTTAAGCATAGTGATATGTGCACAAATGAAGTTAAGGAACATTTTTAGGATACTGATATGTACAAAAGTGAAGTTAAGGAACATTTTTAGCCTAATGATATGCACACAAGTGAAGTAAGGAATGGTTCATCATAGTGGCATTTACACAAGCGAAGATAAGGAACGTCCTAAGTGTAGTGACGATTACAGAAGTGGAGTTAGGGAATGCTTTAACATAGTGACGATTACAGAAGTGGAGTTAAGGAATGCTTTAACATAGTGACGATTAAAGAAGTGGAGTTAGGGAATGCTTTAACATAGTGACGATTACAGAAGTGGAGTTAGGGAATGCTTTAACATAGTGACGATTACAGAAGTGGAGTTAAGGAATGCTTTAACATAGTGACGATTACAGAAGTGGAGTTAGGGAATGCTTTAACATAGTGACGATTATAGAAGTGGAGTTAAGGAATGCTTTAACATAGTGACGATTACAGAAGTGGAGTTAGGGAATGCTTTAACATAGTGACGATTAAAGAAGTGGAGTTAGGGAATGCTTTAACATAGTGACGATTACAGAAGTGGAGTTAGGGAATGCTTTAACATAGTGACGATTACAGAAGTGGAGTTAAGGAACATTTTTAGCGTATTGACATTTACAGAAGTGAAGTGAGGATCGTTTATATCGCAGTGAGTTTACAGAAGTGAAGTGAGGATCGTTTATATCGCAGTGAGTTTACAGAAGTGAAGATAAGGAACGTTTGTAGCGCAGTGAGTTTACATATGTGAAGGTAAGGAATGTTAACATATACAAGGGAATTTTTTGCTGAGTGACGATTACAGAAGTGGAATTATGGAGCGTTTTCATGGGCAGTGACATATACAGATGAGAAGTTAGGGAACGCTTTTAGCCTAGTAACGTTTGCAGAAGTGAAGTTAAGGTTTTTATCGCAGTGACCTTTACACAAGTACAGTTAAGAAACATTTCAGGGCAGTGACATTGACAGAAGTTAAATACATATTACAGGAACGGTTTGAGAACAAGTGTTTAAGACATAAACCACAGGTCCCAGAAAAGTGATCTTAAACCAAAACTCCCTCATGCAAGAGCTCCATCACCCACCCACCCCACCTTCTTCTCCAGCTGTCAAAGTTCCATGCAGCCTGTGTCAGGTAACAAGAATTGAATTCACACAGAACACCTGCACAACAACATGAACGCAATGATCCATTAGTGCTAAATGACAGGAGCTTTTAAAAAATGTACTCTTGGAAACAAGCAAACGCAAAATTTATGTGAGGTGTGTGTGTGTGTGTGTGTGTGTGTGTGTGTGTGTGTGTGTGTGTGTGTGTGTGCGTGTGTGTGTGTGTGTGTGTGTGTGTGCGTGCGTGCGTGTGTGTTGTCGGAAGTTTGAGATGCTTGGGTAAAGGTGGTGGTGGGGTGGAAAACGTCTTTACAGGTTCCAGAATACATCGCGCACACCACAAATGAGGAAATACGCAGTTGTTTGTTTTTTAAAAAAAAAATTATTATAAAGTGTCGATGACGTCACCAAGCGAATGCCCAGGGTTCTGAGTGCATTCCTATGACATTACAATAAATCCAGAATCAGACTTACTTGGCACCAAATTTCTGAGTGCAAACCATTAATCTACAAGCGAAAGAAAATTGCAGGCGTCAAGTAAGATCAATAAAGACTATGCACAACAAGAGATAAACCACAGAAACAAAATCAAACTCTGGAAGAAAAATAAATTCATTAAAAAAAAAAAAAAAACAACTTAAAAGTTTTTGACCAATAAGCAGTATTTCCAGAAAAATTTGAATAACATCTAACTTTAGGCAGCTATGCAGGCGGGGAATCCCCTCCGGCGAAGTGTCTGCCGGCTCCGAAGCGAGAACTTGTTGAAGCATTACATGCACTCTAGGAACGTACAGCAAGGGCAAGAAGGAAATAAAGAAAGTATTTTCAGAGCAATATGTACATACGTGTGTCACATTTCTTACTATAGTGGGACTGTTATTAATTTTATAAGTGGAACAAACGATTTTTACTGCACGTCTTACACTAATGGACTGTCACTGATATTTCAGTATTTTTTAAATTATTATTATTATTTATTATTATTGCAAATGACTTACTGCAACTAGATTCTTTTATTGGAAGATGGAAGTTTTTATTGCAAGTGGTTTGATGTAAACAGATTGTTACTGAATATTTCAAGAGATCAAAAGTATATATTCTATTTCAAATGACTTACTACAATGAGCTATTGTATTGGGAGATCTAAAGGTTTATAACTTATATACAATAATTTGAAATAATACGACTGTTACTGCTTATTTCAGGAGATGAAAGGTTTTAACTGCAAATGGCTTACTGTAATTTAGACTCTTTTACTGGGAGATCAAAGAATTTTATTAGAAATTAATTATTGTATTGAGAAACTTTTCTTGGGAGATAACGGTTGTAATTGCAGGGGAATAATGGAATAATGAGATTATGTTACTATTTCAAGAAATCAAAAGTTTTTTTTTTTTGCATATGATTTACTGTAATAAGACTTTTTTTTTTAGCTTGGATATCTTAGGATTTCATCGTAAATGAATTATTATATTAAGAAACATTTACTGGGAGATGAAAGGTTTTAATTAAAAATGACTTCTTGTAACGAGACTGTTACCGATTACGAAGAAGATTAATTTAATTTGTTTGTGCGTGTTGTTATTGGCATCTACTGAATTGAAATAAATTCTGAAAGCATCCGTGAAGTGCTTGCAAGATTCTGCACGGACCTGTACACTCTGAGTTCGTACATTCAACTAGTGTGCATACACAGTTCTGTGCAATACAACCAGCAAAGCTTAGCACAACACTTATTTAAACAGACTGACATAACCGACGTACATAATCACACACACACACTCACACACACACACATGTGTACACAATCAGTCTCTTACACACACACACACCTCAAATATAAGCACGTTTATTGACACCCTAATAATTTCACGTACGTGTCCACACTCACACATACACACACACAATCGAACACATGCACATAAGCTCGAATCAAACTGTGCAGCTTAAATTAATTTCAGATTAAAATCGTCATCACTGAGCACACTTCAAATGTACACACGTCACTATGGCAACAACTACCACATAATCACTTCCTCTCCTCCTTCCTGCGTATCTCTTACTTCTTCTTATAGTCCACCCCACCCCATCCCCATCCCCACTCTCACTTTCACACACAAGCAAACACGCACGCACATAAACACATACTTTTAATTATCCCCTTTACTCACAAAACATTACACACTTTATATAACTCTTGTTCGTTGTTTACTCACAAAACAATACACTCTTTATATTAATTCTTGTCCGTTGTTAACTCACAAAATATTACACTCTTTATATTAACTCTTGTCCGTTGATTACTCACAAAACATTACACTCATGTCCCTTGTTTACTCCAAAAAAACAAAAACATCACATTAACTCTTGTCCGTTGTTTACTCAAAAAAACATTTCATTCTTTATATTAACTCTTGTCTGTGCTCAGCACTCTGGCTTGTTCATTCTCTATCGTGCTCATCACTCTGGCTTGTTCATTCTCTATCGTGCTCATCACTCTGGCTTGTTCATTCTCTATCGTGCTCATCACTCTGGCTTGTTCATTCTCTATCGTGCTCATCACTCTGGCTTGTTCATTCTCTATCGTGCTCAGCACAACAAGATTGCAAACGCATTAACCAACGCATGCGCACTTAAACTTGCTCGAAGACTTGCTCGAAGACTTGTATAGAAGCGGTTCTCTGTTACACAGGCCACAAACGCACGCACGCACTAACACCAACCTTGCAACCCTCCCCTCCCAGCCTTTCTACTCTGCAGTGAGTGCGTGAGTAACGGAAAGGAAGCGCACTCTACACGAGACTAGTATCGATCGTCCGTCACGGCCTTGCCTGCCGGCGCCCAAACACGCAAAACTGTTATCAGTCACGCACAAAAATGGACGGTGCCAGACTGGTGCAGAAGTTCACTGTCGAAGCTGCTTCCTTGTTTCGCATGCAGCGCAGCAAACGCTGTGACTGAACTACATGGTGAGAGTCGTCAGGACTAAGCGGGGCGTAAACCAGGACAAAAATGTCTTGTTGGAGACAGTTAGTTACAGTTTCCTACTATTGACAGCATCCGTTTTCGTGGTGTGTTGATTTAATAACAGCAAAAGTTTTCACAATTTACTTTTCCACAATAGAGTTTCACTCTATCAGCCAACCGCATACTGCTGCCGTCAGTGTTCACATTTATCTTGTAGCAAATACTTCTGTTCATTATCACGTTATGTAAAACAAATTCTGTACGTAATTACGTGTGTCATGCAACAAATAATACTGTACGTAATTACATGTGCCATGCAGCGAATAATACTGTACGTAATTACCTGTATCAAGCAACAAATAATACAGTACGTAATTACCTGTGTCAAGCAACAAATAATACTGTACGTCATTACATGTGTCATGCAATAAATAATATTACACATAATTATATGTATCATGAATCAATTAATATTGTTTGTAATTACAATTGCCTGGAATGCATAATATCATCTTTAAATATATTTAGCATGCTCCGATGCTATATATTATTATCTGCAATTACACTTGACATAAGACTGCAAACACCATTTTCCATTTGACATAACGTAAGCTGAGACTACTACTATCTGCAATTACACTTGACGTGTACGTTGCAATTCTTAGCATGTTTGGAAAACCTGAATTTACTATTATTTGTAAATGCAGGAGGAGGGGGGCATATATATGCACACTCCATTTATTATTATTTGTGATCAATGTACAAATCTAAAAATAGAATACATAGGATAATGTGACAACAAGTTGCGTACAAATTTTACTTTACTAAATATACCACGAATGATAATAATAGTGAATTCAGGTTTTCCAAACATGCTAAGAATTGCAACGTACCCGTCAAGTGTAATTGCCCTTTGTATTAATGGTGTTCTCCATAACAGACATCTCTAGTTAATGACGAGATGATTTTTGTTCATCCCTTTGTATTAATGGCGAGATTACGCCACGTTCACATGCGTAACATAGATACACGTGCGTGTCACCGCTGTACTCTGGCGGTGTTGTAATAATGAATTTTACAAATATTTGCAATATTTAATGATTTAAAACATCTACAATTGCCTGTGCAGAGTATGTACCACTGGTTAAATATGCAAATCTAAAACTCTATTACAAACAAAAGAAATTACGTTGGACTAACAGATATACGAGAATGAAAAATTAATAAAAATGTAATAAAAGTTTTAAAATATTTAAAAGAACACGCAAATACAATCTGTTCTAGTTTCTCATCATAAACACGAAAAATCTGATCAAGTTCAAGCCGAAATGTATTAGTTCCAGTGTTCAATGCGCATGCACAAGATAGATCACATATTGAATAACATCAAAATCAGGTATCCAGAGCCCACATCATAGATTTCAGAATAAAGAGAGACACAATCAAATTAAAAATCCTAGAGCTAATTAATATTTATTACTTTTTCACACATTTTAACCCACAGTCGGTCAACACACATTTGACCTTTCCAAAAGCAAGCTCACAATTACGTCAGCCTAAAAATCGCGTAACAAGATCAAAACCAGGACTCCAGATCTAATATTTTTAGCCAACTTGCTACTGCTTAGATGCCAAAGATCTAGCATTCTCAGGAATCCTACCCCGTGGCTTCTACTCTGCACGTACTCACTCATCCTAATCTCCCCTTTCGCCTGTGCCCATTCTGGACTTTACATCTCTCTTAGAAATACAGTTATTTGTTTGAAATTGTCATTTTGCATGCGAATTCATTATGGTTTGTTATAGTATCTCCAGCTGCCTTGCATGTTACAGAACTTTGCAAACTAATCTATGTTGGGTGTCATTATTGTCAGTTGCTGAAGAAATGTCTATATAAGTCTATATAAGGTGTCAAATCTCCGATTCTGCTGATAGCAAATATGCTGGTATAACAAACGAAATTAAAAAAAATATATAGAATGTATTATTACTCATTGTTTTATTTGTATAGATTCATGACCCTGTTACCTGTCTAATCCACTTTAATACTGTAAAATCTTTTTATCCTCAATGCCAGTACACTAAAAAATATGACGTAACACGACACAAAATTCCTTCTCAACGGAAAAAGCAGCCCCAGACTATTCTGAGTTGTCTGCTCATCTTCTGCTGTTTCGTAGACATGACATTTACGATTAAAGAAGCTGTAGATACAAAATGTAATCCAATGCTATTTTTCATTTAACTCTAACTTATTTATAACTGTGATCACAGTTTGTTGTGAATCTCTGTTTATATGTTTTATTATTCCTGAAAATCAGTGAGCTTTAATGTGATGTGCATTATTTACAACTTGATGCTGAAGACAGTTTGCGTATAATTCAAGACATTTACCATTGCACGCATTGACACACAGATAACCCTACTATAATTATATCTAATATTTTATAGGTCAATGTTGAATAATCTGTGGTAATTAAATTGTTATCTATACTGGTTATCGTACTATCTTTTCAACGATGTGTTTATGCTTATTTAGTTAATGGGTGATACCGGTGGAAATTTTCCCAGATATGACTTTCTGAAGGTATGCAATTCTCAATATCTTCCGTTCGGAAATGTGCGGATAATTTGAAAATATGGTTTAAAATGTAATCATCAAATTTGCTTGTTAATGCTAGCAAAAGGATTCTTGCTGGTGAAGATCAGACACACTTAACACACTTTAATAATATGCACGCACAAACACACATACACACAAGCATGCATACATATTTAAACCCCTGTTACTGTGAGTTTAATGTTTTTGTTTCTAATAGTGCCGTACATTAGCACATGCATCATGATTAGCAGTGTGTGCTCTAGTCTAGAACATGCTTTTATCTTTATATGTTGCTGGATATACTCTTTAAACTAGGAGTTTAAATACTTAGTTAGTTTATATTTTCAATTGAAATACTTTTATATGATGACTAATGCTATTATATTTGTGTATTTGTGTATTTGTGAATTGTGTGTGAGAATGCTTTTTCTATAGCCCACCGACATATATTTTATTTCTTTTTAGATCTAATTCTTTAAATTATATTTCAGCATAACTCTTAGGCATTTAGCTGCTATTGATATTTCAGAGGAAGTAAGGAAACGCTGAAACTATTTTAGTGGTCTTTTCCATATGGATTGTCCCCCCTGTTGTTAGGAGCGTACTTTGATGGCCTCACTTCCCAATTATAATGGGCATGACTGGTGTGTGTGCGTGCATGCGTGTGTGTGTATGTGTGTGTGTGAAGTAGATTGATGTCGATGTATGTGTCTACATGAGCTGCGTATGTCTATGTCTGCTTAAGCTTTCCTGCCGTGTATGGTGTCTACATGAACTGGACTAAAGACAATGTAACAACAACCAAACGTGTTGACTGCATTGTTGATGTGGCTGTCGTTCGTCCATCCTATGATCCCACCCACCACTTTTTGGCAATCACACACATACCCAAACATGCATACATACATCTGTGAAAACATAAACATACTTACATATATTTACTTTCCTTCTTTTCTGTTTTGTTTCGGTTCCTTTGTATATGTCCGTAGAAATGAACAAAGCCATAAATATACAACCCGGAATATTTGTCTTTGTTTTCTCTACAGGATCCACAACGGACCAGTACCCATATAAGCCTCAAGGACCAATTTTCATTTCCCATCCACCCGATACAGTAGAGTTTGCCAACACCAGAGGTGCGTCCATCCCTTGCACAGCTTTCGGCCGACCTGCACCCGTGTTGGACTGGGTCGATGAGCATGGGGGACCTATTGACGGAGTAGAAGACCTCTTACAGATCCTGCCCAACAACACGCTGTTTTTCCCACCCTTCCAAGTCCAACGATTCCAGTCCCGAGTCCACCAGAGGACGTACCGCTGTACCGCATCCAACTCGGCAGGAATCATTATAAGTCGCAATGTCACCGTCAGAGCAGGTCAGTGAGGGCAGTTTCCATGGAAACTCTTTTCCCCTGCCCATCCCCGGCAAGTCGATGTATGTATTTGTTTATTCATTTGCTGTTTATGTATAAGGTTATTAGCTCGACTAACTTTAAAATTTTGAGGGGGCGGGGGATCGATAGCAGTTTAACGTCACTACTGGAACTTGCGTTGATCATTTCGTCATAATATGTTATCACCTAGTTGGACGTTTAATGTAGTTAGGCATATGGCGGGGGGGGGGGGGGAGGGCATTCGCAAGTAAGTTTTGTTATCGGATTTTTTTTTCAGATAAGATTCAGTGAAGTGTGTACAAGTTCAAGGACATCGATATGCTTGGACACTTAATTGTTATTGTACTTAAATATGATAAAACCCCTTGACAGCATATGGATGTTACAGAACTAAATGATATTGTCCGACATTACTGCATGAGGCTGTTACATCACTTCAGTACCTGATGTACCCTGACTGCATAATTTGACACTTCACTTAAATATAACACATACCTTGAGTGCGCGCATCAGTTTATATAAATTAACGCATCATGACTATATGTATTTGTTACGTCACTTGGTTAAGAAGGCAAATCAACCTCACGAGAGCATGTGAGTGTAACGTTCATTGCTTTAAGCAAAGCAAATATATAAGTGCGTGTGAGAGTTGAGTGTTATTTCCCTTGCTTAAAGCTACTTAAGCCCCGTGTGAATGTATTACAGAACTCCCTAGAGCTGTTATTTCTGTCAGTCAAGCCCCTCAAATGGTTTAACTGCCTTTCTTATTTAGGCCTAAAATCATTTTTAAAGCATGACGGATTATCGTGATTAGAATTGATTATCTATTCAAATTGTTAATGTTTTCATGAAAGAAAACAGAGTAATGAACAGGCAATGTAGTGAAAAGTATTAATTTTATTTTTGTAATGATTTAATAATAATTTTTTGTATGAACAGTAAAATATTTTTCATACATGCACCGTGTGCAGAGAACTCAATTTGGTACAATCTATTTACCATTTCGTCAGTATTATTAACATGTATCTCCACCCCTTTTAATATTCAATGAAATCAGATTAATTTCTCTTTTCCCACCAGTTTAGTACAGAAAAAAGAGAATCTTAGATAATCTAAGACTCTGAGATTTGCAGTTTAGCTGTGCAGAGATAAATAATGAAATCCCTTAGACTTAATATATCAAATCAAATGGTTAAACTTTTAAAAAATTAATCTCTCGGATATGACGGATCGAATGTGAAATAATCTGCCTGGGAGACCACTAGGGCAACTGCATTGAGAAGAGACAGCGAAATTACTGAGGTTTTATCTCAGCATTAATGAGGTTTTATCCCTCAGAATTAAAGCATTGACGTTTGGAGTGAAGCGCACACACTTCTCACTAAATGTTTCTGGATGTGCATGCTGCAGTTTGTATTGCAGTCATTTTGTGGAATTCCAAGTCGAAAGATGACAAAGCGAACATTGTGTAGAATTCCAAGTCGAAAGATGACAAAGCAAACATTTTGTGGAATTCCAAGTAGACAGATACAAAGCAGGCATTTTATAGAAGATAAATCCGTCATTAATCATTATTATTAACGAACCCCATCCACCCACTGTCTCTCCAACATATGGCTATCGACATGTGTAAGAAGGTCAATATATTTAACAACAAATTTATTAAATCAACAATCAAATTTACAACATATTAATATAATCAAAAGAGTGTTGATATTTACTCTAGCCGATTAGACCTTTGAATACATGATTTGGTAAAGAATGACGTCATCTATCTCATCACATTTAGCCGATTAGACCTGGGAATACATGATTTGGTAAAAAATGACGTCATCTATCTCATCACACTTAGCCGATTAGACCTTTGAATACACGATTTGGTAAAGAATGACGTCAACTCTACTTTCCTTGCCCATGGAAGTGTGAGATTGCGTTACCATGGAGACGTGATAGACACCCTTGACTGTACAAAAATGTGTGCAAACGAAAAGCGTAAGCTTGCAAAGAGATTTAAATTCATTTGTACTGATTTTGCCTTGTGCCGTCAAACTGATAATTCTTCTGTGATAATAAAATAATTATCGCTGTTTGTTTACATAAGGTAAGTGAGAAAACACCAAACCGGCGGAAGATTGTTTTTAGAGGGGAAAAGGACAAAAGAAAAAAGATGTAACTTGTAAACAATTTCTTTCTTAATTGATCACCATATACAAGTGTTACAACTGTTTCATGTACCGAAAGCCGTTTTAAATGGCGCTCAACAATTAATGTAAATATTTATTTGTCCAATTCCTTTTCATCGATTAGATTTATTTCTAGTATTGACATAATGTGGAAGGATTTGGAGTTGGCGAAAGTGCGGACGGAAACGAAATTTAACCTGCGTTAAGTCCATAGAGTTTAAAGTAGGTCTTGATGAAATTTGTTTTGGCTAATACTGCCTGAAAGAATGCTTATATCCTTACCAAAACAGAAATTTGCTGGCATGTATAATGACCTTCTATGTGACTGCCTCATTGAATTATAGTCTTGCTTGGAAATATTACTAACTTACTATAACTCTCACGTAATCAAGGATGAATAAAGACATAATGCTTAGTGTGGCTACATTGTCTTCAGTATTCAATGCATTGTCCTCAAATGATATCGCTTTTTTCTTACTTTTATTTTTAAAAATTCAGTCTCCGTCTCGAGAAAAGTTTAATGTTGTCTTATGACCTCCGCGTCCCTGTCTCTAAACTATTTGCTGATATTGAGGTATTTCTTTAATACAACACTGATATTTTCATATTCCCTAACTCGACAATGCTCCTGTTATTTGATACAGAAGTATTTCCCTTTCTGTGTTTAATACACACTAAAACAGTTATACTCCCTAATTTCACAATGTTCGTGTTATCTGATACCGGCTTATTTCTCTTTCTGTGTTTAATACACACTAATAGAGTTATATTCCTTAATTTGACAATGTTCGTGTTATCTGATACAGACGTATTTCTCTTTCTGTGGTTAATACACACTGGTATGTCATATTCCCTAACTCGACAATGCTCTTGCTATCTTATACTGACGTATTTCTTTTTCTGTGTTTATTCCCTAACTCGACAATGCTCTTGCTATCTTTTACTGACGTATTTCTCTTTCTGTTTATTCCCTAACTCGACAATGCTCTTGCTATCTTATACTGACGTATTTCTCTTTCTGTTTATTCCCTAACTCGACAATGCTCTTGCTATCTTATACTGACGTATTTCTCTTTCTGTTTATTCCCTAACTCGACAATGCTCTTGCTATCTTATACCGACGTATTTCTCTTTCTGTGGTTAATACACACTGGTATGTCATATTCCCTAACTCGACAATGCTCTTGCTGTCTTATACTGACGTATTTCTCTTTCTGTTTATTCCCTAACTCGACAATGCTCTTGCTATCTTATACTGACGTATTTCTCTTTCTGTGGTTAATACACACTGGTATGTCATATTCCCTAACTCGACAATGCTCGTTATTTTGCCATATTACTTCCTTCGTAGAACTTGCCTCTCTTGATGGAGTTTCTGAAGGCCCATACACACTATTTTTATTCACAAGCGACAGTACTTTCAACGAAGAAATTTTTGAAGGTATTCTTCCTTCTCTCTAACAGTTAAATACGTTTTCGATTGGATGCCAGAAGACAAATTCCACATTAATAGATCGGATTAGTCGTACATAAAGCACTATTGCACACGGCTCAAATCATACAAAGATTTAGTAGTGTTGTAACAATATTGGCTAAGACCTGAACATCACACAAAGATTTAGTCTAGCTGAATGTTATGCATTATAAAATAGTATAAGTACAGATCTAGGTTAGTCTAGTTAAGAGTTATGCAGTACAGATTATTTAAAAGATTTACGTTTAGAATTTCACATTGAGATCCAATTAGTTTTGAGGGTTTGAAAAGAAAATAGAAAGACCCCAAACATTTTCAGTATGATCTATCCTGCAAATTTGTACTGCATTGAAAGAATGATTAATATGTTTATTATTCGAACATACACCGCTTTCACAGTGGGTTCCTTAATGTGATTATAATTACAGTTCTGTAAAGTTAGCGGAATATGTCTTTTACGATAACATATATAGTTGAAATAAATGCGAATACTATTTGTTCTATGTTTATATTTTCTTTTCAAGCTAGTATGAGGATATGTTTGTATATGAACGTACATTTATCTATCTATCTATCTATCTATCTATCTATCTATCTATCTATCTATCTATCTATCTATCTATCTATCTATCTATCTATCTATCTATCTATCTATCTATCTATCTATCTATCTATCTATCCATCTATCTATCCATCTATCTATCCATCCATCCATCCACCCATCCATCTATCCACCCATCCATCTATCTATCTATCTATCTATCATCCATCCATTCATCCATCCACCCATCCATCCATCCATCTATCTATCTATCTATCTATCTATCTATCTATCTATCTATCTATCTATCTATCTATCTATCTATCTATCTATCTATCTATCTATCTATCTATCTATCTATCTATCTATTAGTGTATCTAATTATTTTACAATTATTGTGGTGCAAGACAAGAAGCGGTGTTTTTACTGCATTGCTGTGTATTGCCGTAAGGTAGAGCGAGGTGGGTTTGACACTGCAGTGCAGAATGATACAGTAAAAGACAGGAAGGCGACATTATGTTAGTCATCGTCTGCCCGGAAAGGTTAATTATTGTGCACGTGTGCTTGCTCTCTCCAGGACACGGAAACATTCGATTGGAGGACTAAATTTTACAACGATCACGCACTTTCATTTCAAGTTTTTTTCTGATGTACATTTCAATCCTCGTCTTGTGTACATTTGAACCTTTTCTTGTGTATATTTCAATCTTTTTGAGTACATTTCGAACTTTTCTGGTGTATATTTCAATCATTCTTGATGTACATTTCAACCTTTTCGGTGTATGTTTCAAAATTTTCTGATGCGCATTTCAAAGATTGCTGCTGTATATTTCATTCTCTAATGGTGTACATTTCAATATATTTTGGTGTATATTTCAACCTTCTACTTGTGTGTATTTTTTAACCATTTCTTGTGTACATTTCAAATTTTGGGGTGTGCATTTTTTATTTAGGGGGATGCAATTAATTTTGTTGATATACATTATGTACATTTCAATTTTCTGGTGCGCATATGAATGTTTCTGGTGTACATTTCAGTCTCAACTACATTTTCAGTCTTTCCTGAAGTCACTAAATTGTCTCCTGAAATAAATTTAATATTCCTGAAGTCACTAAATTGTCTCCTGAAATAAATTTAATATTCCTGAAGTCACTAGACTGTCTCCTGAAATAAATTTAATATTCCTAAAGTCACTAGATTGTATCTCCTGAAATAAATTTAATATTCCTAAAGTCACTAGATTGTATCTCCCGAAATAAATTTAATATTCCCGAAGGACATTTCTGGCGCACGTTGAAGAAAACCGACTACCTACCTTTCCCACGTTCGACCTTGACCCTTGCAATTATTTTTGCTCGAACTGGAAGGAAAGCAAATTACACGTTCACACTAATCGATAAAATGCCGGAGGCAAAAGAATAGGGGAAAGAATTTATAAAAAGAAAAATAGAAGAAAGCTGTAACCCCAAAATACTGGAGGGTTCACTCCGATCAGGATTAGGGTCTTGACAAAAGTGTGTGTCGGTGCAAAGCGTTGTATTACTTGTAACGTAAGCTAGGCAGGCTTCTGAATTGTAAATCCATCATTTCCAGATTAACTTCTCAGGTATCTCCGCTCTCATTGCAGTTTTCCTCAATTCCATTTGTGACAAATGAGTGCGCCGCTAGCCATCTATTTTTAGAGCATTGAGGGTACTTTATCATTAGTTTATATTACAGAATATGCATCGTTACCTCCCTTCTGACTACACTTCTCTCCTTTTAACATCTACTTTCATTTCTATCTATCTATCTATCTATCTATCTATCTATCTATCTATCTATCTATCTATCTATCTATCTATCTATCTATCTATCTATCTATCTATCTATCTATCTATCTATCTATCTATTATCTATCTAATTATCTATCTATCTATCTATCTGCGATTTCTATATGATCGATATTAGAAATATTCTTTTGTCTTTGGAACAAAAATGCCATTATTTTCTTTCAGAATTGCTTTGAAAGCAATGGGTTACACAATAGGTACTGATGGCTTTCTTCGATATCTTACCGGAAGAAAAAATGGTCCGAGAAGTGAAATTAATAAAAGTTTGATCTTTCCATGACGTAAATTTGTTGGGCAGACAAGAAGATCTGAAATAAAAACATGCAAACGAACTCTTGTTCTCTAAACTCCCGCATTCTATCTCCTGTACCCGAACACCTGCACCCTTTCTCTTGTATCCTAACTCTTGCAACCCAGCTTTTGAATCCCATCTTTTGCGCACTAACTTTTGCACCCTAACTCTTGCATCCTAACTCTTGCATCCTATCTTTTGTACCCTAACTCTTGTATCCTAACTCTTGCATCCTAACTCATGCAACCCAACTTCTGTATCCTATATTTAGCACACTAACTCTTGTGCCCCAGAAACTCTTGTATTGTAACACCTACACCCTAACATTTGCGCCCCAGTTCTTGCGCCAAAACTCTTGTGCTCCAGTTCTTGCGCCATAGCTCTTGTGCTCCAGTTCTTGCGCCATAACTCTTGTGCCCCAGTTCTTGCGCCCAAACTCTTGTGCTCCAGTTCTTGCGCCATAGCTCTTGTGCTCCAGTTCTTGCGCCATAACTCTTGTGCCCCAGTTCTTGCACCATAACTCTTGTGCTCCAGTTCTTGCGCCATAACTCTTGTGCCCCAGTTCTTGCATCTTCTCTTTTGCGCCCTTACTCGTGAATCCTGACTTTTACATACTAACTATTGCGCCCTTACTCTGAATCCTGACTTTTACATACTAACTATTGCACCCTGTTATCGGAGGTTTCTAACCGTTCTTGGGCACAAGAAGCTGGGTACAAACTTCTGTATACATGTTAATCCTATTGCCTAAATTGTGTGTGTATAAAAGTGTCCTTCTATTGATGATTTTACGTTAATGCAGAAATATTAGGGGTGGGTGTTGAAATTCGTCGTTATATAAAATATCTCGCTTTCTATTTTCTGAAATGTTGATTCCCCCCCCACCCCCCACCCCTCGTTGCAATTGTATAAAATGTCGAATCGTTCTTGACAGTTTTATAAATTAACGTGCTACCGTTGTCATTTGTTGCTGTTGTATAAAATCTATCATGTTGTTTGGTATGAAATAGCATGATATTGTTGTTATTTAACATATCATATCGTGATGCTAATGCGTTTATTGTTGTATACATTGCTTTATATTGGTTGACTTCTGTTTCTGTCATTGTATAAACGATGTCCAGTAGGTTGTGACGTTAAACGCTTTGTGCTGTTGTACAAGATGTTAATGTGTTGTTCATTTTTATGCTGATGATTTTATCGCTCGTGTTTTCAAATAGATTTGCTGCTGTTTAAAGTGCTGCTGTTTTTTTTTTTTGTCTTTTGCTGTTACATTTTGTTGTCTAAAGTGTTAAAGTGTTGTTAATTGTTATGATGTTGATTGTGCAGCTATTTTCTGCACATTAGTTTGTCATGTTGCTGATAGCTTTGTGACATTATTTTGTCGTGTTGCTGGTAACTTTGTGACATTATTTTGTCGTGTTGCTGGTAACTTTGTGACATCATTTTGTCGTGTTGCTGTTAACTTTGTGACTTTATTTTTGTCGTGTAGCTAATAGCATTACGACATTATTTTGTCGTGTTGCTGATTAGCTTTGTGACATTATTTTGTCGTGCTGCTAATCGCTGTATGACATTATTTTATCGTGTTGCTGATTAGCTTTGTGACATTATTTTGTCGTGTTGCTGATTAGCTTTGTGACATTATTTTGTCGTGCTGCTGATTAGCTTTGTGACATTATTTTGTCGTGTTGCTGATTAGCTTTGTGACATTATTTTGTCGTGTTGATGATAACTTTGTGACATTATTTTGTCGTGTTGCTGATTAGCTTTGTGACATTATTTTGTCGTGTTGCTGATAACTTTGAGACATTATTTTGTCGTGTTGCTGATATTTTGATAACTTTGTGACACCATATTGTCGCGCCTTGCCAACGTCACCGATAACATGGCAGAACTAAAGAATCGATTCGCTTATCGGGGATCCACTCAGTCAAAAACAACTGGAAAATATAGTTACAGAAATTTAAATATTACAAGTAAAAACGAGAAAGATGAAAACATTGAGAAAACACAAAATAAAATACAAGGGTGTTTTTGTTTGTTTTAAAAAAAATATCCACTTCTGCAGAGCGTTATTTAGACACTGTTAAAGCCAGTTTGAAGCAGTTCAAATAATTATGGCGTGATTCAACTTACTCTGCAACTTTCCAACCAGCCCTCCTGACCTCACCCCCAAACCCCATGTACACGAACAACTTTTCCAACCCCAACACTGCCGCCAAACAAATATAAACAATGCCAAAACAGACTTATACAAGCAGATAAATTAACAAAAACAGTGAACAAAAAAACACGCTCACACACGCACACACACACAGGCCCGCACATGCGTGTAAAATATGCATACTCATAACTAGCTCTGGCAATATCACCCAGAGATCAATATATTGTTGATGACGTAAAATGACTGATCACATTTCTTGATTGAGTGGAACGCTTCAGTCACAACTTATTAGCTTATTTTGGAATATTTAGCATATTTTTAATATCATTATTATATCCAGTCACGGAAGCATGTCTATTAGCCTATTTGAGTAATAACATTATTATTTTTGTCACGGAAACAGGACTATCATATTTAATATTCTTACTGCTATCTTTTTTGCCTGGAAAAATAATGTGTTCTATTGGTATATATAATTAGGTGTAGTGGTAGAAGTACTACTATTTATCATTATCATCATCGTCATTATCACCATCCTTGTCGTTTCTACTTAAACTGTAAATTTGAGTTAGCAAGAGTTATTCCCACCTATAATCATGTTCATTTACTCAAGTGTTATTTCCATCTGTCAATCTGAATGTATTTATCAAAATTCCAGCTGTCAGTCTGAATGTATTTATTAAAATTCCAGCTGTCAGTTATTTATCAAGTGATATTTCCAACTATCAATATGAATGTATTTATTAAGTTTTATTCCCACCTATCAATCTGAATGTATTTATAAAGTGTTATTTCCAATTGTCAATCTGAATGTATTTTATAAGTTTTATTTCCAACTGTCACCTTAATGTACTTATCAATATTATTTTCCAACTGTTAATCCTAATGTACTTATCAAGTGTTATTTCCACTTGTCAATCTAAATGCCATTTGTAAATTTGACTTGCTAGAAGTACCCCCACTCAGAAGGAAGATGGGGAGATTTTTTAATTTGCCGTGCTTCCTCGGTGGAAACCGCCCTCCAGTTTTTTTGTATTGTAATGAAGCATTACGTCACACATGCTAGATAGAAATGCTGTAATTAAGCATTACGTCACACAGATGTGAGAAGGAATGCTGTAATGTAGCATTACGTCACAATGTGCTAGGAATGCTGTAATGTAGCATTACGTCACAATGTGCTAGGAATGCTGTAATGAAGCATTACGTCACACATATGTTAGATAGGAATGCTGTAATGAAGCATTACGTCAGACATAGGAATGCTGTAATGAAGCATTACGTCACACATATCTTAGGTAGGAATGCTGTAATGATTCATTACGTCACACATATGGTAGATAGGAATGCTGTAATGAAGCATTGCGTCACATACTATCAATTGTGAACTAATCATGTTAATACAACGGAATTATTCTTTCTCCCTTGAAATCGATCTTCTGTCTAATGGTGCAGGTACCGTTACAGCAAACAGTGTCGGTGTATGTTACTAGTTTTCCCTCGAGAACAATCATGAACACAGTTATTTAATTGTTTTTTTTAAAAAATTGTTACAATGTACAATAAAAAACATTTAAACGTTACTGTTATAATGTATTGAAAAGTCGTTATTTAATATATCATATCGTGATGCTAACGCGTTTATTGTTGTATACATTGCTATATGTTTTATTGGTTGACTTCTGTTTCTGTCACTATATAAGCGATGTCCAGTAGGTGGTGACGTCAAAAGCTCTGTGCTGTTGTACAAGATGTTAATGTATTGCTCATTTTTATGCTGATGATTTTATTGCTCATGTTTTCAAATAGATTTGCTGCTGTCTAAAGTGCTGTTGTTTTTTGTTGTATTTTGCTGGTAACATTTTGTTGTCTAAATGATGACAATGATAATTGTCACCTAATGATGATTATGTATGTTTTGTTATTATAAGAAAACAAATAAACAAGAACAGATTATGCACTAAAAACAAATGCATATGAGCAGGACTTGTCTGTTAATTGGATTGTTATTTATTCATATTCAAATTATATAAAGTGGTTTGTTTTGAACGTTAAAGGGTTAATATAAATACCTTATTATTAAAGTTCGAAATAAACCACTATATTTAACCTGAATATGAATAAATGACAATCCAGTTGTTCATGATCTGACCAAGAATATTTAACGTAATGACTTGACCAAGAAGATTTGACAAAAGGACCTGACCAAGAAGATTTGACGAAATAGCCTGACCTAGAAGATTTGACGAAATTACATGACCTAGAAGATTTGACGAAATGACGTGACCTAGAAGGCCTGGGAAAACTTGATCATGAAGACCTGAAAAAGTTAACCAAGATTTTGACCTTAGACTCTGTCTTTAGTAAATGCCTACACACAAAGATAACCAATAACGCTGGTATAAAACTAACTCAAACAAGTATTAAACAAATATTTAAAATGAAGCAGAAAATCCAAATAAACGCTGCATACATTTCTTGCTTCTGTTACTAGTAGAAAGTGCTTATCATTGTTTGCAAAAAAACAATAACAATTTAAAAAGCTATTACTTATTTAGACAACAAAGACCAGTACCCTAAAGACGACACTTCACAATTTACTCAGTCGCAGCGTTTGAGGCTCTTGTAGAACACAAGGTCACGTGACTTGTGGATGAACGCAGAATTCTCCTCTTAATGCTCTGTCAGGTCGCCCTGTAAGCCAGTCTTCTTGCACTGGCCATGGAAAGGGTTATAATGACCAAATCAATACTCTCCATAGGTCGTGCTACCTCCAGCGCTGAAAGCAGGAATAAAAAGGAAGTAGAGATAAATGAGAGCTGGTGTGCGTGTGTGTGGGGAGAGAGAGAGAGAGAGAGAGAGAGAGAGAGAGAGAGAGAGAGAGAGAGAGAGAGAGAGAGAGAGAGAGAGAGAGAGAGGGAGAGAGAGGGAGGGAGAGAGAGAGAGGGAGAGAGAGAACGAGAAATTGTGGGAGAGAACGAGAAGTGGAGAAAATGAACGCACGAGAGACCATGAATGAGAGACAAAGTGATGGCATTTGTTTACATTTGTGTATTTGTATAAAAAGCATGTGTGTTTGTGTGTGTGTGTGTGTGTGTGTGTGTGTGTGTGTGTGGTTAATGTGTGCTTGTGTGTGGTTAATGTATGCTTGTGTGTGTTTTGTATATGAATGTGTGTGCGCTCGCGTCTTGCTGTGTATATATATGCATGAGAGTGCTTACATACATGTATGTGATGTTTGTGCGTCTATGTGAGTCTGTTAATGTGCGTGTGTGTGTGTGTGTGTGTGTGCGTGTGCGTGTGCGTGTGTGTGTGTGTGTGTGTGTGTGTGTGTGTGTGTGTGTGTGTGTGTGTGTGTGTGTGTGTGTGTGTGTGAGTGAGTGAGTGAAGTGGACGGTTGTGTGGAAGTACGATCAGGGAAAAAAATCTTTGTACAGGGATTTCTGTTTTTTGCCGGATTCTTTGAATTAAAAGTAAGTATCAGATGGGATTAAGTTTGTACTATGTACTTTCGCAAACGTATTTCCCCCAACCACCACTCTTCTAAAACTGTGGAGTGGCTTTAATTTGAATGTTGTATGCTTTTTATTGTTACTGTCGCATTTTGCCAGCAACAAAATAGTAGCAGAAGCAATACCAAGCAAAACCAAAACAAAACAATGTTCATAAGTTATGTTGGTCGGTTTTCGCTTTCTTTCTTTCTTTTTTTTTTTTTTCTTTCTTTCTTTTTTTTCTTTCTTTCTTTCTTTCTTTCTTTCTTTCTTTCTTTCTTTCTTTCTTTCTTTCTTTCTTTCTTTCTTTCTTTCTAAATAGACTCAAGTTGTGTCCATGCCACTTGTGATAGGGCCTAAAAGCCTCTGTTGTTGAATTCAGCCAAATGTTTTTCAGCGTACCTCATGGATTACTTCGTCTAAAAAGAGTGACGTTGTTCATGAAGCTAATTAAGATGACAAAGTAAATCCTCCTTACACCACATTAACTGACGGTTCTGATGTGTGCAGCGTATCCGGTTTAGCGCGATATTTGACGGAGAGGGTCGGGTGAGGGTGTGTGTGTGTGGGGAGAGTGATGGTCATGATTTCATTGACGACCAAGAGCCACCGGCAGTAACATTCCCTTGGCCTCTGACTCATCTGTGGGTCGCACGGTGTTACTGGAACGGTCGATGTCAAGAACGGAGTCTGTAGGATCGCCGAGTGGATTTCGTAAATGTGTTCCTTGTCACTGTTTCTATGGAAGTAACCCCTTGCTGCTTTCTGTTTGAACAGTTTGGTCAGCACGGTCTCACTTTCTCTCATTGGTCCACAGCACTGTTTCACCTATCATTGCCCCACAACACTCTTTCACCTTCTTTTATTGACCTACCCGCATCAATGTGGCCGGAGAGTTTGTAATTTTAAGAGTTTAAAGCATGCAGTTTCAGCCGATATATATATATAATATTGTTTGTGTGCTGAGATAAAAATGTACATAATGAAAACGTTCGTTCTTTTATCTTTTCTCTCCCCGAGGAACGTTGACGATTTTAGTAACCTGAATGCTACCGCGGCTCCATATATACCGGAAGTAAGCTTTTAGCGACGTTTAGAATCTCCCGCTTTAGGAGAATGTCGATTTTAATGCAAGGTTGACCGCTCCTGCGAAAGTGCGGAAACTCTGTGACGAACCTGTATTTTTTTTTCCTCTCTCTCTTTGAAAGTTCTTGAGAAAAGCGTTTGACAATGGGCGACAGTGAGCAACGGCAAGCCATTAAGCTAGACTGGTAAACCATTATTAATTGGTCTAGTATAATAAACAATTAGTAGCCGATAAAATGTAACGTTTGCAAGAAAGCTAAACAGATACACGAATACCGAGAGACCTAGAGAACTCAAGATCGTGTAGCCGTTGAGCAGCCCTAGACTGTATTTTATTTTATTTATTTATTTATTTCTAACTGTGATCGGTTTCAGAAGAATAACATTTGCTTCACTGAGATTACTGGTGGTTGTATTGAATACAAACATAAAATAAAAAATAATTTAAAGAAAATATTCCCGAGATTCTTACGTGCAAGAGTATTTCTAATCGTGGCTCGCTATCAGAAGGTACAATGAACATATCTGTCCAGAGACCAGAAAATTTAAAATACGTATTTACTTCTGTAATAATAATCGACATGCAGACTAAATCAAACACTACTATAAATAGATATTTAAATGTAAAACAGCCAAAGCGTACGAGTACTGGTCATTTCGATGTGTGCTTTTATAGGTGTGACTTGCAATTTGAATGGTACTAGATTATGTATGAACACTAATCTTGAGCCCATTGTCATGGTCGTGTGTACTGATTTGAATCACACTGTTCATAGTTATATTGTAGATTTGAATCACACTGTTCATAGTTATATTGTAGATTTGAATCACACTGTTCATAGTTATATTGTAGATTTGAATCACATTTATTGACAGTTTCGTCCAACCACAGTTGTTTGAGTCTCGTTCAACAACTCATGTGAGAGTCTGAGTTGCTGTGCTTGCAGCATGCACCAAAGAACCATAACTTAGTACTATGGTGCATTGTGCGAGAGCCTCCTTTGTGAGTTCACAATGACAGTGCGTGTAACACATTGTTCAGCCTATCTATTTACTACGTCACTGACTTGGATACATAGTTAAAATATACATTTGGACTACTCGAAAGTTGTTTTGTAGTGTACATTGCTAAATTCATTAACTACCTCAAAGTAATGGACTTTACGACTTAGGTACGAAATACACTTGGAGAACTTGTTTGAGAGACAGAGAGCTGTGCCATTTTGAGTATTAGTTCAAGAGAGAGCTGTGCCATTCTGAATATTAGTTAGAGTGTGTGTGCTTGTGTGTGTTTGTGTGTGTGAGAGAGAGAGAGCGAGAGAGCGAGCTGTGCCAATTTGATTACTAACTACTTCGCGAGAAAGAGCTGTGCCATTTTGAGTACTAACTAGTTCGAGAGATAGAGCTGTGCCAATTTGATTACTAACTAGTTCGAGAGAAAGAGCTGTGCCAATTTGATTACTAAATAGTTCGAGAGAAAGAGCTGTGCCATTTTGAGTACTAGCTAGTTTGAGAGATGGCTGTGACATTTTGAGTACTAACTATTTCTAGAGATGACTGTGACAGTTTGAGTACTAACTTGTTTGAGAGAAAGACCTGTGACATTTTGAATACTAATTAGTTTGAGAGATGTCTGTGACATTTTGAGTACTAACTAGTTTGAGAGATGTCTGTGACATTTTGAGTACTAGCTAGTTTGAGAGAAAGAGCTGTGACATTTTGAGCACTAGTTCGATAGGTACTTGTGTACGTGCAAGTGCTACAAGTGACTTTGCTTTGTTGCATCAAAAATACACTATTAGGCTACAGAGAAACTGCTGTAACTGCTATAACTAAATAGCCTGCCGTGTTCTACCGACCGTTTTAGGAAAATACGAATTACATTTGTGTAACTGTTCTAGAATTTGCTACAGAAAGCGTAATTGAGTAGTAATTCCTGTTTGTTTGTTTTATAAAGACACAATCTGACTATCTTACATTAACTCTCAACCTCTCAGCCTCTTGACAATTTAAATCAGCTAACCGTTTCAACTGACTGAATCGCAAATAGAACTTTCGAGCCAGAGAACCGCCAACACCAACACCGACAAGACAACAATCAATTTCCTTTACTGCCTTGCAAGCAGCCATCAGACCAGCCAATCATAATGCTCAAATAAAGGTGCAGATTCGATCTTTGTGGATCTGGTTAAATTGTTTGTCTTTAGCTTGGGAACAGCGTAAATACAGTAGTTATCATTTAGCTCTGTGATGTTTCGTTGGGAGATGGACAAGATGTTAATTCCCACCACTGTGGGCCACCTATAACCTTAGGCTAATCCCCAAAACACACATTCTGGCTGGCCACACGTGTTAGAAAGATGAACGATAGATAATGTAGAATAGAAGAGTGGTAGATCTAGAAGATACTTAGTGAGTAAATACAAGTAATAGACTACAACAATTGACATATAAGTGAGTCATGCTAACACAAGTGGTCTTAGTATCAACAAGCATGGTTTCATATAGCAGGCAGTACGACAGTTAAAATTGGCGCTTATAAACGTTTATAGTTCTTAATTACGATCTTGTGGTGTCATAAGAGAATGTTCATTTTGAGTCTTGTGGCACTGTAGTAGTTATTTGGTTCATTTCTATGACCGAAATATAATTGAGTTTATAAGAGAACGCTAAATGTTTCCGAATGAACTCTAAAATTACATTGTTTTAATTTCAATTGAATTGATTGAATCTTGACTGAAGCTGTGCAGTTGTTGACTTTATAATTACATTCCTTGACTTGTTGTCTAGGGTCCCAGTGAATGTTGTTAGCAGACGCATATGTAGTCCGTTGAACTGGTCTTTGGCCCGTGGGTCATTCTGCTCTGGTGTTGCTTTATGGTTCAATACTCATCAAAGTCAACATTCAAGATAAAGTGGTTTGTTCTGGCATTGCTTCACAACTCAGTACTTGTTGAATCAATATCTCAGATAAGGTGCCAATCTGCCAGTAAAATACACGTGGGCTAAAAAATTGTCCTCATGTGTTCTCTTACTTACAATTTAATATCATAAGTGAAATACAACAACATAAAATATAGTTAAAGTCAAGAGATAAACATGAATATAATATTAGTTAAAACCACATACCTTAAGCAGTAATATATACAGAGGATGGTTTTTATGCTGCATTGATAACTGGCAGTAATTGTTATTAATATGATTCTATGTGTTGCCTCAGTGGTCAGCTGCAATCGACTAATGATTATTTGCTGAGTTTCTAGTATGTTCACTTTTCATGGTTGAACTGCACTTTGAATGGTTAATTAGAGTGTCTAGAACATTCAAGCATATTTCCAGCCTGGGGATAAGGGTCAGCCTTTCTAGAAGGTAGGTTTGCATATAGTCTGTTTGTAGAGGAGGGTGGGTGAGGGCTACATAAGCCATTATGTGTCACCCTTAACTAGAATAAAATCGGGGTTCTAAGTTTACTAAATTCCACACTAACACGAAATGATAAAAGTAGCTACTTATACAGGGTTAGCAATATATAAATGTTAGGTTCATGCGTTCAGTACAAGAGATAAGTATTCATAATATTTCCAATATGGCAATATACTATGAAATTACAATATAATTAAAATATGCTTTCAAAACACAAAAAATAATAATGATCAGAATGAACTCGATTAAATAGGAAATACCGAGATAATGGGTACACAATTCTTATGTACATTCCTCTCACATACGTAATGAGTTAAATCATTCTTTTAGAAAATATTACATGTACACGAATATGTTTGTTTTTTATATTGAGTGGGGACCTTGTTGAAGCACGGTGATATTATGTATCAAGTAGCTTACTCCAGCTATATATTAAATGCTTCTGAACAGAATTATTCAACTTCAGAGAAAGAATGTCTCGGAATTGTCTGCACAGTCAGGAAATTCCAAGCCTACCTATATGGCAAGCATTTTGTCATTCAGACATATCATCATCCTCTTGTCTGCTTAGCTCATTTGACTAATGAAAACGGGCATTTGACCAGGTGGTTGTTACTTCTACAACGGTATCGATATACTGTGGAAGTCATTAATGGCACAGAGATGTAGGGGCTGATTATTTGTCCAGAGCAGTAGAAATGGGAATAATCTTGGCCAGAGCTTATTTCTATGATGCTAACTTGATAGTGTATGTTGCATTTTCTATCACAAGGACAAAAGAAATAATGATAATGATTCTTGCATTTGACTTGCATTTATAGAGACATAAAGGTTGATGTCTCTTAACTTGTAACAAAGGAAAATTATGGCGATTTTTCATGATAAATTATGCTTATATCTCTATAAGTGTGGAGACATATATGGTTATGTTCCAACTAATAATGAGAGAAAATTATATGATACTTGATATTTTAATGCTAACGGATTACTGAGGCATGTAAGATTACATTTTCTTTGTTTCTAAACATGTTGAATTCATTATGCACACATCTTAGAACTAGAACTATATAGAAAGTTTGTCTTATGAATATATATGCATATTTCTTAAAACTGACATAGAAATTTTGTCTTGTGAATATTTATTCATTTAGTATCAAGGTGAAAGGTTCACCCGTAATGTTGAAATTTACTCCTACTAGAATAGACGTTAACGTGATGGTTAACATCTCAAAATGGGCGGTGAGGTGGGTAGGTGTATGTGGCGGAGTAAGTTTGCCTATCCCTATTTCTAGACTTAATTGCTATATACATTTTTTAATTGTCAAATTGACAATTATGATTGTATTTGTTTGTATGTGTCAGAGTTGGGGTAAACAACTTGAGTTGAAAATATGTTAGAAAATTGCTGACTCAATCCAAACCAGTTCCACCTGGATGAGTAGTTTTTTTTCTGACTAACAGTTTCACACTTCTTCATATCAATTATATCAATGGGGATGAATTGTTGGAGATATACTCTAGTCTAATCACTTTGAATTTAAACATAACTTGAGTCTGGTCATAAAGGTATAGGGTTGGATTATAATAAGTTAACTGACTGATTAAAAAAGAATGGACTTAGAAATATTTCGTACGTTTGGCTAATGATCTTTGATTTGAATTTGAGAATGCTACGTAATTGAACCATTATTTCTATGTTCATTAATATTTCTACGTTGTAGGCTACATTATACTTGTGAATTTTGATTATTTTAAAGAAAAAATAATTTCTGAAATTGCATGTGCTAGTATGGCTGTTTCTGTGTGTGCGTGCGTGCGCATGCGTAAATGAGTGAGTGAGAAATTATGAACATCTACGAAGATCGAAGGAATGAAACTGGGGTAAAGATAAAAGAATAATGGAATAGTTTAATTGTTACCTATTGATTGGATTTTTCAAAAATGATCAAAGAGTTTATAATTTACTCTCTCTGTGTGGTCTTGAAGTCAAAGTCCAACACAACCTCTCTTTAAGGAGTTTGAGAAGACTGATAACATTTGCATTCTATGCGCGAATGTATTTGCACTATCCGTGTGCATGTATTTATACATTGCGGTATATACAGTTACACTGTGTGCGTGTATTTATAAATTGCGGTATATAGCCTATAGTTACATTGTGTGCATGTATTTATACATTGCGGTATATATAGTTACATTGCGTGCATTATTTATACATTGCGGTATATACAGTTACACTGTGTGCGTGTATTTATAAATTGCGGTATATACAGTTACACTATCTTTGCGTATAATAAAACATCGCGTTCTAAATATGGACGATTTCTATCTGTATGTAATTCTTACACCGGAGTAGAAGTATTTACACATACTCTTGCACACATTTATTCGCAGATTCATATCCACTCTATTGCACTCACACGCACAATTTCCATATTTATTCACGTACATTGTATACTTTTGTAAGACATTATAAAGGTTCCGAGTCTAAGTGCTTAAAATTTCCGTGTTCTTGATATACAAGTATTCACACTCCACTTTCATGCAGTATGGTCTTCGTACGAATATTTTTACACTGCCTGGTGTATTTCCTCTGACTGCTTCTGTACTCACTTATTGTTTACGTTTTCTATGGCCGTGGGTGATATTTATATTTCTCTCGTTCACGCATTTGCATATCCCATGACTAAAGCTACGCTTCCATGACTCTAATGCGCTTTCACTCTTTGTAATTGCCATCCACTAACCTATTCATCCATCCATCCGTCCATCTATCCATCCATTGCATTTTTTAAATTCATGTATTTACATATACTCTATATACACGCGCTATATATCCATGTTGATGTATTTACACAGTTCAGTTCTCTGCACATATATTTAATTAAACTTCCAGAAATACAAAATGTACAGAATTTCAATCAAATGCTTTTGTTTTTTTTAACGTCTGTCGTATCTTCTGACTATAGCACTCATAGGTCTGTAGCTCAACCAACTGAAAATCCTTTCATGGTCAAGCGATTGATCAGCCAATCACAGCACACAGACATTTATTTGCTTCAGACCAACCATGGGGTCGCTTCTGAAATCGGCACGTATACAGGGCTGCAGTTTCGCTAAAAAGAACTATATGGTCATCTATGAGAACACTGTTGCGCTAGAAAATTAATTTGTGACCTTGCAGAAAATGGAAATATTGCGCCATTACTGTAATCAGGAAATCCTTTCATTTTGTTTTTGTTATTTTTTTTTCCATTTCCTGGATTCAGACGCATTACACTCTCACACGCACTCATTCATACACAGTCACACGCTATCATACACGTACACACATACAAAACATACACTCAGACACATACTCACGCCTACTCACACACACACACACAATCACATTTGTACAATTTCAACACAGACATTTTTTTTCATTCTCACACATATTGTTCCAGACACACACACAAATACATAAATCACTATTACACACATCTGCTCACATACTGAACAACACACACACTCGTACGTCACGCACACAATCGTACACTTTTCTACACAGTCACACAGCAAACACATACTCTTGCACACATTTATTCGCAGATTCATACCCACTCTATTACACTCACACGCACATATTCACATTCACTCTCACGTACACGCACACACATATGTTTGGACGCGCAGATAAATTTCTTCTTCTATCTCTCCCACAGGTCCATCTTTTCATAGTTTGTGAGTTTACTTTCTCCACCCCGTCTAACATCTTAATTCGATTTCTGATGGAGATGCTATCTTTGATTTGCTTTTTGTAAGCTGCCATAATTGTCCTGTTGGTCAAGATTGATGAAAATGAAGTCGGGATTGCTGTACTTAAAGAATCACTGCAGAGCTGGGATGCTGGTCGGATCAATTGTCGATTAATCTTGAGATCTAGTAGTT
Source organism: Sinotaia quadrata (assembly GCA_028829895.1). Taxonomy (NCBI): domain Eukaryota; kingdom Metazoa; phylum Mollusca; class Gastropoda; order Architaenioglossa; family Viviparidae; genus Sinotaia; species Sinotaia quadrata. The sequence continues at coordinate 112,253,475 of CM054179.1, forward strand.
TTCAAGGGAGATAATGCTGTCTGCATCGAGTAGCTCTCCAAGTCTTTGATCGGACAGCGATGACAGCATCGTAAAACGAGCATAAAGCTGTATTTATTTATCTGTTGAGAGAGAGGAGAGAGAGAGAGAGAGAGAGAGAGAGAGAGAGAGAGAGAGAGAGAGAGAGAGAGAGAGAGAGAGAGAGAGAGAGAGAGAGAGGGGGCATACAAGCAGAAGATAACATGTAAACTAAAAGAGAAAATATTTTACAAGTAAGCATTTATAAATTCGAATGTTTCTATGTTGAATTCAGCAGCAACAGCAGCAGCTTCACTGTAACACAAAATATAGCACTACTACTTTTAATGTTACTAGTATTAATGAGAAGATTAAGGAGAACGCGTGCTCTCCCCTTTCCAATATAGGTAGTTCACGTATTTTCCATATAACTGTATGATCAGATTATAGCAGCAAGGATAACATCAGATGACTTACATAGGCGAAGTCAGACAGATAGATTTTTTAAAATTCCACATGTACTTGACTTAATTCATTCATTTTTGAACGATACTGTGTTTAGCATTTAAAGAGAATGGTGCAGTGTATAAAATTTATTTGCCGTTAATCTCCACATACGTTTTACCTAAGGACTTTAACTTTTCTTGCATCGCTCAACGTCATCTGGGTCACTGGCAACTACGACGTTAGATCACCGACCTCCAGCACGGTTTACGTCTTGCGCTAGCACGGGCACGCGCTTGACTACGTCATAGCTTGTTAAATTCTGACACTATCGATCTAACGCTCCAAAGTTTGAGGAGAAAGAATATAGTAAAGGCAGGAAATGGTGGTAGGGTGGTGGTGGAGGGAGAGAGATTTGAAACTTTCCAGAGATATATTTGCTCAAATCATATTGCCGTGGTTCGGGTCAGCGCGTCCCTTGAATGAGTGGCCTTGACCTCCAAAATACCAGCCTATTTGTGAAAAGCCGGATGGAAGCATCATGTAAATTTTCCTCTAATCTACCTTATGTTCTCGTGGAACAAATGTTGTACCCTCCTCTGTCGTATTAAATATTAAAATATTTTCATTATTTCGTGGAGAATTGAACATGGGAATAATAGAGCTAAATAAAGGACAATGCTTTTCCACACCCCATCCACCCCTGTGGAAGATTGAACAGGGGGATAACAGCGCTAGATCAAGGACAATACTTCGTGAAATTTTAGTTTGAACATCTCTTTTTCAGTGCTCATTTCCTGCACTTTAGATCATCAATATGTTTTTCCAATCTACTCAGTTTGACGTGCTTAAATGAAAATATTCTAAACAATTGCTTTATTATATTTAAAGTATTAGAGTAAAGCTCATTGTCTCTGACGAAACATGCTTTTAAACAGGAGCCTCTTTTCAAAGGCTGCTAAATTTCAATGACATTAACGAAAAGTATGTGTGTATGTATATGTGTGTGTGTGTGTATGTGTGTGTGTGTGTGTGTGTGTGTGTGTGTGTGTGTGAGTATAATATATATATGTATGTGAGTAAGCATGTGTTTACATGTGTGCATGCATATGTGTACATGTATGTGGTTATGCATATGTGTTTGCTTCAGTTTTGCGAAGTGTTTCTGTGTGTGTGAGTGCACGAGTCTGAGCGTACGCCTGTGTGTGCTTCAATGCATGAAGAACCAAGTTTTTCAGGGTTTACACATAAGTTACATGTATATTTTCTATAGCAAATATAAATCGGATGGTTCTTCTGTCGAACACACTTTCTTTTCTTCGTAACTTCAGTCGACAGTGTTGACAGTGCTATAAATAGCGCCTGCCTCTTTCTGAGTTTGTGACGTCGTTCTTACGCAAGAGTAATGATTTCTGGGCTTATTATTTCCGGTGACAACCATGCGATTTATTTCCGTGCATTTCGTTTTACATTTCTGAAACTTATAATTTTTATGAGGGAAAGGTGTTTTGTACATTGCTTCAACCATCAAACAATCAATTATAGCGTAACGCCATGATTCCTAAACTTTCTCGCTTCTCGGCGCCCTTACTTATCAGGATTATTTCCAAGGCGTTTTAAGCAGCGAGCCATTACTGCGGGGCGCCGTAGTGCACACAGTGGGAAACAGTGTGTCGTAATGCAAACAAAGGAAAGAACCATTTTGCCCTGATGTTCCAAACAATTATATTAGCCCCCATTTAGGTATTACGTTTTTGCTAAGTTTGTTCCTTTTCTCCCTCCCACAAGATCTCTTGAAGCGGCCAGGCCACTGAACTGGGGTACGTTAAAAAACCAAGCGTATGTAACTTTGATAGGATGTAAATATGTCTGCTCTAAAACCTCCTTAATACGAACGTGACTATTTATTATTTTGACTAATTGATATTTTTTTCCCCTCTCTCTTTAATGGCTCCTCTGGCTCTGTCATCATTGTCTGTTATCAGTTTTAATCCTAGTGAAAGTGGTGTGCAAAAACTGTACAGTGAATTTGTTATCAGTTTTAATCCTAGTGAAAGTGGTGTGCAAAAACTGTACAGTGAATTTGTTTTAATTTAGTGTTTGAAGTGAGAGCAACCTCATCGTAATCTCTCTCTTTCTCTGTGTCTGTCTGTCTGTATCTCTCTCTCTGTGTCTTACTTCCGTTTTACTCTGTTAGTGCTCTCCCCTGCTCTCCTACCAATTAAATTAATGTTGGAGGCGCGCAAGCGTCCACTTTCATTAGTAAATGTATCGCCTTGTTTTGTTTCGCTATTTTTATGTGTCTTTTGGGGGTGGGGGGGGGGAGGTTGTCGTTGTTATTGTTTGCGGTAATGTTCGCGTTGTTGGTAGTACTGCCTGGTGGTAGATGTGGTTGTTTTATTTTATGGTGGTGTTCACATTTGAGGTGGTGTATTCATGTTTGTGAAACTCAAGATTGTTATCGTTTCTGTTGTTGATAATACTGAAGTTGTTAGCAGTGTTCGTGTTCGTGGAGTTGTTTCTGTTGACTATGGTGTTTCGGTGTTAATGGTGTTATTGCTTTTGTTGGCGATGGATGCTGGTGTTCAGTTGCTGACGACGTTTTTCTAGTATATAATGCGAAAGGCTTGAATTAAAGATGGTCACAATTCAGAGACTTACTGCCAGTCTCGCGATAGTATCCATGTTTTATAATTATTGATGTCGACTTTAGTACTAGTGATCTAGTAGTGCAATAAGTGTGACATTTCTAATGTCTCTCTTGGGTGTTTGGCGAACCAGTATCGAATTAATATCAATTTTTTTTCCCGAATGTCCCTCTTCTGTGACCCAGTAGTGATATCAACATGCATATCTGTTATGTCCGTCTTCAGTGCTTGTGATCCAATAATGACAGTGATATTCATGTCATGTCTGTCAGTCTTCAGTGCTTGTGATCCAATAATGACAGTGATATTCATGTCATGTCTGTCAGTCTTCAGTGCTTGTGATCCAATAATGACAGTGATATTCATGTCATGTCTGTCAGTCTTCAGTGCTTGTGATCCAATAATGGCAGTGATATTCATGTCATGTCTGTTAGTCTTCAGTTTTAATGATCCGTTATCGCGATACGTAATCATCGTTTAGTTTTATTTAAATGAATTGCAGTACCAGTCATGGAAATAATGTAAAAGTCTTTTTATTTCCTCCATCTCTTTTCAGTTATACTGTACTATTGAGCCAGCATTGCAATATTAATTATCAACGTTTTTTTCTTAAGTCTGTCAGTATGTAGTTACTGATGCGGTACATAGATTGTAGTAATAATTATCAACGACTTTGTCTGTTTGTCCTTAGTGTTAGTGGACCAGTATCGCAATTATGACGTGCAGCTCAACGACAAATGGGTCATCCGAGGTAACACAGCGGTCATGCGTTGTCTCGTCTTCCCAACCTACGTCACAGCTCACGTGCAGGTCACAGGCTGGACACAGAGCACAAAGAAAATTTACCCAGGTAGGTATTTGTCGAGATGCAGACTGCATGTTTTGAGGACTTCACTCGATCTCAGAGCGAGGATTTGTGTGGAAATGAATAAACTGATACAACTGAAAAACACAATAATCAGTCGTGCTAGATAAGATAAGATAACTCAGAAAGCACAAAGAGACATCGCCTATAGGACCCAAACAGAGCTTTATAAATGCGTCTTAATAGTTAAAATAACTGCCATTTAGTATAATGCATTACCTACCCATCTCCATCCCCACCACATTTATACACAAAATATCTCGGCGATACATAGACTGTCACACATCAAACGCACATAATTTTGCGACACACAGACACGATCACACACACACACACACACACACACACACACACACACACACACACACACTAAAAACAGAATACACACACAGATGTCACACTCACTCAACTATTTCTAAATCCTAACAATAAATGTCAAGAACTACCTTAGAATTCAGTTTCTCTTAAACTATGAAAATAATATATGTCGTGCACTCACGTACACACGCATGCACACACGTGCCAAACTCTCTCTAATATAAATTCTAAATATAGAAGTCAAGATTTCCTTAAGATTTCAAAGAATCACGGGTGCAACGATTAATGCACTTCGCAAGGACGCACTCACACACAAAAACGCACTCACACACAAGCACGCACTCACACACAAACACGCACTCAACGAAAAAAATGGAACTGCATGTATTATTCCCGATCTTGAAGATTCCGAATGAGGGTATGGTCAAGTCCAGATTGGAATTCAGAAGAGCATGATATTTTGCCACGAAATGAGGTGATTTTACTAAAACAAAAGCCAAATGCACTCAGTATTCTAGCCCCCAGCCCTGCAAGACCTCTGATTCCTGTTGACCAGATCACATTGATCGGGTTTCGGAAAAGCGTTGTAATTGTATAATGTGCGATAATTTAACGCCTCCATCCAATGTTGATTATTTTGTTTGTCTTGTGATTCTGTTCCTATACTGGTAAACAATGTTTGCACCCTTCGCCTTTCTCAGACTTCCCTCGGACATAAGCACGTACATACAATCAAAAAAGTAAAAAAAACAAAATACAATACTAAATAAATGCATGTTGTATACGACGAATACTACAATGTTTGAAATTATTAATATTTAAGAAATTTAATGAAGACACAAAAACAAGCAAACAAAACACAGCTTGATGGGAACTGTACTTTTTGTCACGACAGGTACTCGCGTGAGCATATTACGTGACGGTGTTTTACACATTCGTGACGTCCGTGACGAAGACCAGATGAGTATGTACACGTGTACGACGCGAAACGTTCTCACGGGTGACGAAAAGAGCAGTGGCTTTGCTTACCTGAGAGTACATGGTGAGTTGTCTCCCATATATACATATAATAGCTAAACTGTCTGGTGAAATGTCTCCCATTCATGTGTGGTCAAACTGATGGTGAATTGTCTCCCATGTATGTGGTCAAACTGCACGGTGGGCTTGTCTCCTCTGTGTATGTCTCATGTTTTGTTTGTTCAGATCTTTTGGTATGCTGTCTCCCAGAATTTGTGTGTGTGGTCAGACTACATGATAAGCTGTCTCATCAGTATGTGCTTGGTACTGCTTTAAGTGACTGGACGATTATATCTATTTTGGTCAAACTACATTAAGTTATCTGACGAATACATTTATGTTCATCAAACTACTTCATCAAAATTTTAACAGGTATGTGTGTTAAACTCTATGAAATTAAGTTCAGAAAACAAGAGCAGAAACGGCAAGTTTCATACCCTTTGCACGGTCAGTGAGGTTGTACTTGGGTTTCCTTTAGTCTAGCCTCAGCTAATGTTCTTTCATCTGACCAGTTAGTGCCCAGTCAATTTTCAGCCGTACCATTTTGACATATCATGACCAGTGAATTAATTGCTTGGCGATTTTCCAGCAGGTTCTCTCTGAAATATAGGTAAGGGCGGGCCATCATAAATAAGAGTAATCAATATTAAAGAGTAATCTTTTGCAAATGAGAAAAGTACACGTGACCTATATTCAGCTCGTGACACTCACCAACACGTGCAGCTCTTTCGCTGTACTCACTGACCCCAAGAGAAAATTAATTTAGATCTCGCGTGTTTCCATTTCATCGTTCATCAATAAAATAACCGCTTTCATTGCTAAGATTAAACGCTGCGAACTTGCGACGGTAATTTATTTATTTATTTATTGTTTCTATTTCAGATCCACCAGCAGGAGGAGAGAAGCCCGACATTAAAGAAACAATACCCAGCTTGATTGTCAAGCAGAGTGACACGGTCGAGCTCCCTTGCGTGAGCAGTCAGGCATACCCGGTCCCAGCCTACACGTGGACAAAAGATGGGACTGCAGTTGAAGTGGACAACGTCCACTACAGACAGCTGGGGGGTAATCTCCTTATCATCAATAGTACCGTTAGCGACACTGGACACTACGTCTGCACGGCGAGCAATGCACACGGCACAGATCGGGCTACGTCACTGCTGACCGTGTTCTGTAAGTTGCTTCTGCAGTGCGTTAGAATACATTTGCTAGTGTCTGACCGTGTGCTGTTTGTTTAGAGATACAACGTGCTAACCTGGTCATGTTAACATGTTCAAATAAAACATAGCATATAACATCATAATAAAACCTAGCCATTTATACAATACAAAGACCTTATCCAGCTATGGTTTTACTGCTCTATGTACAACCCCTTTTAGGGAGGGACTCAGTTTCCAAACGTTCACCCAAAGAGACGATTAAAGAAAGAGTAACGATAAAAAATCGCTGTCACCTTTATTACCCTTGAAATCACACCTATGTCTGTTAGACACGCCTTCGATCTGGCCAATTACTTAGATCTAATACGATTTTGATTTTCTAACAACTTATGACCACCTCTGCCCATCCAGTAACAACACATCCCATTGTATCTCCTAAAACACACACACACACGCGCCACAAATTAATTCGTTTATTGGCCACTGATCACGCAAATGTAAACAACAAACGCTCGCTCACCTACCTGACGCAAGTACTAAAGACCGGTCAGTAAATCTGCCACCGTGTACAACTCATTGTTCAGGACCTCACTGCTGAAACAGCATGATGCAATGTGACGTCATTCAAATTACAAATAGCTTCAATTTAAATTGCAACATGAAAATTTATGGGAAAATTCACGATCATATAACATGTACTCATGAAAACAAACCGGCATAAACAATATAAAGATACTTTACACAACACACGTGTAAATACACGTGAATATAATTATAATCAAGCATACACATAAGCATATACACACACGCAAACGCACACACACACACACACACACGCACACACACACAATTTTGTTTTGTCAGTTACACAGGTATAATTTTCGCTTTTACAGCCTCCCTTTCAGTTCACGTGGATCCAGTTCTGCAGACGATCGATGCCGGAAACGCAGCCATCTTCAATTGCAGCGTAGCAGGCCATCCAATCGAAAGCCTTGCGTGGTACAAAAACGGCGAAGCCGTAACAAACGATTCGCGGATTGTTTTCCAATCGAAACACGTGTTAGTGGTGAATGACGTCCGTCGCCAGGACCAAGGAATGTACCAGTGCTTTATTGGCAATGACCAGGAGACTGTGCAAGGCGCGGCACAGTTATCACTTGGAAGTTAGTATTTTAAAAAAATATCTTTACTTCCTGAAAAGTTTATTATTGTATTACAATCACAACTATTTCTTTGAACTTATTATTAAGATGAAATACTTTATTATTATTATTATTATTATTATTATTATTATTATTATTATTATTATAGGACTAATGAATCTTTCTGTGGTTCCCAGACTTTCTCGGTTCACGGCGCACTTAGTATCTCAGGATTTTTTCTACGGCGCCCAATTTCAGAATCACTTAAAAAATAATGCGTTTATGTTAGCGCGGCTAGGTTAAAAAAATTAGGATAACCCCGGGGCGCCCCTGTTAGCTAGCCCCGTGTCGCCATGGTGCACATTTTTGGAAACACTGCACTAGTGGTATTATTTTTAATTGCTACTAATATTACCCTTTGTACAAGTTTGTTAATTTAGGAAAATATCGTAGTAGTTAAAGGGGAAGGGAAATAACCGCGATATCAGATTTAAGGAAAATAGTTCTTTGACAGAGTTTAACTTACTTTCAATTCTCATATGAGCTATTTTTGGAAACATAATTGTTAGCAAAGTATATAATATTGTTAACTTGTATTGCTTTTTAAATAAAAATGTAAAATGTAATTATGAACACGAAATACTTCACAAACTTTTACAGTAACTAATATGTTTGTTACCCAAATATTTTTTACACTATCAGAAATTAACTCAAAATGAACGTGCGTGATGTAGGGGGCGCTTCCGGCTTCCGCCGCTTTCGCGCTATTCGAAATGAATAACGCATTTAAAACTATATATATTATCTCCCCACCGACGGAGGACGGTTGACGGTGTGTGCCAAACTGGTGTGACCTGTTTCACCCCCTTCCGCCAGCCCTCCTGCCCTCCATCTCGGTACGCAATGTGAGGCTGTGGGGTTCCCCCCGAAATAAGACTGAAAATATCTAATGACAAAATGTCTAATGCGGCCTCTGGTGGTGGTGTGGAGAAAGCGGAAAAAGCTACACACACACACACACACACACACACACACACACACACACACACACACACACACACACACACACACACACCACAAACACACATACGCGAGCGCACGTTGGCTCTAAGTAATATTATGAAATAATTATGTTAGTCGGATATACCGGTTTCATACTAAAATCTTGTTTAAATAGATGTCCACATTTCTCAGTGGTTGTGGTTGTGGTGGATTTAGTGGAGCCAAACACGTTCACAAGACTCACAAGACCACAACAAATTTTATTAGACCATAACACAGAATCTGTTCTCATTCCGCCCCCCCCCCCCTTCTATTCACCACCTCCTCTCCCTCTTAGATTCATAATAGTGATCACATGAGTAAATATCCATATGTAATAATCTTTCCCTTATCTACTTATGTCCCCTTTTTTTTCAATATTCTATTTTCAATTACACAGCGGCAAAGCCAATGATTATCGACGCTTTTCACGAGTTGTTTGTCCAAAGAGGTCAGCAGGTGACCTTACGGTGCAAGTTTTCAGGAAACCCCACTCCTATAGTGACCTGGCAGCTTGACGGGACGTCCATTCCTAATGACCCACGCATCGCCACCAACAGCTTCACTACAGTGGATGGCGATGTCATCAGCTACGTCAACATTTCTCGGGTGGATGTGCCCTATGGAGGGGAATACTGGTGTTTTGCGGTCAACAACGCCGGAAGAGCTGAACACGGCGCACGATTGAATGTTTACGGTATGTGGTTACTATTGTGCATGCGCTTGTGTGTGCATGTGTGAGTGTGTGCGTGTGCGTGAGTGAGTGTGTACATATGTTTAGTTACTGAACTTTGTGAAGAGCGGTTTGAGCCTTTTTGCCATCTGCATTAACTCAGACCACACGGATTGCTTTGACAATCGTATGGCAAAAAGGGGAGATAATGTTTGAAAATAAACATCGTCATCGATTAAGTAATATCATGCAGACATACTTAATTATCCAATCACTGCCGCACTTAGACTTGATAGTCCAGTTGGAGTTCTGATGGACTGTCCAAGCAAAGGACAGATTTAAATACAATTTTTTTAAAATGACAATTATTTGTACATAGATATATTGGAAAATACATATCTTATATAATTTCAATACAAAAGGTGTGTTTTACTTTGTAACTGTATATGGTAGTAACATAAGAACCACTCAGGGCCTACAAGGTGGGTGATTTGTGGTTTAACTGACAATACCGCAAACCCACTGAACAAGTTGTGTGCTTGGATTTGTGATTTCGCTTGGTTGTACGTCACACTATTGGCAAGGGTTGTGTGCTTGGGTTTGTGATTTCGCTTGGTTGTACGTCACACTATTGGCAAGGGTTGTGTGCTTGGGTTTCAGGCGAGCCATATATCAAGCCAATGCCAAACGTGACGGCGACTGCAAGCAAACAGCTCACGCTGCGGTGCTACGTGTCGGGGTTCCCCATCTATTCCATCCAATGGTCACGTGGTATGTATGAGCTTACGATTCCCACGCGTCTACATCCTTTCATTTTGTTTCATTTTCAAGGTCGCAATGAAAAGAATTTTGATGTATTGAAATGGTTCAAATCTTTATGTAGACATCGTAAGAAATATTCGAACCGACACGTGAAATTAAAACAAATGACGTAAAAAATAGGAACTAGGTATTTAAAACGAGTTTTTTTTTTAGAAACTGATAGAAAATTGGACAAAGTAAATATTAGAATGGTTAAAGAAAATTGTATTTGAAAACAACGGGAGTGGGTTTGTGGGAAGAATCATTGACTTAACAAACAATATGGTGCATTATTTTAACGAATAGATTCTTGTCCTAGTGATGTGAGCAAACAGAAATAGCTAATCGACTGAATATTATAACGGTTAGAGTATTTGTCCTAGTGAGATGAGTAAATACAAATAGCTATTCGGCTGAGTATTATAACTGATGGACACTTGGATTTGATAAGATGATCAACTCAAACAGCTTATCGTTACGTCAGTGTTCTTTGTGGCTGTTGTTTCTTTGTTTTGCCTATTTTTCCTAATGTGTGCTTCTTCTCCCAGGCGGTCGTGTTTTGCCTGTGAACCACTTACAGCGAGTCGTGAAGGGGGCGTTGATAATTGAGACCGTCCAGAACGAGGACGCCGGGCAGTATACGTGTACGGCCAGCAACAGAGATGCTCAAGAAGTCAACTGTAGTGTTTTCGTCGCCGTTGTTGGTATGCTGAGTGCATTGTTAAAATGCTGTAAATTATTGCTATCGTAGTTATTTGCACCATAATTGCTGTCGGAACCATCGTCTTTAGAAATACTTCCACCTGGCCCTTCACTGACCCCCATCATACCTTTTTGTATCTTCCGCACCTTTGAGTATCACCACCACTACAATTTTATCAACAACATCATCATTGGCAGCAGCATTGTTTTCGTTGCCGTCGCCATCATCATCATCATCATCATCATCATCATCATCATCATCATCATTATCGTTAATACATTCTAAAATATCATCATCATCATTCTCATCATCGTTGTCGTTTTGTATATCATAATTCTTATATTATATTAATGTGATGAACAATTAACTAGTACTTGAATCACCACTATCAGTGTCATCATCTCTACAGTCAGCGCCGTCATTCCTATTATCATTATTATTTTGAGCATCGTTTGTCCCTAAATAATTTATTATTGAAAAGTTATATACTACTAAAGTTCAGTCGCCATCATTGTTGACATCATCTCTGCCATCCTGACCATAAGTGACCACCACTAAGTGACTTTCATCTAGTTAAGAATTAAATTAACACTTCAATCACCACACCTCCATCATAATTTTCGTCATTATGTTTTCCAGTGTACGATGCCATAGAGTGTGTCGACATGTTAAGTAATTGTATAGTACTGTTGTGCTCTCAATTCATGCTTGAATATCTCATCTCCGACTTCATTTTCTCGCAACTGTTCTCATTCTCAAGCCACTCCTCCCCGCCACCCCCCTCCATTGCCCTCCCCGTTCATTTTGTGCCAGAGTAGCATCTCAAGCGTGTCCACACGTCACTTTGTGGTATTTTTTTTCATTATTTCTTCATTACGTTTGTGTGTGTGTGTGAGTTATTTTCCATTGTCTGTAAGTTATCTCCCGTTGTGTGTGAGTTATCTCCCGTTGTGCATGTTTTCAGAACCGCCTGTCATTGACCCATTCACTTTCCCACAACGAAAGCAAGGTGACCGTATTGTGGTCACGTGTGTCATCAGTTCGGGAGACCTGCCAATTACGATCACGTGGGAGAAGGACTGGAAGCCGATCCCTTATGATCTAGGGGTGATCATTCAGGTAAGAGCTTAGTTTTTCTGACGAGAGAAATCATCCAATGCTTATAAAAATATAAATCACCTGTGGGACAAGATGAAATGAAACAAATGGCGAGCAATCAGTGTTATTTTAGACTGATATATTATCGCCACTACTACTTTTGCTACTGCTACTATTTCTACTACTGCTACTACTTTACTATTTCCTGCAACAAATATTAATTTAGATATAGTAGCAATCGTACGTTTCTTCACATCTTGCTCAACGTTACACTTTTTTTCCAGTCAGGTTAAAATTATTTTACCGTTCTGCTCCTCATCGACATTGCTTAAGTAACAAAAAAATATAAAATGTTTTCTTCTACACTGCGATCAAAACTTTGCAAGACTTGGCGTTTCTTGAATTAGAGTTATCTTTTCTTGTAGAAACTTGGCGAGTATTCCAGCATGCTGTCAATAGAAGACGCCAGCCCAAAGCATGATGGGAACTACACCTGCTATGCTAGTAACGCTGCGGAGTCGGCCAGCTACACGGCCCCACTCCACGTTGATGGTCAGTAAAATGGCGACGACGACAATAAGCTGATGATAACGACTACATGCTGTTGACGACGTTATGTTGACGATAACGATAACGACGATATGTTGATGACGACGACGAAGGAATGTTGGAAATGAACTATTTATGAAAGAATAACTCTGAAATGAGGCTGCAGTAGCGCTATTGAATTGATAGTGGTTTGATGATATTGAAAAGACGATAGCGGAATACATCAGTTGTGAAAAGCAATGAAGTGTGTAGATATTAAAATTCGATCAGATATTTCTTGACTGTTAAAATGTCAGTAAATATCTAGATTCAAGAAATAATTGATTCATTGAAATAATTTATTCTGCTCAAGGGGAAAAAAGTATTTAAAATGCATTATACCGGGAAATATTCATATTTTTACAGAAAATATTTGTTACAAGATAATATTAAATATTAGATTATTTAGAGAAAGAATTAAACATTTACATTATTAAAATAATAATGAAATATATGGATTATGAAAAAATAGTTAGATTGTAAATTGAATTATTTAGTGTAGTGATTACAAAGATGCTGGAATATTAGATATGAAATGAACTTGAACTATTTAATTTGACGTTAACACTTGACCGAAATGATGCTGCTTTATGGCGTTTGGAACATATACAGGACGCCATTAGTTGTCATGGCAATAAACGTTTTCATGTATCATGAATAAATGAAAATGAATTATTTTGCCAATGAACGAACGTGTTAGTGAAATTATTTTGTTGCGAGTCATTTGCAACATTCTAACTATCCACACCTCCTCACCGCCACACCCCAAGCAATCGGATTTTGTTTCTATTTATAGTTCCACCACGCTGGGTAGTCGAGCCTGAAGATTCATTCGTTGTTTTGCACAAGTCTGTGCAACTCGACTGCCAGACCGCAGGAACTCCAGAACCGGAAATTGTGTGGAAGAAAGCAGAAGGTAAGATTCCATTGTTCTCGCCAAACTTCTGGGAATGAATGAATCATATATATACATGTAAAAGAATTGTGCTTTGCAAATGCTCTTGACACCAAAATACCCTTCGATTGCCAATTGTGCATGTGTGTTTGTATTTGCTTGTGTACGCTTTTTCTCTTTCATCAGATGCGACTTCAGGAACATATCAACAGGTAGTACTGGAAAGTAATAGCGATCACATGATCAAGTTAGCCAATGGGACACTGCGAATTATTATGGCCCGGGAGGACGACCATGGGTATTACCTATGTCACGCCAGTAATGGAATCGGAATTGGTATCAGCAAAGTGGTATTTCTGAGAGTCCACAGTAAGTACACATTCCACGTCATCACTTTTGTTTTATTTTTATTTTTATTTTCTTGTCTTTGTTTATTTCTTCAAATAACTCATGTCACCTTCAAAGTATGAATTATATATATTTTCAAGTTTTCATAAATGACTTTGCATAAATTCTCCGAAGCAAGATAAGATTTTTACTTTTACTTAGAAAAACTAACTACGTGCCATCGGTTATTAGTAAATTATAAAATTAACATTCCTAATCAAAATTTAAAAAAATAACTTTATTTTTGGTCGTGCATTTGACATTTGAATCACTGAAACAATGTATCTCCAGTTCCTGCGAGATTCAACGAACCAAGACGGAATTATACAGTTCTGAAGAATCACAACGTCACCATGGAATGCCAGGCTGTTGGAGACAAACCGTTGTCCGTGTCGTGGAGCTTCAACGGTCAGCCCGTCAGTACTGCCAACGCCGTGTGAGTTGAAGGATGTGGTCTCATTGCAGTAGCATTATTATCTCCCCTTATCAGCCTATTCTAAACACATGTGAACAGAAGAAATAGTTTAAGAACGTAATCTTACTTTATCTATTTTATTATTATTCCCCCTTACCATCTATTTCAACGCCCAGCGGGTGGCTGACGAGAAGGTGATGTTCGTAATTTCAGTAGTTTAAGATCGTAATCTAATTTTATCCGTTTTATTATTATTTCTCCTTACTATTAAGTTCAACATCCAGCGGTTGACTGAGGAAACGGTGATGTTTGTAATTTCTTGTAATATCATGTAATAAATTTGTATTATTTCCCCCCTTTTCAATCAAACGTACGCTCATTTGGTGGAAATTGTGGAAATTGGGAGATTGTTAATTACCTCCCTTTATACGCACTGTGCCCATTTGGTGATAGGAATATGTAAGATTGTAATTTTATTTTACTAGTTTTATATTATCTACACAGCTGCGAATTTCTAGAAGTAGTTGAAGATTATAATTTCATTTGACTAATGTTATTTATTGTCTCTCCGTATCAACCATAGTACGCACTGATGATGAATGGAGTAGTTGAAGCTTGCAGTCGTATGTTGCTAATTGTTTATTATCTCCCCTTTTCGTCTAGTAAGGGTACGTGTTGATGAACTGTTGGAGATTATATTTTCATTTGATGATGAGTATTATTGTCTCCACTTAATTATCAGCCAGAACAATGCACAGGCTTTAAAGCAGCGATTTTCAATCTTTTTCAAGTCACGGCACACTGAACAAAGCGCTAAAATTGTCATGACACACCATCCGTTTTTTAAGGATAGATTGTTTTCATTAAAAAACAAATAAACAAACAAGTATTACGACTGTGTTGAAAACTTTAATATGCGTTGTCATGACAGCAGCGGCTTAGAAAATGTTAATATGTTGTTTTCATTCTTATCGGCATTGTATGAAAAATATACAGTACTTGTAAAATGTACCTCTACGAAATGTTTTATTCCTTTTTGACCACCCCGCCCCCAACTCCCCCCCCCCTCCATCCCGGCACACCTGCGGACCCTTCACGACACACCACTTGAAAATTGCTGCTTTAAAGGCTACTAACTTGTCAGTCAAGATCACCTCTCTCTTCTGGTACACCATTCACAGAAGAGCAAAGCAATTATCAACATTTTGTGCCACTCAGAACGGTACACAGTGAATGTTTGTTCGTTTAGTGGGGAGGGGAGGGGAGGGTGTCTGTGAGTGCGTATATATATATATATATATATATATATCGACGTGTGTGTAGTGGATAAGAAGAGTTTTAGCAGTATTATTTTCTATCACCGCTTACAGTGAGGGCCTAAGTACCAGTCATAATTATTAATAACGGGTAGTGTTATATGAAGGGTACACTTGTTCCTATTCGCTTTTAAATTTAGGGTTAAAGTGCTTTGTAACAGGGTAAACGCGTTCTTTTCAAGTTCTATTTGCAGGGTAAACATGTTTCTGTCAAATATTATGTGTAGAGTAAAATATTTTTACCAAGTTTTATCTACAGGGCACACATTTCAACATCAAGTGCTATTCGCACGGAAAAAGCGTGCATGTCGAATGTTATGTGGCCGAGAAAAGTGTTCATGCCAAGTACCTTTTGTTCAATGTTTGTCATATCACTTACCTTGTACAAGACAAAAGCTATCATGCCAAGTACCTTTTGTTCAATGTTTGTCATACCACTTACCTTGTACAAGACAAAAGCTATCATGCCAAGTACCTTTTGTTCAATGTTTGTCATATCACTTATCTTGTACAAGACAAAAGCTATCATGCCAAGTACCTTTTGTTCAATGTTTGTCATACCACTTACCTTGTACAAGACAAAAGCTATCATGCCAAGTACCTTTTGTTCAATGTTTGTCATATCACTTACCTTGTACAAGACAAAAGCTATCATGCCAAATGTATTTTGCAGGATTTGTCATATCACTTACCTTGTACAAGACAAAAGCTATAATACCAAATGTATTGTGCAGGATTTGTCATTTCACTTACCTTGTACAAGACAAAAGCTATCATGCCAAATGTATTGTGCAGGATTTGTCATATCACTTACCTTGTACAAGACAAAAGCTATCATGCCAAATGCATTGTGGATGGCTTTGTGATGTCTCCACAAGGCAAAATCATCTATGCCAAGTGATTTGTGCGGAGGTTTTGTCATGTCACTGCTCTGTACAAGGCAAGATCATCCATGCCAAGTGATTGGTGCGGAGGTTTTATCATGTCACTGCTCTGTACAAAATCATCCATGCCAAGTGCTCTGCATTGGGCAGATATCGCTGCGATGTGCAGTTTGCATCTTTGTTGTTTTGCAGCGCCAAGGTGATCACGCAGAACACGCCACGTGGAACGCTCTCTCAGCTCGTCTTACGGCCTGCTCGCAGGAATGACACTGGGTTCTACACCTGCAATGCCAAGAACAAATTTGGTCACGGTACTCTGGTGTCTCACCTCATTGTGCACGGTGAGCACGCTTAAGTCAATCTAGCTTGTTGTCACACTAGGCTCGCGATGAGAACATATTTTTTGTCACACTAGATCACAAGTACGCATTGTTTATTAGTCAGTCGTCACACACACCCGCGATGAGTAGAAACGTTAGTCACACTAAGTCACGATGAATAGCATATAGTTTTTTTACTCAATGGCTACACTAGATCGCGATCAGAAGAGACTTTTGTCACACTAAGTCATGATTAGTATATGAAGTTAGTAGTCTGTAACTATACTACCCGCGTTAGCCACATTAACTCTCGATGAATAAAATATTTAAAAAAAACATACACCTACAAGTTATAGAATCTCCACCAATCATTGTATTTAAAAAAAAATATGTATTCACCTTTTACAGAACCTCCGGAAGCCCCGACCGGCTTGGAGGTCATCAATGTTACAAGCCGTTCAGTGACCTTAAGATGGAGCAAACCTTTCGATGGAAACAGCCCCCTTAACACGTACACAGTTCAGTACAAGAACGTTACAGGTAAGTGAGTGAAAGTTGGTTGAACGAATACTGGTATACGATTAGAGAAGTGCTGGTATCTAAATTCTTCCCCTCAAGAAAGAAAGAAAGAAAGAAAGAAAAAGAAAAAGGAAAAGGAAAAGGAAAAAGAAAGAAAGAAAGAAAGAAAAAAAGAAAGAAAGAAAAAGAAAGAAAGAAAGAAAGAAAGAAAGAAAGAAAGAAAGAAAGAAAGAAAGAAAGAAAAGAAAAGAACGAAAGAAAGAATTACACGATCCAAAATCCTTTGTAAATAATTTTAAAATATGTATGTAAAATTGTAAACCAGCCTTTAAAACCGTTTCCTTATCCTTGCTTTTCCTCTAGTTTCTCTTATTGGAATGGATGCATCGTTATGGTTATTATTGTCATTTTCTATGACGTATTTAATATATATCTTTCTCCTTTTCATTCTTTCCTGTATTTACGTGACAAAACATTTTCACTTTCTATGACGTATTTAATAGATATCTTTCTCCTTTTCATTCTTTCCTGTATTTACGTGACAAAACATTTTCACTTTCTATGACGTATTTAATATATATCTTTCTCCTTTTCATTCTTTCTGGATTTACATGACAAAACATGTGTTTCTTGATATTCGTTCGAATTTTATTTCTAAGCCTTACATATCTTTATATGCTTCATATATATTTATATTCTGGACATATGTTTATATGCTTTGTATATCTTTACATTCTAGATATGCATTTAAATGATTTACATATATTTATTTGCTTGGTATACCTTTACATGCTAGACATACATTTATACGCGTTACATATATATTTGTTTTGTATATCTTTACATTGTGAACATATATTTACATGCTTTATATATCTTCACTTGCTGTACACATATTTATATGCTTTAAGTGTTCCTTCTATCATTTTAGGTTTCACTTGTTTTAAAAACCTTCGTTAATTTTTATTTGCCTCGTCTGACTTTGCACCATTTATTAATTTAAAACGAATTTAATTACTCCTTGCCTCATTGCATACTCCAGTTTCCTTTACATACTTCACGCATATTTATTACGTCATCTATCCTTTTTATATCTTTGCACGTTCTTTCTGTCCCTTCTCGATACCTTTATTAAACGTTTCAGTTAACTTCTTATATTTAAAATCTCTGAATGGCCTTATTTCCTCTCCAGAGAGCCTCAACACACATATTTTTATTAGCTGAATTATCTATCTATCTATCTATCTATCTATCTATCTATCTATCTATATATCTATCTATCTATCTATCTATCTATCTATCTATCTATCTATCTATCTATCTATCTATCTATCTACTACCTATCTACTACCTATCTATCTATCTATCTATCTATCTATCTATCTATCTATCTATCTATCTATCTATCTATCTATCTATCTATCTATCTATCTATCTACTACCTATCTATCTATCTATCTATCTATCTATCTATCTATCTATCTATCTATCTGTCTATCGAGAGAACGTTCTCCGTATTGTTTGATATTTTTGTTCTAGCTACAAATTAGTAAAGTCTTTTTATTTATGTTTCTCGTTTGTAGTAGATTAATTTGCTTTTCTTTTTGCGTTTGGATAATTTTATTTTATTTGTATGATACATTTTAATTTCTTACACATTTAGGCAGTTTTTAAAAATCCTTTTGTGCTTTATGTTTATGTATTGCAAATCGCTTAGAACATTTGCAAGATAAGACTCTTCTCAAATATGGCTTAATATTTTTAGCATTCTTCTTGGCACAATCCTTTAATCTTCACAAGCACCGTAAATCTTTGCATTTTCCATCCCTCGTTACACATTTCATCTCTCGCTACATGTTCCACGTTCCATCTCTTTTTTACGAGCACTACACATGTTTACATGTTCCATTTCTCGTTGCATGTTCCACACTCCACCTCTCTTTATATGCTCCATCTCCTTTTACACAGACGTGTGGCAAGGCGTGTTGGCAAACATGACTGTTCCTGCAATAGAACCTGAGTCTACCTTGCACTCACTCTTGCCCTCGTTTGTTTACTGCATCCGAGTCATTGCCAACAACTCTATCGGCTTTAGTCCTGCCAGTAAGGAGGTGACGGCGACAACTCTGGAAGAAGGCAAGTGATGACATGTCACATTAAGTCAATTGCAGCTTTTTTTTTTTTAACGCACAATTGCTTTCGGACCCATTAATTGAGCTGAAAAAAGTACACACTTTGAGATTTGAAAGAAATCTTTTTCAATTGAAAGTTTTAATCTTCACAGTCCCATGATAGAAACAAATAACTGCAGTTGTCATTTTAAATATGTCATTTTAAAAATCATTCTGTACAATATTAATAATAATTTGCATTTAAACTAAATACTATCTACTACCACCCACCCCACCCCACCCCATGTATATTTTGTTGAAATCTGCTGAAGTGGTCGATTGGAAATACTCGTGGAAAAATATTCGGCTATTTTTAGATTTTCATTGAACGGCCGGTTTCTTCCAGCTCCTTCTGGTCCACCTGTTGATGTCACAGTCAAAGCCATTGGATCCCAAGCTTTGCAAGTATCATGGCAGGTGAGTGGTAATTTAAGTTTTAAATTAAGATTCGATTTCAAAGAAGTACTATTCCCAGCAGGAATTCCCCCACTCCCTTTTCTTCCATTCGGTATCTTTAATTTGAAATTGTGTAGTCAACCACCAAATCCAAATGATTCACTGACATGCTGAATGTCAACATTGTTCCGTTAACGTAGTGGGTGGTTTGAATGAACATGGAGCTCCAGTCTAATTAAAAATTTATGTGAACTTAACTTTAAAAATCTTATCTTGCACTAAGTACAATAAAACAACCCACGCACGCAAACGCATACTCGCACAAACATGCACTCCCCGACACTCCTCAAATATTGCAATGTAACGCCTTATGCATGCGTATTGCAGGCCCCAGCAGTCGGGATCCGAAATGGTCACATCCTGGGGTATTACATCGGCTATCGAGAGACCCAGAGCCCGGTGCAGTTCCAGTACCACACCAAGACCACGGAGCCGCTGGAGGTTGACGATGTGGTGCTCATGCACACGATCCACAACTTGAAGAAGTTCACTGAGTACACCATCCACGTCAAGGCCTATAACTCTAAGGGCATTAGTCCGCCGTCTGTTGACAGAATGGTGTTCACGCTTGAAGACGGTATGTGAACAACAATAATCCAATTAGGACAAAGGGGTAAAGTAACTCTTATTTAAACAGTTATTCAGTCGGACTAGGAAGTATGGTTTACAGTTCACCTGGTGTTTTGTGTGTGTCGTTCCTGGCATTAAGTTTACTCAGACAACTTAAATATAGCAAGGAAAGATATTTAGTCGGACTATGACGTATGTGACGTTAAGTTTACTCAGACAACTTAAATATTGCAAGGAAAAATATTTATCCTCTGAAAATTTAGAATTTATCGTGTAAAGGATGTAAGTCCAATAATCATGTTGGTATCTGACTATTCGGTTGTTGAATTTTTCTCCCCCCCCCCCTACATCATCTGTTTTAAACGCGAAGTGGTGTATTATATGATTTGCATTGCTTAGATTGAAATAAGTACGTCTATCTATCTATCTATCTATCTATCTATCTATCTATCTATCTATCTATCTATCTATCTATCTATCTATCTATCTATCTATCTATCTGTTTGTCATTCCGTCCGACCATTCTAGTTGGGTCTTTGTAATTAAAAAAAATCTCCTTACCAGACTTCTCTCTCCTTTCAATATCCCGTTTAAATATTACTTCGTCTATAGATGTCCGTAACCTGATTAACTAAAACCAGTCCTTTCGTGCTTCATTATTAACTAAAACCAGTCCTTTCGTGCTTCATTATTAACTAAAATCAGTCCTTTCATGCATCATTATTAGCTTTTTCGCCGAAAACACATTCTACTTTTCTTCCTTTTCTATATCACCGTTGAATATTTCTACTTTTCGCTATAGTACCCAGTCAACCACCCAAGAATGTGCAAGCCACACCGGTCAGTTCCAGAAGCATCCGAGTGGCATGGTCACCTCCACCCTTGTACACTCTGCATGGCATTCTCCAAGGATACAAGGTTCTGTACAAGCCAGTGCGCTTAGACGAAGGTAAGGGGTCTGCACGAAAGTGCCTCAACACCTCATCATAAAAACTCAACAGAAAAAGCAACATCAAATCGATGCTCTTAGTGAATTACAAAGGAAGTTGTAGACTAAAGCAAATAACTGATTTCCTTTGCAAGAATGAGAAGAAAGAATACTTGGGATGGGGTGGGGAAGATGTTCTTTGTATAAGGGTAAGGTTTGAAAACGAAAAGTTAAGGCTTACTAAGCATGGATTTGTGGACAACGAAATTTTAGTTTTTTTTTTTCTTTAGAAATAAACTTGGGTGTGAGAGATGAGACTGTTTATTTAATTATTTTTTTTTAATATTTAGATATGACTTAAACTGAGGCGTAAGGACTTTTAAATTTTTCATTTGAGCAAGTATTTTTAAAAAATGGTCCAATATTTAAGTGTTACATTTTTCTACTTTAAAAATAATTGTTTTTAAGAATTGAACATTGAAAAAAATGCTAAGAATATTCAGTTGTATTGTTTCTAAAAATAGAATTTAAATAAGAATTAAGCATGAAAAGAGATACCACTGCTAAAGCATTATTAAGAATGAGTGTTCTAACAGATCAATATGTGAAGAATTAATTAGCTTGTCTGTTAACACGTTCATTTTTGTTTCTTCATTCAGACGAAAGTGACGCGAATTTTGTGACGTCATCGCGTTTAGAAGTGTCCTTGGTGTCCTTGGAACGTTACACGAACTACAGTCTGCAGGTCCTGGCGTACACTCGTAAAGGGGAAGGCGTGCGCAGCGACCCAATCTACGTCACGACACAGCAAGATCGTAAGAGTTGACAATTTCTCAAAACGAGGCTGAGATAAATTAGTACTGATCCGAAGGCAAATCATTTATTTTCTTTTATCACAATATCAAAAGCTAATATCCGAAGGCAAATCATTAATTTTCTTTTATCACAATATCAAAAGCTAATCACCTGTAAGTCTCTAGAAAATATATGATTATATTAAAGTTGCTCAGTATGATGTACATGCCATCTTTTTAGCAGTGCGGAATGAAACACTTGCATTTGTAATCTACTTAATACTTTTGACAGAAACAGTCATGGAGACGATGTATTATTACTTTCAGTTTAATTTATTTTATTGTTTGCAGTACCGGAAATGCCAGCCGCTATCAAAGCCCTTTCTGTCAACATTAGTAGTATATTGGTTGCTTGGCAACCACCTGTCAATCCCAATGGCATCTTGACTCACTACACGTTATATTTTCGGAACGGCAGCACGCCAGCCGTAAGTATCGGATGCTGACTTGTGTGTGTTTTTTTTAATATCGACTCCCTTATGAATTATACTCACGAGCACATCCAGCAAGCAAGAGCCTTTCATCCAAAAACCAAAGAAACATCTACATTATTTTTAACTTCCAGCAAGCAAGAGCCTTTCATCCCAAAACCAAATAAGCATCTACATTATTTTTAACTCCCAGCAAGCAAGGGCCTTTCATCCCCAAACCAAATAAGCATCTACATTATTTTTCACACTGACACTACACGTACATAAGTGCGTGCACACACATACACACATACACACTAACACACGCACCATAATACACATACAGGGATCCAAATAAACAAATCAACAAATATTGCTTCATGCAGACAGAAGATTCATTCATCATTCATCATTATCACTCTACAACTTTCCTTTCGACAATGCTCCAGTCTGTCTTTCACCATCTTCAACCCTCTCAACAGCGGCACAGCTCGTGTCAGGCAGTGAAATCGGCTCATTGCCGGAAGCTGCTATTATCCAATAAAAAACAAAAGTTCATATCAAAGATACAATCAGTTGTTTTATTTTAATATTTTTATATTATATCTTGCCTAGAGACCTTTCCTATAAGAACATGAGTCGAAACTAAAAGAGAAAAATGTCTGTACCGTCTATCATGGCAAACACTCTACTGTGTGCTTAGTTTTGTCATACGCTTAAACAATATTTATAAAAAATTATTTAATTTCTAAACAAATACTTCATTGATTCATTGTAGAAGTGTAGACACTCATGTAATCCATGTCTTGAAGTTGATAGATAATGTAAGTTGCAGTAGAGAAGTAAATATTTTATTTGTCTTTCCGTTGTGTGTATTGTAAGTTTATTGTAAGATGTTTATGTACTGATTTTGTTACTCCAACGCATAGATAAAAGTGATACCAAAATATTTGTCTTTTTGTTGTGTGTATTGTAAGTTTATTGTAAGATGTTTATGTACTGACTTTGTTATTCCAACGCAAAGATACAAGTAATAAGAAAACGTGTTTTCTTCCTTTCTTCCTTTCTAAAACAAACAACAATAACAGATGGAAGAGCAGTCACGCATGGTGAAGGCAACCGTTGAGTTCGTCAGACTCGTAGAGTTGGCAGAAAATGTCGACTACTCCTTCCGGGTCACAGCCAGCACAGTCATGGGCGAGGGAGGGACAACTCAAGTCGCTCAGGCAACGCCTCGGAAACTCGGTAAATGCATTACGATTATATGGAAGGTGAAGGGAACACGGGAGGCAACTCAAATTGCTCTGGCATCGTCTCCGAAAGTCGGTAAATGTACTTATAGTTATATCTTGGGCGAGGGGTGGTGGAGACAGCACAAGTCACTCTGGCAGTTCCACACAAGCATAATTAATATAATATAATTATATCTAAGGTGAGGGAGAGACAACTCAAAGCTGCTGTTCGGAAACCGGGTAAATAATAATTACGCGCTGCGCCCGTTCTCTGAACGCCTGGGATCCGGGCAGTCCGGGCTTAACCTCTGATTAGTCGGACACAATCCGGACACTCTCTGGGCATAGCATCTAACTGCTGTTACGAAACAGAAATGACTGAACTCTTCAATGTATCCGTTATATCGACTTTCAAATGAGCTAAGCTATACATCAGACGATTATACAAAGGACAATGCTTACATAGAGGCCCGAGACATTTAAGAAAACAGAAAGACAGACAAAATCTTAGAATAATCTGCAGAAACGAATGATACGGGGAGAGAGAGAGAGAGAGAGAGAGAGAGAGAGAGAGAGAGAGAGAGAGAGAGAGAGAGAGAGAGAGAGAGAGAAATGAAATTGGCCATTGATGCAAGCATGTTTCACGCAATAAACTTTGCAACGGAGGCGCAAGAATATAAAATAGATTATTTTAAACTTCAGTATGATTGGTGACTAGTACTGTAGGGCAGAGCAGCGAATCTAAGGAAAATTTTGTGCTATCTGGCTTGAAAAAATAAAAAATATTTGCTTACAATCACACTGTGCATCTCCTGATAAGAACGATTGTGTTGATTAAGCTTTAAATTAATGATTAATTACTAAATTAATGACGCAATTACTTAATTAATTAATGATGGAATTGTTGTTCTGCTTTCAGCACCTGCACACATTGCCAGCTTTCCCGCCATATTAACAGTACCCTGGCATCAATCCGTTACACTTCATTGCCTTGCTGTTGGACAGCCACCACCTACCATTCAGTGGTCACTGCGGTGAGTGTCGTTCTCAGTTATGTCTCCTGAAAGATGTAGTCTTTCTTTTCCTTGATCCATGGGGTGATACACATCTTTTGTTTGTTTTCATTTGTATTCACCATAGATGATGCCCTCTTTCTTTTCATAACCATTGAGGTGACAGTCCATGTCCTTGGCATGTTCGCTAAGATTAGGTTCTCTTTCTCTAGGATGTTTTGCCTGAAATTACGTTCTCTTCCTCTGGAATGTTTCACTGATTAGGTTATCTTTCCCTGAACTGTTTCACTGAGATTAAATTCTCTTTCCCTGTATGTTCCATGAGATCTTTCCTTGCATGTTTCCCTTACTTTAGGTTCTCTTTCCCTGGAATGTTTTGGAATGTTTTCCTGAGATTAGGTTCGTTAGGTTCCCTTTCTTTGGCATGTTCCCTGAGATTACTTTTTCTTTCCATGAGATTAACTTTCGTTTACTTGGCATGTTCCCTGAGATTACTTTTTCTTTCCATGAGATTAACTTTCGTTTACTTGGCATGTTCCTTGAAGCGCCGTTCAGTTTTGTTTGCATGTTTCCTTATCTGATGCTTCAGTTTGTTTACACGTTCTCTCAGATGATATTTCTTTTATTCATGAAACTGAGGTGACAGTTTCTTTCGATTGCTAACTTCATGAGATGACTTTCCCGTGTGTGTTTCTTGAGGAATGTATTCTTTCCTTTTGCATTTAACTCTTATCGATTGCAGCTCTCCTGAGGTACTGTAAGAAGCGATGTATTACTTTCCACCATTTCCACTGAAATAAGCTACCATAGTCATTGCCTTGTCAGTGAGCGTTATTACACCTTTGCCTTTCCAGTGAGACACAGTTTACGTTTTCCTATCCTTCGAGACACAGTTTACTTTTGCCTTTCCGTCGAAACACTGTTTACGTTTTCCTTTACACTGAGACAGTTTAATTTTTCCTTTACACCGAGACAGTTTACTTTTCCCTTTCCATTGAGACACAGTTTACTTTTGCCTTTCCGTCGAAACACTATTTATGTTTTCCTTTACACTGAAACAGTTTACTTTTGCCTTTACACTGAGACAGTTTACTTTTCCCTTTCCATTGAGATACAGTTTACTTTTGCCTGTGTTCCAAAGAAGTGTGGTACTAGTCTTTTTCCTTTTGTTCGAGATCTTTAGTAAGATAAAGAAGGGATTACACTAGACATTCCTCACTCTATATTTACTCTCCACATGACAGCCTGACTTCCCCCCTTTAATGTTCACTGTACATTTGCTTTCCATTGACAGCCTCGACATTATCCATTTAACGTTCACTGTACATTTATTCTCCATTGACAACCTTGACATTTCTGTATAGGGGACAGCCCATCCTGAAAACAGAAGAGCGTTACAGGATTCTGGAGAATGGGTCGTTGGTGATTGAGAGCGTGGTCGGGTCTGATGCGGCCAATTACACATGTACGGCATCAAATGTGAATGGAGAGAGTCACATCTCCTACATGCTTCGTGTTCAAGGTTAGTGAGTCATCATGACTTGTTGTAAAAAAGACAACTGAAACGCTGTATTCCTGTCATGAATATTAAGTATATTAAATAGCCAAACAAATAAACAGGCAAAGTTAAAGAGATTGGGCAATACATAGTTAAGTCGAGCACTTAAGGAGAGAAAGTGACGGAAAACTAGGAGAAGAAGAGAGGAGGGGGTTAGACAAAAGAGAGCAAGAGAAGAGATGGAAGGAAGAGAAAAAGGTAAGTGAATTGAATAAAGAAAGGAGAGTGTGTCACATAGTGGCTTATGTAGTCCACACCCACCTTCCTCTAAAAATAGACTACATATAAGCCTACCTTCTAGAAAGGCCGACCCTTATCCTTGGGATGGAAACATACCTGAATGTTCCAGAAAACTCACTACAATAACCAATCAAAGCACAGCTTAACATTTCAAAATGAATATACTAGAGACTCACCTGTAAATTTTCAGTCGAATGCAGCTGACTGCTGCGGCAACACGTATTTTGGCTCCCAGCCTTGATAAGTTAGAATCATAATTATTGCTAACAGTTATTGCTGGTTATCAACACAGCAGGAAACCACCCTCTGTATATATAACTGCTGAAGGTACATGGGTTTGCTTGCCTAACTAATATTATATTCATGTTTATCTCTTAACATTAACAATATTATTGTTATATTTCACTTATGATATTAAAAGGTAAGTAAGAGTGGTTTGTCAGAGAACACAAGAAGACAAATCCTTAGCCCATGTGAATTTTACTGGCAGATCGGCACTTCATTGGAGATCTTATCTGAGACATAGATTGACGAGTGCGAGGCATGAAATAATGTCAGAAACAAACAATTTATCTTGGATGTTGACTTTGAAAAGTGTTGCACCATGAAGCAACACCATGAGCAGAATGACTCACAAGCTAAGAACCAAACAGACCATTAGCAAATCTGCTAAAGGCATTCACTGGGACCCTAGATGACATGTGATGTGAACCTAAAGTTATGTGATATAAAGTCAACAACCTCACAGTTTCAGTTAAGATACAATCAAATTCATTTGAACTTTATTTTAAAGTACTTTTAGAGTTCACTTAGAAACACGTAGTGTTCTCTTATAAACTCATTTATAGTTCACTCATACTAACAAACCAAATCACTAATACAGTAGGACTCAATGAACATTGTTAAGAATCCACATAGTTGTGATTATGAACTTAATATTTATATATATGCTGTCTTATATTATTTCTTGTTGAATACATTTAGACAAGTGACTCACTTATATGTTATATGTTGTAGTCTGTCACCTGTATTTACTTACTATTCTGGTTGTAAGTATCACGGGGCTCGAGCTCTCTTCTACAGCTATCACTCTTTTATTCTACATTATCCATCATTCATCTTTCTAACACGTGTGACCAATCAAACGTGTGTTTTGGGGATTAGCCTGAGGTCACAGGCGGCCTGGAGAATTAACATCTAGCCCATCTCCCAGCAAAACATCACAGAGAGAGAGTGAGAAGCATAAGTCAATGGTCCCTAATTCCCCTCCCCATTACACACACACACACACACATACACACACACACACACACACACACACACACACGAGCACGCACGCACGCACACATATTTTCACTTTTGCTTCTTAAACTTTTTTTCCAATATTTTTACCATTGCCAGCATGTGACGGGACAGTGTTTGTAAAAGCGCTGTTCTCACACTATACCCCAGCAATTTTCACAAGTGAGGGGAAGAATACATAGGGAAGAAGTTAGGTTATAACATTTGTTATCGCCGGCCATTTAATTTTTGTCTTTCTCAAATTGCTTTTCTTGAGTTCATAGATAATTTAAAGCAGCTTACAAGTGCATGAAATAAGGATTGTGGACTATTTTAAAATAACATATTTTCATTTAAAGCAGATGATACGTTTCTTCTTGTTTTGTTTTGTGTGCAGTTGGGGACCACTCTGGATGTGAGTATTACTTTCGTTTTTCTAAGTGAACCACAACCTCAGGTCAATACAACCTTGACCTTAATCTTAATTGTGTCTAGATGATTATTCAAATTGTGAATTTTTCAGTAATCTTACATGAATTGTGCTTATAAATCATGTGCTCTCCCTTATATTAATAATCATGCACCATCTTATAAGTGTGACAGTTAATAATGAAGAAAATCTAATAACAGTTTCATTATTAAATTGCATGTCTTGCTTTGATCCGACTTCAGCCACACCTCACGCACCACGGCTGCAACTTGTGCTGACTACAACGTCAACGATCCAGGTGAACTGGTTGTCTGGTAGTAATGGTGGCAGCCCTATTCAGGGTGGGTTTTGATCTGGTACTCGTTAATTTATTTTCTTTAATTTTGTGGATTATTTATCTGTTAATCGATCATATGAATTTAAATGCGAAAATAAATAGAAAATTACAATACTTTAATACTTTATTGCTGCCTAACCGGCTGACACCATCAGTCGTTTATTGCATTGACTATCATTAGTCATTCATTGTACTGAAGATCTAATGATAAAAGAAAAATTCGAAATTTTGGTAGACACTCAAATCATTAATGAATTTCATTTTTTATGTCTCCTGCCAGGCTTTGTTCTAAGCTACAAGAAGGAGCATAACGGATGGCGGTCAGTGCGCCTGGGTCCCTCGAACCGAACCTATATCGCTGCTGGCCTGATGTGTGGAACATGGTATCGCTTCACAGTGCACGCTCTGAATCGCCTTGGAGACAGTCCTGATAGCCATGTGGTGGAAGCTAAAACTAACGGATCAGGTTATATATGGAAACTCGCTAACATTTATTGCTTGTCTTGTCAGGGAATAAACAGGACTCTGTTGCAGAAAAATATAAAGTTTGGATATAGTGATATGTAAGTCAGTTATAGCAATAACATTGACAATAAAAAATGTGATAATACCATTGCTCTGCTTGTGCTACAACTACTATTTTTATAGCAATAACAACTATGACGACGATAAAGATGATGACGATGTATGTACTAATAATAGCATGTCTACTCCTTCTAATAGTAATACAGTAATATTACGTGTTATAGTAATTGATGTTGGGGTAATAGTAGTAGTGTTCGCGGTGATGTTGGGGTAATGGTAGTAGTGATAGCAATAGAGATAGTTTGAATATATCATTACTTGTTTAATAATGCCACTGTTGCTTGGAAACAGCAGAAATAAAACCAGACACATTTTTGTTGTGTCTGCAGTAGTACACAGTCTGGAGGTAGTAGAAGTAGTGGCCGGTGATAAAATAGAAGTCAAAGTATTAAAGCAGTAAATAAAAAGTATTCACATCTAAAATTGGAACGTGTTTGTATTCTTACGTCGAGTTAACAATGTAGGTTCTCTCACGGCGGATTAGAAACACTAGAAATAAAATCACATCTGTATGCTGGAAGACTTAAATATACTTAGCAGAAGGGGACATATAGTTTTAGAATAAAAAGCAGAATAACCCTTATTATGTAATGTTTACATTAATAACTAGCTAATGATTGAACTAATTGTGTATTTTTGCAGTACTCCTCGGCCCACATCAGATTATTTTGTAAAAATGTAATGTCGTAAATAACAAAGACAGAGTTGTTTACCTTGTTTCCCAATATGGTTGCAGCCCCGATCATGCCACCACAAAGCATGCTGCTAAAAGACATCAATGTGACCTCTGTGAACCTTGACATGAACTCTTGGCTGACCTCTGGTTGCCCAATCAGATTTTTTTCGGTTAGGTACCGGCTGTGGGGAGACGACGATTGGCATTTGGTGAACAACAACATTGCGCCAAATATCGTAAGTTAATTGCTATGGTGACAATTTGCCCTGGATTAGAACATTACGAATTTTGAGTCTCGGTGACACATATTAATTTATCTTACCTCGCTCGCCATTTATCGCACTACCGTGGACTGTATTCCAGCTGTTTGCGTAGTTTCAGTCATAAATGCGCCTTTATTCCTGCACTCGTACCCTGCCGCAAACAGCATTCGTATTCCTGCGCACTGATACCTGCCCAAACAACATTTATATTCCTGCATTAATTGCTCAACACAAACAACATCTGTATTTTTCCATTTTTTACCCAGCCACAAACCATGTCCATATTTCCCTCATATTTTATTGACACAAACAACATACGAATGTCTAAATGTATTGCCAAGGCAAAATCATCCGTATTTCTGCATTTATACCCATTCATAAATGACAGCCTTATTTCTTTGTTTATTGCCCGGCCTCTAACAATAGCCATATTTTCATGTATTGCCCAGCCACAAACAATATCCATATTTCTCCATTTATTACCCCTTCCCCCTTTCTATGCAGAAATAACAGCTTGGAATTTATTTTATTGTCCTAGTTGCAAATATCTGTACTTTTTCCATGTCTTATGACATTAGTCACTTCCAGTAATTTGATGTTCGCTTTAAACCGGTCAAAAACAGTATTGTTCACTTATTGCAGTTAAATTTGCCCACAGATCATCAGTTATTATTGCATGATGGATGAAATCCCCAACGATCTCATTAATTAGCATTTCTTGTTGAATAATATGTCTATATCAACTCGTCATTCATTATTACATGGTGGATGAGATCCCCTAACGATCTCATTAATTAGCATTCCTTGTTGAATAATATGTCTCTTTCAACTCGTCATTCATCATTACATGGTGGATGTAATCCCCTAACGATCTCATTAATTAGCATTTCTTGTTGAATAATATGTCTATATCAACTCGTCATTCATTATTACATGGTTGATGTAATCCCCTAACGATCTCATTAATTAGCATTTCTTGTTGAATAATATGTCTCTTTCAACTCGTCATTCATCATTACATGCTGGATGTAATCCCCAAATGATATCATTAATTAGTATTTCTTCTTTTTAATTTTGAATAATATGTCTAGACTAATTCGGCAATCATTTTTAATTTTTTGAATGAAATGCCCAAACTATTTCATCATATAGTACTTCTTGTTCATTTCCATTCCTGAATAGTCCACTTTCACGGTGCAAGACCTCCACCCAGCCACATGGTACGTCATGACAGTTACAGCACACAGCGACGCCGGTTCCACAGACAGTGAGCTGAAATTTGCTACACTGACATATACAGGCAGTGAGTAATCTTGTGACGTAATAATATGGCAGCAGATGTTGAATCTGGTAACATATCCCGTGTCAATCCGGCCTTAGTGATCGTATGCCTTAATTATCGTATTTAATCATCAATGAAATTTTGTATCGTTTAGAGATTATTGATTTTTTCGTGTAATTATGATTCAAATTCTAGATCATCCAAGACGTACCGATCTTTGTTAAATAATAAGACATTATAGAGAAAGCATTTAATATTACCTTACATTATTCTGTACTAATGGCTTATCGATCTAAACTCACCAATCAGGCATTGTCAGCATAATTTATTTCTGGATCAGTGAAACATTCTAGCATTTGTTCTCTTAAAAAAACCAATCATAAGTAAAGCATTATTAATAATCTTACTGCCTTGTATTAATAAGATTTTTTTAAAGTCATTGTACGTTCTTACAAATTATAGTCTGCATTGAATTCAAAGTAAGACTCTTTCTTAACACCATATGTTACAATATGACACCCCTCTTTCTTTCCCTAAACCTGTAACAATGTCTTCATGAACCCGGCTATGTTTCTGTTCTGTTCAGGCACAATTGAACCTATCTACGTCATGCACAAGCAACAGGTGGAGTTCTACCAGAAGGTACACGTCATGCTTCCTCTATGTGGCGCCATAGTTGTCATCATGGTGGCCCTGGTCGCCATTTTCCTTTTCTGTCGTCGACGGAAAGAGCGACTTCGCTACAAAGGTTTGTTTCAGATGATTTAGGTGTTAAAACATTCAGCAGATAATTGATAGATATGAAAATAACATGTGCCGTCTACTGGCTGGGTTACTGGCTGGTTAGGAATGGTCATTTTAATTACTTCTTTTTTTTTTCGTCCAGATGGTTGGCACTGCCATTTTTATAACATGCTTATTTGGCTGACTGATTGCCAATGCCATTTTATGATTTCTTTGTTCACCTGGCTGTTGGCATTGCCACTTTCATAATTTGTTTATTTGGCTGGATAATTGTCATTGTCATTATAATTATTTGTTTGTTCGGCTGGCTGGTTGGCATTGTCATTTTGATAATTTGTTTATTTGCCTAGCTGATTGGCATTGTCATTTTAATGACTTCTTTGTTCACCTGGTTGGCTGGCATTTCCGTTTTGATAATTTGTTTATTTGGCTGGCTGGTTGGTATTGCCATTTTAAATACTTGTTTCTTCATCCGGCTGGTTGGCATTGTTTATTTGGCTGGCTAATTGGCATTGTCATTTTAAGTACTTGTTTGTTCGTTTGGTTGGTTGCCATTGCATTTTGATAATGTGTTCATTTGGCTGCATGATTGACATTGTCAGTTTGATTACTTATTGTTGACTGGATATGGTACTAGCAAGCCAGTATGTGTAGAAATAGGTAAGTGGCTGATTATTCTCTCTTTTTTTTTTTTTAACAGATTGGTTTGCTGGTTTTGACGTCTATCTTTGTTGATTTATTGTTTGTTTTGTTTCTTTCCTAACTACAGTTTCTTTTTACTCCATTTACCTACAGTCTTCAGTGGACACCTGTTTGCATTACATAACAACACAAGATCTCTTTTATACTTTATTGTCCTTTATATTCGCGCTTTACATACCTACCTGATTTCACACGTGTGTACACTTTTGCTAGAAGCTTGCGCTTGTCATCAAATGCACGCATTTTCATCCTGATGAAAGTAGATCATGAGTCAACTTCTCTTTGCCGATCAGAGCACAACTCTCTGAAATATGCGACCTTTTAAACGGATATATAAACGGTTCCTGGCCGAGTTCAAGAGGGCTTTCACGTTACGTATATTTCTTCAGCAAGAATAGCTTCGTCTCTTTTACGCGATAACTGTTCAGTCTGTGCGTTTGTAAATCCATTTCATACTAGTTCACTTTCTTAAATACTTTATTTGTTGTATACTTTCATTTCGCTTATGGATTCATCAGTTACTTTAGCTATTGTGTTTTTCTTTCCTGATGTACTTAAGCAGTTTACCTTGCAGAGTATATATTATACGTGTAAATTTTGTACAGATCTGAAAGTGTTTATAGGAATTAAGGGCTTTTGATGTAATCATCTTTATTATTAATATCAGTGGAATCCCCCCCGCCCCAATCTCTAAATTTGAACAAAATCTGTACATCGAAAGAAAATATAAT
This sequence comes from Sinotaia quadrata, assembly GCA_028829895.1. Classification (NCBI taxonomy): domain Eukaryota; kingdom Metazoa; phylum Mollusca; class Gastropoda; order Architaenioglossa; family Viviparidae; genus Sinotaia; species Sinotaia quadrata. Next base: position 112,287,169 of record CM054179.1, read on the forward strand.
TATTTCTTTCTCAATGATATTTACTTCTAGTTCTCTCCCCTTGCTTAGAAACTTCATCAAACCTTCGTCGTGACATCACGGCAGAGACCTCCTTAATGAACGACCTGGACAAGCGACTCAATACGGACCTGGACAGCAGCAGCAGCACTTTGCCGGATCAGTTCTCCAAGCGCAACGTCAACCTGCTCATCTCTCTCAACAGCGACGACAACTTACAGGCCAACGCACACGTCTTCTTGGGAGACAGCAGCAAGACCACCAGCGATAACGGCTCGCTAGGTCGTTCAGGTGAGTCTGGCTCTCTAGGTCGTTCAGGTGAGTCTCAAGGCATTTGCAGACTGAAAAAAAAAACACGTCGCTTCTTCCTGTGCATCCTAGTAGGTAGTTCCCGATATGCTTTTTACATGACTGCAACACACTTTTCCAAAAGGGAGGGAAGAACACATTTCTGCGCCAGTCGTTATCAAAGGGAGGAATATCTGTATAACATATCAAAGAGTTTTGCCAGTTTTTTTTTTTCCACACGTTGTTGTATAAATGATTTTCTTTCTAACGAACTTTTAATTATTACCTATAAGTATGTGTGCGTGTGTGTCTGTGTACGTGTGTATGTGTGTGTGTGTGTGTGTGTGTGTGTGTGTGTTCATCAGTCCGTTTATAACCCTAATCGCTGCATTATACTGACTGATGCTTATTAAGCATAACTAAGTGGTCATCCTTTATATATATCTTTTTCTGATTATACTTCAGATGACAATGCTTTGAATGACAATATTATTTACTATGTAATTATTTTTTTTAGGAATAAATATAAAAGATTTTGGTAACATACAAATAAAACTTTTAATTGCTGGATTAATGACAAATCCTTCGACAGACTAAAGGTTGGTCTAAGTCTTATGGTCGACACAAGTTTCCATTTTTGTTCCTTTACGTTGCTTTACGTGTAACCTGTCACCAACCATTTCAATTCATTTCGACAGGTATGAATGGTATTGCTTCCTGTCATCTGAAGTAGTTTATACATATTGCCTTGACGACAGGAGAATGACATTGCTCACTGTCACCTATACATACTATCTATACATACACTCACTTTCAATCTCTACATATTGCCTTAACGACAGGAGAATGACATTGCTCACTGTCACCTGACGCAATCTATACATATTACCTTGACGACAGGAGAATGACATTGCTCACTGTCACCTGACGCAATCTATACGTGTTGCCTTGACGACAGGTGACGAGAGTAATATCAATCCCTACGCGACGTTCAACGAGGTCAAGCAGCCGCCACGACTGTTGGAGAGCCGAATGAAGAAGCCACCCAAGGACTTTGTTGACCACCTCAAGTCCTCTGAAGACGACGACGACATTGCCCAGCAAAAGGCAGCAGCGCAGCGTGAGGTACGTATGTATGACTACAACAACAACGATAAAAAACAACAAATAAAAACAAACAGTAACGTAGTATTGCTTTCATGTGGGTTTGTGCCAACCAAAGTGAAAAACGCACTAATCTGTGATGTTAATCCGCATTTTCCCTGCCAACCACTAAAGAAAGAATCTCGTGGCCTCTGACGTCAGAGTGTTATGTGCGTGTAATGAAAAATAGGTGTGTGAGTGAAAGGGAGAGAAGACGGTAAGAGATAGAGATATAAGAGAAAGGGAGAGAAGGCGGTAAGAGATAGAGATATAAGAGAAAGAGAGAGAAGGCGGTAAGAGATCGAGATATAAGAGAAAGAAAAAAAGAGTTATAATTATTTTACTTTTGACAATTAACTAAACGCGTTCATTCTCGTTTGTTTGTTTCTTTTTTCTTTCGCTCATCGCAGCAAGTAATGCTATCAACACCATCCGAATCGTATGTGCCGTTCTTTCAAGCCAAGGGAGATCACAAACCACCTAAGGGCGAGAAACTTCGATACAAAAAGCATCCGCCCCCTTTGCCAGCGCCCAGGAAATCAACAAAAACGGAAGCGTATCACGTTACTAAAGAGGGTTACGATAACCACGGTAAACACATTCACACACACACACACACACACACACACACACACACACGCGTTCTCTCTCTACAGATTTACAAAACTACTCTGTCGAATTAGTTGTATTTACACCACTCCACCACATTTTCAATTGTTCAACTGACTGTTTCTCCTTGTAGGCGTGATTCTAAGCCCGAGGCGGTACGCCAGTGCGGACCACATCCACGCGTTGTTTACGCAGCCACCTAGGCCACAGTCAGCGTACAAGTCCGGGTCAGGATCCAGCGATAAAGGTCAGCATTTTATGGACTTAAAAAAAAAAAATCTCACTGAGGAAAAGTTTTCAGGCATAACAACGACGGCTTTGTTAAAATAGTTGTAGAGATCAGACTGATAAGATTGATCATCTGATGATATATGGGTGGAGGCAATTGTCCCAAGCATTTTTAGGCACGGAGGGTTGGTGGTGGTGGTAGTGCCTATTGGCCCGACTCCAGCACAACCCTTTTACTACTTTGGCCCCGTGGTAAAAATCAAAAGTCGGCGCCTATGTATTTGACGGTTTTCAAATGTGTGCACTTTAAGATTGTTTTCGTTTTATCTGTATAACTATGTACATCATGTGTGCCTTTCTGTATAACTATGTACATCAAGCATGTCTTTGTTTACCTGTCTTTGACTTCTTTTATCTCTCTCCTTTGTTTACCTGTCTTTTGTCTTCTTTTATCTCTCTCCGTGTATGTCTTTGTATATGCATTACTATCTTCCATTCTATACATACGTTTATTTGTCTCTCTTTCCATATATTTGTCTGTTTACCTGACATAGACAACGGTTGGTTTAATTTGTCCTATTGCTCACCCATCCACTTTTCCATATACTTATTAATTAACTACTTGGTTATTGTCATTAATTATGCTGGCAATTTATTGTCATATATTCTTTAATTGGATTTTAAAAATATATACACTTGCCTATAACTTAAAAGACCTTTAATTATATTGGTTATTGTTAATTCAACTCGTTAATCGTAAGTAAAATATTTTTGTTGTACAGACTACACTAACCAATTTTCTTAAGGCACAAATGTTTTACTATATATATTAAAATATATACATCAAGTCTTTATAAATATATGTTTGTTTGTGACTCCAACACCATTTAGTTAATGGATATGATTTTTTATCTTAGAATTTAGGGACATATTGCCCAAGTAATGACTTTGTGTCTCCCCTACACAATTATTCATCATTTTATGTCTGTTAGGTAGTCAACGTCACAGTTTATTATCTAGCGTGACAACAGTATCATCCAGCCGTGACGAGCTCCTAGAAGCGTTAGAGAATGCAAAGAGACACCCTCCACCACCAGTCCTGTACGAGAGCCAGCCTGAATCAAGCTCACAACCTACAGATAGTTCGGTGGCCACAGAGCCCGGTATCCGCCAGTTTACACAGAGCCCACCTAAGCCGAATGAGCAGAGGGAAGCGTCTTGTGAAGTGCCCCCGTATGAGAGGGAATTGGGTAAGATAGAAAGGGAATTGTGTAATAAAGTGAAATAAAGGGAACTGAGTAATAAGCTGAGAAAGAGGGAATTGGGTAATAAACTGAGAATTAAAAGAAAATGACGTTAACATTCAAAGAGGTTTGGGTACGAAATGAACACTGAGAAACATTAGGTTGTATTAATAGCTTGATGGAGAGGTCACGAGATAAGTAATTGTATTAGAAGCTTTATTGAGAGGTCATGAGAGAAGTAATTGTATTAGAAGCTTTATTGAGAGGTCATGAGATAAGTAATTGTATTAGAAGCTTTATTGAGAGGTCATGAGAGAAGTAATTGTATTAGAAGCTTTATTGAGAGGTCATGAGAGAAGTAATTGTATTAGAAGCTTTATTGAGAGGTCATGTGATAAGTAATTGTATTAGAAGCTTTATTGAGAGGTCATGAGATAAGTAATTGTTCTTGAGAGAAAATGTGAGGATGTAATGTAGAATGCTTGAGCATAGCAAAATACTAAATACTGAGACCCAGTCAGGGATGAACAAGGAAACAATGTTGACAAAATGTCAGAACTGTGTAAGAAAGAGAGGAAAATGAAGAAAAAGGCAAATGAGAGAAAACTCCTGGAAGAACTAGAATGTAATTGATAGAAAATTCCCAGTTGAAATAGAATTGACATGGAGAGAAAATTCCCTATAGATCCAGAATGGACGAAGAGAAAATATTACCGGAAGAACTAAAGTGAATAATAAGAGAAAATTCAACGTAGAACTAGAGTTGACATCGAGAGAAAATTCCAGTTAAAAAATTAGTAGACAATGAGAGAGAATTCCATTAAGAACTAGACTAGACAATGAAAGAGAACCCAGTTAGAGCTAATGTGGACAAAGAGAGAATTCCCCAATTAACTGTAGCGGACAATAGGAGAGAATTCCCCCATTAACTGTAGCGGAGAATGGGAGAGAATTCCCCAATTAACAGTAGCAGACAATGGGAGTGAATTCCCTGTGGAGGTAGACCGGACAGCAGGATAGAATTCCAGTTAGCAATAGAGTAGACAGAGACAATTCCCTTTATATTTAGAGCAGACAATGATAGAGAGTTCCTGGTAGAAATGGAGCAGACAATGAGAGGGAATTTAAGTAGTAGAGCAGATAATGAGATATAATTTCAGTTAGAACTAGAACATAGAATGAGAGAGAATTCCATTAAAAACTAGAGTAGATAATGAGAGAGAATTCCATTAAGAACTAGAGTAGATAATGAGAGTTAAAACTTGAGAGGACCATGAGAAATAATTCCAATTAAACTTGAGTGGCGAATGAAAGAAAATTCCATTTAGTTGATATTATGAGAATTCCGGTTAGTGCTAGAGTTGATGATGAGAGAGAATTCTAGTTAGAACTGAAGCAAGCGGGAGATAATTTCAGTTAGAACCAGAGCGGAAAATGAGAGCGAATTCCATTTAGAACTAATGCAAAGAATGAGAGATCATTCCATTTAGAACTAGAGTGAAGAATGAAGCAGAATTCTAGTTAAATCTATAGCAGACTATGAGAGAGAATTCTCTGTGGAACAAGAGCGGACAATGAGAAAAAGTCCCTTTGGAACTAGATCAGATAGTGATGGAGAAGTAAAGTAGACATTGAGAGACTATTCTCGGTAGAACTAGAGAGAACAATGAGAGTAAATTTCAGTTAGAACTAGAGATGATAATAAGAGTGAATTTCAATTAGAACTAGAGAGGACAATGAAAATGAATTTCAGTTAAACTGTAGAAGACGATGAGAGTGAATTTCATTTTGAACTAGTGTACAATGAGAGAGAATTTCAGTTAGAACTAGAGTGTACAATGAGAGAAGTCCAGGTAGGACTAGAGTGAGCAATGGTGGAGAATTGGGTTTACTATAATTGAATATGACGTGGAGATGAGCAAGTCAATAGCTGAGAATTGGACAGATTTCGCTGATGGAATCTTTAAATTTACTGATAGAAATAACTTAGTTCACTGATAGAAATACCTCAGTGTACTCAAAATGTTCTGCTACTGGAAAGTAGAATTAATGAAACACTTTTCCAGTCATGACGTCATTGTTGACAGAAAAGAGGCGGCGTCCCATGCGGGTGGAACTCTCCAGCGACACTACAGAGTGCGAGGGTGGAGAGCACAAGGAGCGCAGCCCCCCGAGAAGGGTGCGAGGGCGACACAGGGGCAAACAGAGGGGTCACGTGACCAGCAAGCGGCAGCTAGGAACCACGTTTGTGCCTCGGTAAGAATTTTGCATCCTTTGGTTATAACGAGTTATCATGAGATGTCGAGTGACTGTCTCGTTTGCTATGAATAGATATTATGAGGATGTCGAGTGACTGTCTTGTTTGTTATGAATAGTTATTATGAGGATGTCGAGTGACTGTATCTTGTTTGCTATGAACAGTTATTATGAGGATGTCGAGTGACTGTCTTGTTTGTTATGAATAGTTATTATGAGGATGTAGAGTGAATATATTTTGTTTGCTATGAATGTCCTTTGGAAGGATCAAAGCAATAAACACTGTTCTGTGTGTCTCTGAACGTATTCTCAGCCAGAGACATTCATTCATGTTCCAAAATCATTTCATTGTCAAAGGGAGACCATTTCATTTCATAGAATCATTTGCTGCAAGTGCATGCATGCTTAGTATGTCGTCATTACATGAGTTGGGATTCGCTCCAGTGCATAGCGCGAATGCTGGCAAGTTGGTAAAGATTGACGTCACTTTCAGGAGAGCTCACAGCCGGAACAGCACAACAAGCAGTGAGGAAGTGACGTATTCGTTTGGGGGCGATAGAGCGTCACCTTCACGAACGCACAGTCCTGCCTACTCCAGTCATCGGCCACCAGCTTATCCGGCAGATGGTTATGCTTATGGCGGACCCCTGGTGCCCATTGCTAGAAGGGGTAATCTATCTATCTATCTATCTATCTATCTATCTATCTATCTATCTATCTATCTATCTATCTATCTATCTATCTATCTATCTATCTATCTATCTATCTATCTATCTATCTATCCATCCATCCATCTATCTATCTATCTATCTATCTATGTGTATGCGAGTTTGTAATGCGCAATATTGTATGTCTATATAATGCTTCCATGATAGAAGGTACAATAGAAATTGTTTTATTCTTTTAGTCAGTATAAAATAAACAAAAAACTTAAATATGAAGATAGATTATGATAACGTAAATGATGCCTCTATTATCTATAGTGTATTGTAGTTGATGATGGTTTAGATGCTAATCATTTATGCTCTTAAGATAATGCTTTTGATTTCGATGTCAGTGATTTAGATTGGAACCGTTTACTTGATGTTTTTAAAATTGCAATTAATCTGAAGAAGATATAGATCATAATTATTTAAAGATGATTTTGATGAAGATTTTAACAAACTTTTAGATTGTAACAGTGAGTGAGAGGGTTCAATTGATTATTAAAAAATATTATGCCGATGATGTCGACCAAGATAATAATGATGATGATCTAATCGGCATTTAATTCTTGTTTTTCTTTTAATTGGTTCCTTCCTTCCTCTTTGAAACGCATCAGGCGGAAGGACAACACCACACACACGAGTGCCACATGATGTTTCATTGCAAACGCCAGGCTCCGACGAACATCGGCCCTTGGTTCTGTGTTTGGCCCAGGGCACGCTGTCCAGCCCGGCGGAAGAGGATGAACGAGTTAGTCTTCTGGACAGGTCAGCAGTCATTTGCATTCTAACTTTAAATCAGCCACAAGGCTAGCAAAACTTGTAAATATACCTATAGACAAAAACGAGAAGAAAAGCTTTTACTTCATTATTATAATCGTCATTTTACGTTTTCACACATAATATTGTTTTTTTTTAATTAGCGCAGGAATAAAAATAATAGTGTGACGGGCACGCCACTTAGTTAATGAAATTATTATTAATTAATCTTTCATAACTAATTACAAGTGATGAGAATTTTAATTTATTTTATTAATGATCCTCCAGCAGACACCACTCCTCTCTCTCTCTCTCTCTCTCTCTCTCTCTCTCTCTCTCTCTCTCTCTCTCTCTCTCTCTCTCTCTCTCTCTCTCTCTCTCTCTGTGCGGACATTTTGACGCTGTAAACGTTTTCTCTATTCCACAACATAAAACAACATTTACAGTCACATAATATTTCCATAGGTGGAAAACCTCTTACTAAAGGAGAAAACAAATCCAACTTTTAATCTGTATTTAGCGATATCCCATCTACCCACTTTCTTCTCCAACATAAGATTATCAATATGCATAAGGTCAATAAATTTAGGAATAAATTTATTAAATGAATAATCAAATATACATATGACAATTAAACTAAAACTAAACTAAATGAAACTTAGTGAACAAAATAAACGTTTACATATATATATATATATGCATTAGGGTATACATAGTTACTCCACATACTCCACACTTGGTTTACGTGATCCATGAAAATAAAAAAAGTAATTTTGGCTCCATGCATTTCTCATGACAGTGACAACAACTAGTGTTTTATTATAGAATTATATTAGTTGACAATGAGGATTGGGGGTGGGATGGGGTAGTACTCTCGTTAATTGCTCTTATGACAAAGTTCTAGCTGTATTTTCATCCAGGTAATGCTTTTATTTAAATTTCATTTTTCAACAATCCATCAAATATAGCCCAATTACACTCCTCCCTGCGACCTGGACCAACTTTCATGTGGTCTGTTATTAAAATGCGTGTGTATTTAGTGTGTATAACGGACACAAAATATTGTTTGTGGTTTGCAGGCAGTATCGTCCAGTGCCGGAAGAAGACTGCGAATTTGAGACAATTCACGGAGCTGAAGGTGGTCACGATAAAGGGTACACGGATGATTTCACAATTGTCTAGCGACTTTTGTCTGACTACATCCAAGTCATGATAAACAAAGACCTCGAGAACAAAGTCGTGGTCCCAGTTAGTTGTAAACTACGAAAAGAAACTTTGTTCAGGGATAAGCAGGTCACAGTTGAGCGGGTAACAGTCAGGTGGAATATTTGCTGAAAGTATCTACACCTTCCTTACTTATTTTTCTTTGTCCATCAGCCAAGATTGAAGAATTCGGCTGTTGTGTTGAAAGGAACACTTACACTCTACTTGTGTTGTCCAATTCACCAAGGAACTAAGGTATGCTTCCTTAACCGAATTCTTCATGCTGCCATCGACACCAAAATGTCTTTGACACAGGTAGTAAGTATTCCATGGCACTGGCGCGTAATTATTGCCAGGATGACAACAGTCTTCGGTACAAATGGAAAACGACTTGCAGTTGAAAACAGCACCTTAAGATGAAAGCATTGTGAGGGTCTCCCGCCACTTGTGGGAACCTTGGAACATTTAAGAGCAGTTCCTTATTCTTCAGATCTCTGTGAGAGCAGCCACTACACATTTCCACGGGGTTAGCAGAATGTTTACCAATAAGTGCTTTGTTTCCCTTACTCTTTCAAGTTCTAAGTGGCCTAGTTTGTTAAATACGTTATTACTTTGGCAGTAAATGTTGATATTGATCACCGATGTAGAAGAGCAACATAGTAACGGCACGAAAAATCCATTATTTGAAACGAAGTGCACAGTCTAACTGTCTACCCCTAGAGTAATCCCTTTGTCAGAGGGACTCAACCTTGCAATATCCTTTTTTACTACGAAGGACGACAGCTGCTTCAGTGTATGTATGTTTATACCACTCGCAGCAATTTGTGTGACGTGTGATGTTTAATGTGCGTTGCAATACTAACATCCGTGTTGCTGTGGCATTGCGCGTGATGTCATGGTTGTGACGTGACTGCAAACTGTAGCGATGTTTGCACCACAACAACGCATATTGTGGTGACGTATATCATGATTACGCAGACGATGTACTAGAGGAGTGTGTCAGAGACAATAATTCCCCACCCACCCCCGTGAGACACATTCTCATATAATTTATTTAACTCTTTCACATTTTGCATGGAGGAGAGTGTACGCTCTTTAGTTTATCAAAGGAATGTTAAAAATGCGGACTCAAAACAGGTGCCAAATTAGCCTTCATTGCACTTTACTTTTGTGTGTGTGGCTCGTTTGTTTTTGAGAGTCGAGAGAAACGGATGTCTCGTACCAAACCACCACAAAGGGGTGAAAGCCAATCTTGTATCCTACTGTAAACTGAGATACAGTCCAAACAGGAATGTGTCATAGGCATCTTCATCCAAACTGTTGGTGCCAAAATAATACAAGTTTTAAAATAGTCATTTAAAATTAATGATAGTTGCGTAAACGTTAAAAATAGAAATGTATGCAAATGATTTGGTTTGAACTAATAATTAAAAATACTTTGGGAATTGATTTTCGTCTCCCTTGAGAGCAGCATTATAGAATTAGACCTAAATCTAGAGCATGTCTAGAGTATTATCATTTCATCTTGTCTCTTGTACACAATTGGCCTGAATGGCGTGAAGAATGGAAAAGTGCATGAAGAAGTTTCATGGAACACTTTGGGGCAGTTTAGAGTTTCCATCCTTTTGCAGACGTTCACTTCTATGTTGCTGACATCCGTAAAGGAAGAACACTTTATCTTCAGGATGACTCGGACGGAGAACGCTCATCAAGTGCATTCAAAGATATGTGATCAGGAGTTCAAATCTTGATTTTATAAAAAAAGTAAATAATTTCATTTGCATTGTTTAGTGGTCCACCCATTAGCTCTCAGATTGTTTAGGTATCTGAGAGCTGTCACTTAGTTACACAATTCACACTACTTTCCATTGTCTATCTGTCAATGGAAGTGTCAGTGAGCTACACAAATGCATACTACTTTCCATTGTCTAGATGTAAACAGAAGTTTCAGTGAGCTACACAAGTGTATATTAATTTCTATTGTCTAGATGGCATTAGAACTGTCAGTGAATCACATAAATACGTACTACCTTTCTCAACAACAAGGAGTGAACATTGTGACGCCATTTGGGGCTCGTTATCTGGAACAATTGCCTAACTTTAGTGCACATGTTTGAGTTCATCAACAACTATTAACAATTTTTAAACGTCACTAAGTTTTTATATAAAAGAAACCATGCGGATCATTTTAAAGCAAATTGCTCGAGGGAACAACAGTTTGAAAGTCCACGACAAATTTAGGAGAAACTCTTACATGACCAGCTTTAGACACCATCTTGGGAATGCCCGGGGAGGTATGTTTGCTGTGCCCCTTTAGACACCATCTTGTGAATGCCTAGGGAGGCGATTGCTGTGCCTCTTCAGACACCATGTTGTGAATGCCTGGGGTGGTATGTTTGCTGTGCCATGTTAGGCACCATCTTGTGAATGCCTTGAGGGGGAGGTTTGCTCTGCCTCTTGCGACACGGTCTTCTGAATGCCCTGGGAGGCACGGTTGCTGTGTCTATTAGACAACGTCTTGTGAAATGTCTTGGAAGGTACGTTTGTTGTACGACTTTGGACATGACATTGTGAAAGCCATGGCGGGCACAATTTCTGTACCAGCGTTAATCATTGTCTTTTCGTGAATGCCTTAACTTTGGACTAACATCACCGCTTTTTTTTGAGAAGCATGCTTCTCACTGCAAATTGATAAGGTGTTACTGGTTGTATTAAGAAGAAACTCCAATGATTTAACAGTACATCAAAAATACCAGGTCAGTTTAAGCACTCAGTAACCAAATAGGATTTGTGGTACCGACAGAAATGCAATTGTGTAAGTTTTGACGGTGGCTTACATTATTTGGTAATATATTTATAAATATTTATTTGTATAATCTGCAGCATTTCTCTCTCGTTGTGTTGTGAACACCAAACCCTGTTGCATAAGACAAGGCCGATCGATATGTGCTGACGACCTGGTTAACCGCCTGCTTTGACAACATGGTCGATGGATTGTCAGACATCTGTGCCGATGACATGTGCTTTTCATGTGTCCATGACGCTGAATTTTCTCTTGTCCATTCCTCAGTCCATTTTCTGTTTCATATAATTTTATTGAGCGAAATACTTAAATCATACTTAAATCTGGCTTATCCTTATAGCTTAAAACTGCTATTTTCTTTGGTTTGTTTTTGTTTGTTTTGTTTAAAATATGCGACATTTCACTAGCACCTCCTTTTTATATCAAAAGAAAATTGAAGACCTTTCTCTTCATTTTTGTTTTAAATTTGTTGTATAATTATCATCTTGCTTTACTGCGAAAACAAAATGCGGCATTCATTATAATGAATTTTTAAGTACTGTAGTTAAAAATAACTGTGCCGTGTGTGTGTGTGGGGTGTGTGTGTGTGTGTGTGTGTGTGTGTGTGTGTGTGTGTGTGTGTGTGTGTGTGTGTGTGTGTGTGTGTGTGTGTGTGTGTGTGTGTGTGAATTTATGCTAATGAAACAACCCTTCCTCATTTGAGGTATTAATTTTAGGGCAATGTATTTTGATAAACACGGCCGGCATTCGTATGTTTACTTCAAAACGAAACAAGAATGTAACTCTCAGTTTGATAACGGTGTCGATTTCGATCATTAACCTACAAGTGCGAGAAGAAAATGACGACGTAGGTAACGTACCTCCTTGTGATTTGTACGTTACGAGATTGTTCTACGAGAGAAAAACGATGAATGGACAGTTGATATTTATTATGAATGCTTGTTTTTATTTTCTTTTTCTTTTAATTCTAAAAGTATTCTATTGCTACGGACGCGTAAAACATAATACAACTGCTTTTTGAATATATGGCAGCCCGATCTGATCAACATTCCACGATTTCCTGAAAGATTTTATATACTATATATTACAGCGCAGCAAGACACTAACTTTTGATTTACTTTATACATCTGTGCAATACTGTATCTAACGTTTTTTTATTTAAATATGTTATGGACCCAATATTATTAATTCATTATTTTCTATTCACTTTAAAAAAAATCCAAATTCATGTGGCCCCTTATGTTTATTTATGATATATAAATATGCATGTGTGTATATATGTACACTGCACGTGCGCAATGAAAACTTAAGAAACGTTCAATTCTAGATACATTGTCATTGGAATATGAAAAGATTCCTTTTAAGAAACATTCACTTTGTTCTGTCCGTGTCACATTCAGTGCCTAAGGCACTCATCGTGTTGGGGAAGCAGTCGTGTGACTCGTTACCAAGAAACAGATCGCTGCTACTGCTGACTTTCTTCTGTTGCTTCCGCTCACTTTTCCCCTTGGTCATGTCCGGTCACGTGGGTTCTCTGATCTCACCATTCATGTGTCCATCTCTTTTCTTGATGGATGTGACTTCTAAAGGACCCGCTGATGGAATATATTATATATAGTGCGTGTATACGCGCGCGCGTTTATCATTTGAAATACAGCGACAAAAGAGAAGAAATATCAAAGGTCACATTGTCAAGGTCGCTTATACGGACCTATGTCTGTTAGTCCGGCGATCGACTTGTGCATGTGTGTGTGTGTGTGTGTGTGTGTGTGTGTGTGCGCGCGCGCGCGTTTATCATTTGAAATACAGCGACAAAAGAGAAGAAACCATCAAAGGTCACATTCTCAAGGTCGCTTATACGGACCTGTGTCTGTTAGTCCGGCGATCGACTTGTGCAGTTCAACACTGTTATCCTGTTCGAATCCGTACTTGAAAATTGTGTTTGTGGCTAGTCGTGTTGCGTGTGTGGACCGTGTCTTGCTTATGATGTCGCGGAGGCCTTTTGACCGGAACCTTTTCAAGACCTTCAAGTAAACTTTCAGTATTTTAATTTGCTTTTTAAAGTTTAGTGCCGTCGAGATCCACCTGTCCCGTTGATGCTCTCCACTTTGCTTTGTATGTGTAAACCCACCATTATCCCTTTGTACAGCCAAGCTAGCGCACTTTGCTTAGTTCGTGCAAATAAGACCGTACACTTTGCTTAGTTCGTGCAAGTAAGACCGTACACTTTGCTTAGTTCGTGCAAGTAAGACCGTACACTTTACTTAGTTCGTGCAAGTAAGACCGTACACTTTACTTAGTTCGTGCAAGTAAGACCGTACACTTTGCTTAGTTCGTGCAAGTAAGACCGTACACTTTACTTAGTTCGTGCAAGTAAGACCGTACACTTTACTTAGTTCGTGCAAGTAAGACCGTACACTTTGCTTAGTTCGTGCAAGTAAGACCGTACACTTTACTTAGTTCGTGCAAGTAAGACCGTACACTTTACTTAGTTCGTGCAAGTAAGACCGTACACTTTGCTTAGTTCGTGCAAGTAAGACCGTACACTTTGCTTAGTTCGTGCAAGTAAGACCGTACACTTTGCTTAGTTCGTGCAAGTAAGACCGTACACTTTGCTTAGTTCGTGCAAGTAAGACCGTACACTTTGCTTAGTTCGTGCAAGTAAGACCGTACACTTTGCTTAGTTCGTGCAAGTAAGACCGTACACTTTGCTTAGTTCGTGCAAGTAAGACCGTACACTTTGCTTAGTTCGTGCAAGTAAGACCGTACACTTTACTTAGTTCGTGCAAGTAAGACCGTACACTTTGCTTTTTATATAGGTATGCTCATATAGTTTACGTTGAATGGGACATGTTGCTTTGTAAAGGTAAATCGTAGACTTTGTATAGGAACCGTACAGTTTGCTTTGAATTTATAAGCTTGTACACATTGTTCTCTGTAAATTTGCCTTACATATTGATCTATATAGGCAAGCGCTTACTTTAGTTTTTATTAAAACAAAAAATAATCATTTTAAATAATTCAGACCTAAAAATAAACTCGTTCGTGTTATTGTCCACTCAAAATCCATTGAACTAAATTCAATCGAACATCACATTTCAAATGTATATCGGAAATCGGATCAATTCTTTTTCTCTTATTTAAAAAAATATATATATATATTTTTCATTCGTTTGATTTTTATCCAAGCATGTATTTAAAATACAGTTCATCGACAGTTTTCTATACTATCATCTTGTTCTTGTGCTGTTGTTACGATTTGTTCCTGGTTTGAAGCAAACAAACACCAATATAGTCTCCATATCATTTTCATTCACTATATGTCTTCATGGATGAATGATCTAAAACAAAGAGTGTTAACATCAACATACCATCATTTGCCCCACCCCACCCCTCTCCATTTGAAATATGCCCTTGCCCTAGAGCAAATGCGCTAATCGCAATGTAATTTCAATTGCACTATATACACAGAAGAATGCTATTAGGATATGCGTTCCGCAAATACTTCTTCTAGGTGAGATGGGTGTGTGTGGGGGGTTTCGGTTGGAGGGGTAAGAAAGAAGACGAATAAGGAGAACAGACGTCCTAGCATATTTCATTAACAGTAACATTAATATTTTCTTCTTTTCTTTTAAAATTAAAATAAACCAATCAAACTAGACTTTCTGTGTAAAATCGCTACTGCTGTTTTCTTGGCACACTTGAGAACAAATGGGGAAAAAAAAATTTTTCATAAAAGACAGTTATTAGAACTAGCTTTAAATATGTTATTGTTGGTTCCGTGCTAGGCACATAGAAATTTAAATTCACTAACATTTAATAAATATTTTTATTAAAGAAAGATTAGCGTTTATTTAACTTCGCACGTAACAAACTGTAACCGCTGGCTGTAGCCTCAACGGAAAAAAAGAACCAGTTCCTTGCAAGAACTATCATAAATATAAAATGTAAGTAATAATAAGTACTATACTGGCAGTCGGACAGACAGATGGATGTATCATAATAAACAGATATAAATACAGACAGACGATATATAAACCAATAGCATTGCTTAGAGTAATTGGTATCTTAATGTGCTTTTTAAGACAAAATTGAAGCATGGTAGAATTACTCCCCACCAAAAAAAAAAAAAATAAATAAATAAATAAAATTTCTCCTAAATTGTGCTTTGTAATGAATAGGTTATTTAAATTAAATTATTATTATTTAAATTAATTATTAAATTATTAAATACCTTTGAGATGACCAGAGAGCGAAACGTTTTATTACAGTATTTCACTGAGAGAAAGCATTAACAGAACATAAATTATGATCAGAAATTAAAACGTCAGGAAACATTAACAAAAGCAAGACGTTACTATTTAATATCAAATCGAACTCACACTCGTACACCGCAGATAAACTAAGAAGAAATTTAAATTAGATTTAATTTCGTAAAATCTGGGAACTGATCCATATTCCATCTCTCCACCTTTCTCTCACAAAAAACACGCACGCACGCACGCACACACACACACACGCACGCACACACACACATACTTGCATGGAAAGACAATAAAGGGCACAACAAATATCTCTTGTCCAATCATGACATTCCTCAATTTCATCCACTATAATGTTATTCATCGCAGTCTATATACATAATTCGTGCGTTTTTTTCTCTCCTTCTTTCTTTTCTGTGTCTCTTCTATCGAGTTTGTTTAAAACAAATTATCGATGAATTGAAAACCAGACCACATTGCACGTTTAACGTTCAAAATAAGATTTCGTAGCTCGTGGCTACGTTAAAGGAAAAACCTAAAAAAAAAATGGAAGAATATTGTGTGAAATATTCTTTTCTTGCGTATGAAATAACCACGCCATGAAAGTATTTGTATACCTTGTTCCAGTATAAAAACGGATTGCTCAAAGCACCCTGGTACTCAACAGTGAAGATCATCTGTTGTCCTATTGTGTAGTCGAAAGCGGATTGCTATATTTATACATATACAATCCTTCCTTTTTGTACGAATCTATGCAGCAAATTACATTTTTTGGAAATTACTTATCTTCTTTAATTTAAGCGAACGTTACCCGGCAGCTCACAAATGAATTAATATTCGAAAGAAATTGTGCAGAAAAGTAATTTTAATATTTGTGTAACACTTCTGTCCATTGGAAACTTAGGAGCAGTTTTTTTTTTTTTTTATCAACGTCGATGTTAATTCTCCATGTTGTATTTACTTTTACAAATTTCGAGGACTCAGTCTGGTTGTAGCCGCATGTATATTGGGGGAGTGTATTTCAGTACTGTGGGTTCATTTGTTTTTATTTTTGATCTTTGCCTTATGGAGAAATGTAAAACAGTTTGGCAGCATATAAAAATCTGAATGCATTTTTGGGGGTGGGGGCTAAAATACACAAAACTGAAAATTATTCTGCCTCTTCATCCGTGTCTGTATTTATTTGAAGCAGAATTAAAATACATTTTTTCCAGCTTGCAAGCGCAATTACGCGCTTTAAACTTGTTATAATAGTCACCAATTGACTTCGAGCCTTCTAATTGGGAGTTATCGGACATGAATGATCATATTAGTCCTTAAATATATTATACACCTCTTAGAAGTTTTGTCTTTAGTGTTGCGATGGCATTCCTGGACGAATTATACTCATAGGTATATGAATGTCATATCTAGAATTTTGGTTCTAAAGTACTGATGCCGCTTTTCTTAACTCTGGTTCTATGGCTTTAAGATGTCTTCCTGAACTATGGATTTCAAGTGTTCAGGTGTCATCTCTGAATTCTGGTTCTATGGCTTGAAGGTGTCTTTCTGACTATGGATTTCAGGTGTTCAGGTGTCTTCACACGACTCTGGATTTCAAGTGTTCAGGTGTCTTTACTGTACTCTTGATCTGTAATGCTGAGTTGTTCGTTTCACTATATTTTAAGACGTCATTTGTGAACACTGGATCTGAAGCATTGGGGTATGTTCTATGGACTCTACATTGTTCTGGTTCCTTTCTAGACCTCCGGGTATCAAGTATTGGGACGGCACTTCACTGAGTGGCATTGATATGACTTCACTGAACACTGGTACTCAAGTACCGACGTGTCTTTGATTGCACTAAGGCATATAGTGTTCAGGTGTCTTTTTCCGGACTCTAGGTCTCAAGTCTTGTATACCGTTATTGGACTTTAGGTCTGTGGTACTGAGATGTGAGGATTGTTTACTCTGGGCATTAGGCAGCACATATTGTGTCATTCCCGGATTACATTTCTCAGTTGTTGATATGCCTTAGCTCGGGTTCTCTTGCGTTTTTGTGTATTTTTCTGGAGTCTGACACTTTATTCTGGGTTTCCCCTTTGGAGTGTCTTTTGGGGAGACTTTCACTTACTTTGTGCTGGCGTGTATTTGTTTGAGGCCTGATCTCAGGTTATGATAAGCTCTCACTTTGCTCTGAGTATCTTGTGCTGATTTGCCTTTTGGGGAGATTTGTTTGCAAATTGTAAGGCATTTATTGTGGAAACTGCATCTCAAGGTCTCTGTACTTTACTGTTGGTTTCTAAAGTGGATGTGACTTCATTTAACTCATGGTTTTTAAAGTGTACGAGGCTTTACTTTATTGTGGGTTTCTAAAGTGGACGTGGCCTGACTTAACCTGGGCCCAAAGTATGCAGATGCTTTCATTGGACTGGATTGGAAATGTTGACATTTCTTTAGACATTAGCCATGTCCGGATGTGGCATGTAGAATATGTTTATTAGCGTCGTTTGATTTGTGGATTTTTGTTGTTTATCTGAAGAAAATTCTTCCTAGAGAGAAATACTTTGTAGTCAATTGGTGACTCTTGTAAAGATGTTTGAACCTTCATTGGTGCTGTTATTTCTTGAAACTTTGATATCTTAATTTTTGTTGTTGTTGTTGCATGCATTAATTGAACATCGTACAAAAAACCCAGTATGTTCCATTTACTTATTTTTTTTACATTCATTCATTCACACATACATCCACACACGTGTATGTAAAGCAGCAGTATACTGTATTTTAAGCACTCGAAAGTTTACCTTTGAACGCCTGACGTCAGGACATTACGTAATAGAATGTGCTATTATTTTGGCTGTAATATTCATTCCGCAAATTGCATGATCTCACCTTGTGTTTCATACAGTAGTATGTGATCTGTTCTATAAACACAACACGATCTCCTTTATGATCACGTGTTATAAAGATCTCATTAAAAAGAAAAATACAACGTATAATGATCTCACCATTGAGCACATGTAATTCAAATCTAATCTTTAATCGCACATCACGTTGATCTCATCCAAGCCCTATCTCGTAAAATTAAAACCCTATCTCGTAAAATTAAAACCCTATTTCCTAAAATTACATAGCACAGCGATTAGAAAAAGTCAGCATAACTCGAGCCACGTGCACAGTGTAAATCTTTTTCACAGAACGTTCTTTTCTAAAGCCACACACATATCATATTGCTCTGAAATGACGTCACATTAATCTAAATGATGATACATGATAATCGTTCTGTCTTAAATAAGGAAGCGTGATAAAAATATAGATGGTAGTCTGTTTAAACGTTACTCTTATTATGATCTAGGTAAAATCGAAAGTCAAAAATATTTAATAGCAACATGATCTATCCTACAGCCAGATATTTTTGTGATAATGCTTTGTGGGAATGGTAACTAATTGCACTGACAGCGTCATTTCCATATCGTTCTTAATTATTGTCTCTGTTTGGGCGGAATGTTTCTAAGCAACTACCTTTTGCAAATACAAGAAAATACAGATTTCAAGAGAAGTGTTTTTACCATTAATGAAGAATATCGTTTTAAAAGTTAATGAAGCATTGTCTGAGATCCCAGTCACTGACACACTGATAATGAAATTAATTCATAATCTAGCACATTAATCAAACATTACTAAAATAAATTGATTAATTAATTGTGCGTTGCTATAATGCACTTTATATCCTCAGTAGCTGGTCTTTATAAATACTGCATCATTAAATATGTTTCTCCTGTAGTAGTTTTATTCTATCCATCCGTTGTTCCATGAGGCCTAACAAAGGTATGTTTCATCCATCAATCCATCCATCAATTTACCTGTTCCTGTATCTATTCACCTTTCTTTAAGAAAAAAATTAAAATAAGAAATAACAGCGTTGTGTTGATTTACAGGACTAAGGCATGAAAGGGGCTTAATAACATAACACTAGTTTGATGGGTACTCTAGGAGCTAGTGCAGTAATGTGTGGTTTTATAACATAACTCTAGTTTGATGGGTTTCGAAGGACATGGGGTAGTAAGGTGTGGTTTTATAACACACATAGTTTGATGGATACTCGAGGAGCTAGTGCAATAAGGTGTGGCTTTATAAAATACACTAGTTTGTGGGGTGCTCAATGAGCTGCAGCAGTAATATATCGCTTTATAACATACTCGACTTTAAATGGATACTCGAGGAACTAGTGGAGTAAGTGTTGACATTTTAACATACACTAGTTTGAATTGACACTCGCGGAACCAGTAAAGAGTGGCTTAATAGCATGCACTAGTTTGAATTGATACTCGAGGAACTAGTGCAGTAGTGTGTGGCTTTATAACATACTCTAGTGTGATAGGTACCCGAGGAGGAGGGGCAGTAAGATGTGGCTATATAAATATTCTAGTTTGATGGATAGTCGTTGATCTAGTGCAGTAAGGTGTGGCTTTATAGCATGCACTAGTATGATAAATACACGAGGGGCTGGGTCAATAAGGTGTAGCTTTATAACACACTCTAGTTTGAATGGAACAAATATAATTAAATATGATTATTGTTTATGATTTCATTGCTCACTCGAATCTAACAAGAAAAGTAGTTTATTTTGCTCACAGAATTGTAGCTAAGCGGTTAAGCATGTTCGTTGTTCTCACCACCTCTTACCCGTGATTGACCATCTTACCCCCTGACTCACCATCTCACCGACTTACCATCTGTCCCGTGACTCGCCATCTTACCCCCTGACTCACCATCTTACCCTTGACTTGTTAATGTTGTGTGGACCAGCAGCATAGGCGTTGCAGCAAAACTCACAGGCGTTCAATTGTAAACAATCGATGGTTGCAGTTAGTGCAGCACAGCACATATCGCGATGCAGACTGTACAAGCAGTAAACATTATGTGGTCGTTTTTTCAGTCGACCGTTATCCAGAGAAGACAAAAACGAAACAGAAGATGCACGATACGTAAACAAAACAAAAACGTAAAACGTTCTTCAAACAAGACGTACAGGCAACATAACGAGCTGAGCTCGCTCCAACGTAGGCCTACATTCTCTGTAGCTTTCACATTTGAAAAGGCTATTTCTAAAAAAAATATTTCCATAATAACACATGTTTGTAGTCTGATCTTTTCGCATCCACCCCTCCTGATGGAACATCCCACACTCCTCGTACACTCGCAATCAATCTTGTGCAAAACAGGAATGTTAAACGTCAACAGGTAAACAAACAAGCAAGCAAGCAAGCAGTCAAGTTGAAATTAAGTTGCAGGTAATTGTATTATGAGCACGCCAGCTATTGTTTTTTTTAATCTTTGTACGTTGTCTCGGAATGTCTTTTATACAAGAGATCATGCAAAGCAAAACAAGTTTTTACTTTGTTCCTTTTCTTTTGAATATTGCTATTGGAACTACAACAGTTGACTTTGGAGCAGAAATGCGTTTTAAAGAATTATTCTTGCACCTGAAGAGCGATGCAAATTAACAATGGAGTCGGACATGTGTTTTACATTGACCCATGACCTTGAATAAATAAGATGAGGTGAATTAATGTTTTTATTCTATTGCAATTTTTATTTTATTTATTTTTCAGTTCCTTGCGCAATATTTTTTTTACATTTCTACTTCTAAATGCTTTTATAACAATGTATGTATGCCTTTTAATTTTCTGTTGTAAATATTGGCAAATGGATTATATATCCATAGAGTGAAAATACAATTTATACAATAATTCCAGGTTATTTGTATTCATTACCAATTTTATGTTTGAAGACAGTTGAAATGCTTCCACATTTTGTTCTTTGTCGTGTTACAGTTAGTAGCCATTGTAAAACAATATTCTACTTGTTTTTGTTTACTATGTTAATTGCTGTATCATTGCAAAGTCTCTACTAATCGTTTTGAAGTTCTTGTATAATCTGTGTTCCATTTTCATTGTGTGATATTTTGTCATTTACAAATGTGTATAGCTGCAATTGATGTACGTGCTCCATGTTACAGTTTTCTTTCTTCTAAAGCAGACGTCCTTTGCAATAATTTATAACTGATTCTGATTCGCATTTGATAGGAAATTAATTTCAGTCCGGTAATTCCCGTTAATATTTATTCAAAGAAAACCGAAGTTGTTTATAGTCCGGCATCTTAGTGTGCACAGTGGGACTCTCACTGTCCCCACCCCACCCCCTTTTTAAAAATAAATATTTTGCTCGATTTTAAGTGCAATGGTTGCGATAACCAATTTGTTCCTCTCTCTCTCTCATCCACCCCGTGTCACATACACTTGCCAAGAAAACTAATAAACTTAAAAAACAGTTAAATATATTTGTTATGGAAAGCACCGGTTTCAAATTCTAAATGCCAAAATAATGGCTGTAAAGGCTAATTTCCCCCTATTATAAATATTTATATACACTCTTTTAATTATTAAATGTCTTTGTTTTGAAATAAGTCCAGTAAGAATAAGTTATACATTGTTTGCTTTTAAAAAAAAATTAAATGCCCCCTCCATCTTCTAAGCTCATTTCATTGATACATGTCCTAACCAACAAACTCCAAAGATTGGTCAAGATTTTCGTAGAGAGTTATTAAAATTATATTTGCAGTACTTTCTTTTTCAATAGTTTATTCACTATTTCGTTTTGAGCTACACACCAAAGAAACTTATTTGGTGAGACTGCTTGGAGCCGCACTGCACACCGAGAGAAGCTGGTTTCTGTGGACAGTGTTGTACCTTTGTTGGTGAAAGCATGCTGTTTGTTTTCTTATGTTACTCTTTTTTGTTTTAATTTTGTCTGCTGATCACTGTTAATCTGCTGAATTTCTGGTTGTTCGTATTGAAATGGCATTGTTGAATAGTTGAGTGTTATTTGCACTAAACACGGATTTTACAATGCAGCTAGCACTAGGAATTGTGTTTGTTTTGTGTTTTTCTTTCCACCGGAGGATGGATGTGTGGAACTGAGCGGAATTCTTTCGTTTATGAATGTATATAAGTTGCGGATGTCTGTAGCCATTTTGTAATTATTCTTTAGCGAAGGGCACTTTCGGATGTTATCTAGACGCCATAATGCTAGCAGCTTTCACTTACAGTTCTAAAAGTTACAAATACAGTAATCGCCCCATTTTTTAAATCAACGTTAACATCCTGTTTTAAAAGTTCAGAACAGTAATCGCCCCTTTGTTTACTTTTAAGATCAATGTCAAAAACAGATCAGAGTCTTTTCTTTGGACGATAACTTAATAAATATATTTTTAAATAATAAAGTTCTTCAGATGGTGAGTAGGGAATCTGATATCTTACTCGGGAGATATTTTTAGAACAATGTTGAACGCAGTGTGGCAAGTAACTACAAATTAAAAACATTGCTAATGAATGTCCGACAAGAAAATGGAATGAGCTGTGTACAAAATAAGGAAATCGGAAGAAAATTTGTGTTAGAATTGATATAGATGCATTTTGAAAATAAGATTGTTAATACACTGCCAATGATGGCACCCAGAATTGCTGATTAATAATTATAATGTTTTATTTGGGTTTTTTTTATCTCGTGTGCCATTCACTTTATTTCTAATGATTGGCTTTTCTTTCCATGTAATCAGTTAAAGGTGGGTCACCCCACCCAACCGTCTTCTGTCCTTTAGTATGATATAATTATTTGCCTAGTCAGTCTGTGAACTAGTTAAGATTGTCTCACTCCTGTAAGGTCCATATCGAGGAGTAAGCTAATGCTAGGCAAACTGTAAGACAGAGAACCTGGTACATAAAAGCAAATATTTTTAGATATCAATATTTCAGTTTATTATTGTTTCCTTTCATTATTCATCTAATCTCAAAATATTTGGTGGCTCGAGTGTGTGCAATTGTATGAACGTGTACCTTGAAATTTAATTAATAATTAAAAATGAAACTATGCCATGAGTTGCTAAATAAAAACGATTACAATTGAGAAAAAGTAAAAAAATAAAAGAAGTAAGGGCATCCAATTACTGTTATAACTGACTTTTATTTAATCTATGCCAAACACTTTTCTTGTGTTGAATCGTGCATTTGTCCTGAGAGTCATTTCTTTTCGTCTCATCGTTTGTATTTCAGTAATTGCTAACTTGTCTCACCACTCATTTTGTGGGTCGCATTTTATCAGATATAAACTTAAAGACATATCAAAGGAAGCATTTTTTTCATCGTATCCCTTCACCCGTGCGGTCTGTTCTTTGCAGACGTCACACAATGTACCATTAACGCATCTGTATATTTAACATGTTGACAGCAGTTTCTAAGGTCATTCCGCCCTATCTTAGACGTATTGGTTTCATTCCTATGATTCATTGATCAAGTTCTGTAATCGAAAATAGTTACTTTTTATGATTAGTTACGGTGTTAATGTACTTTATTTTACTGAGTGTCATTGGTTTTGTTTAATTTCTTTATTGTTATTGTTATTATCATTATTTGTATTTATTATTTTGATGATAATCAATATTATTATGACGATGATTATTTTGTAAACTAGTCTAGCTTCTGTACTACCATGGAAGCATGACAAGGTTCAGCGAGGAAGTGGCTAGTGCTGTTGTGCAATATCATATATGGCATATTTTATTTCAAGCAACAAAAAAAATATGTTTACATTCAAATAAAATGTCACGAAATCCATCTGTACGAGTATTTTATTTTGTGTGGGGGTCGTTTCTTGTATCTCAGTGTGTCTGTGAATAGTGTAAATGCTTGTGTAGTATTCGCATGAGTAATGATTTATTAATCATACTAACTCACCCACCTATTATGACATCGCCCAAAAATGACAAATACAAGATAACCGCCAGAAACAACGCCAGGATCATAACGAAACGTACCACCATCATCGCTATTAATAATATGACCGAGAACTCTAGTAGCCCTATCATCATTATTAATAATATGATCGAGAACTCTAGTAGCACTATCATCACTATTAATAATATGATCGAGAACTATAGTAGCACTATCATCACCATTACTAAACAAGCAACTACCAGTGTCATCAACAATACCAACCACCAGTAACACAATCACTAATCATACCACTAGCACAGCTACCAATAATAGCAACTTATTTATTCCTACTAAAAATATCAACTGAAGAACTAATTACCAGTACCAACCACTCCATAAACTACCACCGCCGTGAGCAATACCATTCACAAGACAAGCAAAGGTAACAATACAATCACAAAAATACAACTACCACCACAAATAGTACAAACTGTATCACTATCACCACTTACAATAACAACCACTCCTCTAACCACCACTATCAAAAATACCAACCATTCAACTACTACTGTTTTCTTCACAGATTAAATCAGAATTCCTTGCAGTTTCTCAGGCTAAAATTACGTTGTTCAATTTATGTCACATCGTACATTTGAATAAAATAGAAACAATATTTCATCATTTTTCTTTCTGATCTTTTATCTAGGTCTCTGGCTTGCTATCCCACTAATCTACAGTAAAATTGAATTAAAATACATCTTTACATTTCTTGAATAATTTATATTTGTATAAGATTCCATAAACGATAGGCTAATCTAAAATTTGCAATTCTCGATCACTTTATCCAGTTGAAAATAAGAATATATTTTGAGAATATTATACAATGTTTAATCCAATTTGCATCTCACTGTCAGCAATCTGAAACAGGTATGAGAGTTTGGTAAACACTGCACCTTTAAGCTGCGATAAACATAAAATATATGTTTTCACTCACAGTAACACATGTTCAAATGCTTTAAAGTGATAGGTTGTAATATCTCTATTGAATTGTTATAGGTAAAGTAGATAATATTAGTAAAAGTAGTAGTTTTGGGTTATGGTGAAAGACTAAAAGTGGTATAATATATATATTATTAAAAATCTCTTCTCCGTCAAGGATTTTAATTTGTAATTGTATACATATACATACAATCTGGATAATAATGGAGGTGTTTATTCAACATGATGATATTATTTTAAGTTAAATTAATCGTTTATTTAGAAAAGAAAATATCAATTAAGTTGCAGAGGAGAGAGAGAAATTACATTTCAGTCTTTAAGTTAGCATGATAAACATAAATCTAATTAAAGTGCGATACATTAAGTCAGTATGATAAATATTAATTTGATAAATATGCGACACATTTCTCCAATACTCTAATAAAAAATAATTTACTCACTCAATCGTAAAATATTTATTTATATGTTTAAATGTTTACGTGCATAATGTTTCTGAGATGGTTTAATAACCTTCTTACGGATGGTTTGTCACGGTTTGGGGAAGAAAAAGGAAACAGGGACAGTAACTTACCAGGAATATTAACACTGCAATGTGCAAGGAAGAAACTTTTGTTCACATAGGCCGTATTATTTTCACCATCTCAAATCTGTTTTGCTTGGTAAGCAGTTTTCGTAATTTTCTATGGCTCGTCAAATCTCAGGATGTCTCTCTCTCTCTCTCTCTCTCTCTCTCTCTCTCTCTCTCTCTCTCTCTCTCTCTCTCTCTCTCATACACACACACACATACACACATACACACATCACACACATACATACTCGCACATACACAGATACACACACATACGCACGCACACACACATACACACACGATATGAGGAAGCAATGTCTTGATCTACACCATAAAGTGTCAATATTTTTGTAAAATAATTTTTGTTTTGCTGTGTGATTTACATGAAACCTACCATGCAAGGATATCAACATTTACTGGAGCATTATTTGGCACTAGCACATACCTGGAGCCGAAAACTCTCCATGGCCAATATGTACAAGCCGACGAAATATCAACAAAGCAATCAACGTACAAATGGTTGAAAGAGGCAGAATTGATTGCAGAAACAAAAGCACTCATAACAGCTTCCCAAGATCATGCACTCAACACCAAATCTCACAAAACGAAAATCATGAAAATCTCAAATGATTCCAAATGTAGACTCTGTAAATCCATGAATGAGACAATGGAGCACATACTATCTGGATGTCAGGTTCTGGCTGGAACAGAATACACCTAACGACACAACGAAGTGGCAAAACAAATACATAGAACTTTGTGTGAGAACTTTTTCATAAAACCCCCAGAAAGTGTATAGATGCACCAACCAGAAGCAGTCACTGAAACAGAAAAAGTCAAAATACTGTGGGAATTCGAGATAAGAACAGATAAAGTCATTCTGCGTGAAGATCAGACATTGTAGTTCTCAATAAGTCCAACAGAACAGTAACAGTCATTGATGTCGCTGTTCCAAGTGATAGAAACATAAAACCAAAAGAAAGAGAAAAAATAGAAAAATACCAAGACCTCACACTAGAAATTCAGAGACTGTGGAATGTTAAAGCAGAAGTGATACCTATAGTGATAGGAGCCTTGGGGAATATAACATCTGAATTGGAAGGCTACCTGAATAAACTCCCTGGAAACCACAGACTCGCTCCACTACTCAAAACAGCACTCCTCGGAAGTGCCCACATCCTCCGTAAAACCTTGGATCTCCCAGAATCTTGGTAAGATTCCGAGACCTTGGATCACAACCAACAGTCGAACAGAAAGTCGTGGAAAGATGTTGATAATACAATAAGTATAATAAAATATTAGTAGTAATAGTAGTAATAATTGTTGTAGTAGTAAACATATCAAGGGCATTAATAGTAAATAGATTAGTATTTTTTTTTTACTAATCTTCAGTTACTGTATTGAAGATGAGTAAAAATAGAATTAGTAATTCTTTGATGATGATGATTGATGATTGATGATGATGATGATGATGATGATGATGATGATGATTTTTAATTCCTTCTCACGGTTATTGTTGACTCTCGGTTGTCAACCAATCTCTTTGAATCTTATCAAGATTCTGAGAGATCCAATATTTTACAGAGGATGTGGACACTTCCGAGAAGTGCTGCCTTTACGTTCCACAATCTCTGGATTTCTAATGTAAGATCCTGTTTTGTTTCTATTTTTTTCTTTCATTTGTTTTTATGTTTTTATCACTTGGAACAGCGACATCGCTGATTGTTTATGTTCTGTTAGACGTATTGAGAACTACAATGTCTGATCTTCACGCAGAATAACTTTATCTGTTTTTATCTCGAATTCCCATGGCATTTTGGCTTCTATATCGTGACTGGTTGGTGCATCCACATTCTTTCTGGGGTTGTTTTAGTCTATAGTTTTCACATATACTTGTATAAATTATTTTTGCCACAGTTTGGTGCCTTGGGGACTATTCTGTTCCAGACAAAATCTGACACCCAGATATCATACTTTTTGTTGTTTCATCCATGTTTTTGCAGTCTGTAATTGGAATCATTGGAGGTTTTTATTAGTTTTGTTTTGTGTGATTTCTTTTTTTTGGAGCCTGATCTTCCGCAGCTCGTTTGCGTGCTTATGGTTCTGCTTTCAGACTTGCCTCTTTCAACCCACTTCTATTTTGAGGGTTTTATTTATATTAATTTTCATCAGCTTGTCGCGCATACTGGCCATGGAAAAGTTTTGGCTCCAACTATTTGCTGTATCTGTTTATGTTTATCTGTCTTTTGTAGGGCTTGGTATAAGCCAACATCTT
Organism: Sinotaia quadrata; assembly: GCA_028829895.1. Classification (NCBI taxonomy): domain Eukaryota; kingdom Metazoa; phylum Mollusca; class Gastropoda; order Architaenioglossa; family Viviparidae; genus Sinotaia; species Sinotaia quadrata. The sequence goes on from CM054179.1 coordinate 112,315,260, forward strand.
TACTTCTTCCATCAGTGGCTCAACTTTGCTCATATTCCAGTTTAATCCACAAGAATGGTAGCTTTTACTTGAGTCCTCTGCCTCCCATTTTCCGAGATACATAGGAGCTTGTCTATGTCTGATTTTGGGGGGTATTATTACTATTAATATTGCTATTACTAATATTAAAACTATTATAGTATATTGATGTCTCTGTTGTTACTATTAAAGATCATATAACCTGTATTAGTAGTGACAGTAGCATCATCATCTGTTGTCTTCATAAATATTATCATTATTTATAATATTATTGCTGTAAGGAAATAAATAACAAATTCCAAACTATAGTATAATGTTTAAAACTGATTTATAAATGGTTAAAATGGTTTATAAAAGAAAGGGTTTTTTCCAGTTAAAGTGGATTATGTTATTTTTATTTTGAAAGTTCTTTATAACTGTCAGTCATATGTTATTTTCTCCATCTTGCTGTTTCCTGAGATTGAAATGATTTCATTATTTTAATATGGAATAAAATATAACACTGTTTTATATTTACTTTAATGCACAATAATTTGTGTCCAAATATAACGTTTCTGTTCCTACTTCCTATCTTCTTTCCTATCGTCTCTAACACTCTATTTTATAATCTTACTCCTGTTTATCGTTAGACGATTTAGTAGAGCAATGTGAATACAAGTCTTGATATTTTATAATGTCTTTCTATTACACTTTTCCACCGTCAGTTTTCGTCAATTGCGTGCATATTTCTAATGTAGGTAATTTAGATCGTTTGGCTACTTCTGTTGCACAATTAATTAATGTTTGTTCTTTCTCTTGCCCATTGAGATCACTTATTGTCTTTCTGTTGCCCATTTACTTCAAATGTCATCTGTCTGTTGCCCATTTACATCAAATACTATCTCTCTGTTGCCCATTTACATCAAATACTATCTCTCTGTTGCCCATTTACATCAAATATCAAATATAATCTGTCTCTTGCCCAATTACGTGAAATATCATATAGAAACAAACATATGACACAACGTAAATGATATACGTTTGTTAAAAAGAAATGGCAAATTAAAAAAAAAAAATTGAACACCAGAACATTCTAGAATATTGTTTTACTCACATGTAAAGGAATGATGTGATATCGTGTGCCATATACATCCGTTTGGTATCCTGATACTTTAAAGGGAAACACTATTAAAGCGATGTCACTAATTTAGAAAACATGATATTCAATTCATATAATCATTTAATTTGTTAGTATGCCATGAGAGGCAGGTGGACTCTGATTCCCGAATACCCACCCGGTGGGGGGGGGGGGAGATAAATCGTGCCCCCATTCAGCTTTCACTGGTCCTGTCCTGGAACAATTAATCACGTTAATAAACTCAGCTTATATATGTGGGCGGAGGGGGACCAGGGGAGTCCAGCACAGACCCTGATACTTTATGGCCGTCCCACGAACAAACAGATTAATATTGTCCGTATGTATTAGAGTTTGCTTTCAGAATAATTATTCAGCTGCGAATGTCTGAAGATTGGCGCAAGCATCTCGCATTAGTGAACTGATGTGTGAGATTAGAACATATATACAGTCGAAACAGACAATGAAAGTTATCGAAGAGAAGAAATCCTGTTGTATTCTAATGTGTACAGATAGTCAATGGCGGCTGTAGAGAATGTGTACAGATAGTCAATGATAGCTGTAGAGAAGAGAGAAAAGAGTGACATAATAGTGTATTGATGTTCGGACTATTACCCCTTCTGTCTTTGCCTGCTTGGTGCCGTTTATCTGTGTGTGTGTGTGCGTGTGTGTGTGTGTGTGTGTGTGTGTGTGTGTGTGTGTGTGTGTGTGTGTGTGTGTGTGTGTGTGTGTGTGTGTGTGTGTTTGTGTCTGTACATTTTGAGTGAATAATTTTCTGACCAACATATTATTCGGATGAACGATATTAAAAATGTAGACATAATAAACCATTTTTTTGTAGTTTGTTTATTCACCGATATATAAGAATATTTCACGCAAACAAACCAACAACATAGAAAGCAAGAAACACACAACAAACATACAAAGTAAAAAGTGAGCAAACAAACTGTCGTAATACAAATTGTCTTCATGACTGACTTTTTCCATTTTCTTTCATGAAGACAAAAGCGCAATGATCTTCTAATGAGCTAGGGAAAATAAGATGATGTCACTAAAACCTGTTGGTCACGGGATCAGCAACTAACAGTTTCTGAAATTGTGCTGAAGTTGTGCTAATAGGTCATTTACAAATCACTAGGACAGCCAAGGTTATTTCAGTCGTCTGAAATTAAAAACAAAATAAAATAACCACAGTTTGATTAACAACACCGGCAGTTTAATTAATAATATGAATGATTTGTGTAATTAAATATCCAGTAAGAAGGTTATTCACCCCTCGAGTGATTCAATATGCGATCTCATAATGCAACAAACAAAAGTACAAATGATAGAGGCGTATTTCATATTTTTTCTAATTACAACTAAAACGAATATTTGTTACCAAACTTGCAACTGTGATGACCAGAGGAGCAATTACTGCCGGTTTGTAGACTTCAATTATATCCATGATGGGATCGAAACATCCCTGTAAGTGTATTAGGCAACAACTGAGGCAGAACAGAATACCAGTCAACATGGCGAGCGTGTACATAATAACACATTACAGTAAATGCCACTGAATTGATAAGATAAATAATCATGATGTAACGACACACACAAACACAAACACACACACACGTGCGCGTAAACATTTTAGAAACAGTTTTCCTCTCTCACTCTCTTTCTCCCTCCCTATCCATTTATCTGTAGTACTTATATTATCTTAATAACAAACCTAACTTTAAACGTTAAAAATCTTATCATATCTCATCCATCCATCCAACCATCTATCCATCCATCCATTCATCTATCTATCTATCTATCTATCTATCTATCTATCTATCTATCTATCTATCTATCTATCTATCTATCTATCTATCTATCTATCTATCTATCAGTGACTAATACTGCATTCCAAACAAACCTGCTTACTTCGTATGGTTAACAAATATATTTAGAGAGAGAGAGAGAGAGAGAGAGAGTAGTAATGTGGAGAAAAAGACGAATGAGGAGTAAAGAATACAAAGTACAAAGAAGAAAAGAGAATGATGAGAAATGAAGGAAAAATATGAAAATAATTGGAGGACGAACTAATGAGAAGAGAAGAAGAGAAAAATCTAAATTGATGGTTGGCATTGCTGCATTCACAAGTACAAATATCATAAATTATAAAAACTGCTGTTAATCCAGCATTCATTGAAATTACCGGACATTATAAACATATTACAAGAAGGCCAGCGAAACTATTCGCACTTGAAGAAAAGTGACATTAAAAACAATAAGCAAGAAATGCATTTTCTTTCATTTCACCTTTTCGTATATGTCTTTTGCAGGAGCCGTTCCAGTCAGACACTGATGCAGAGTTGTACTATTTTTAGCATTATACGCACTCCGGAATACATCCTTCTTGCAGCAGGACGCGGCAGGGTGATGCATAAAATCTTCTTTCCCCTGAACTCCACAGCATTCCAACTGGAATTAAATTTCGGTCAAATACTTCTTCTTTCCATGGCCAAGATGACTTTTCCCAACAAGCAGATAGATAGATAGAGTGCAAAAAGAATGACAGACAGATAGATAAATGGATAGAATTACAAATTAATACAGTTATACTTACAGATCATCAAATGCAGCACCTAACAGAGAGATGGATGGATAGATAGATATCGTAAAGATGACGGTCAGACAAATAGATCGATGTAGATAGTTATATATCGAACTTTTCAAAAACCTATAAACAGACCTATAGACTGACAGACGAACGGAACAATAGATAGATAGATAGATAGACAGACAGACAGACAGATACATAGACAGACAGACATATAGATAGATAGATAGATAGATAGATAGATGGATAGATGGATAGATAGATAGATAGATAGATAGATAGATAGATAGATAGATAGATAGATAGATAGATAGATAGATAGATAGATAGATAGATAGATAGATAGATAGATAGATAGATAGACAGATAGATAGATAGTGTAGTGTGTGAAGAGGGAAACAGGAAAGGAGTCACGAGCATAGAAGTGAAAGATTTTCATTGAATAAACATTTTTGTATGTTCTTGATATATTACCACAATATGCAAGACGTTGATAGTTCTTGAGAAAGGGTTTCCAGAGCAATTTTTACTTGCGTGTAAATATTTGTTTTTAACATTCTTTCCAAATTCATCTTTAATCCCAAGCACCAGCTTTAAGTAGAAACAAAGCATCTTTACTTATTTACTCGTTCATTGCAATTAATATAAAAGTAGTCTATACATACTCGTTCATTGCAATTAATATAAAAGTAGTCTATATATACTCGCTCATTAAAATTCAGATAAAATTAGTCTATATATACTCGATCATTAAAATTCAGATAAAATTAGTCTATATATACTCGATCATTAAAATTCAGTAAAATTAGTCTATATATACTCGATCATTAAAATTCAGATAAAATTAGTCTATACATACTCGTTCGTTACATCTCATATAAAAATAGTCATTACAATTACAATTCATATAAAATTATCTATTCTTAGACGCTCATTACAATGCATATAATGAGTCTATATTTACTCTTTCATTACATTTCATATGAAGTTAATCTATGCTTACTCGTTCATTACAATTCATATAAAATTAATCTATAATTACTCGATCATTACAATGTGCATAAAATTAGTCTATATTACTCTTTCATTGCAATCCATACAAAATTAGTGTATATTTACTCGCTCATAACAGTGCACACAAAATTACTTTATACTTAAACTCTCGATCATTACAATCTACATAAAATTAGTCTATGCTCATAAAAACATATAGATAAAGCATACATGTAAGCATGCACTCGATCTAAGAAAATTATATGTAGATAAATCACAAAAATACACACAAAATTAGTCTATATTTACTAGCTAATAACAATGCACATAAAATTAGTCTATTTTTACTAGATAGATAGATAGATGGATGGATGGATGGATGGATGGATGGATAGATTGATAGATACTCCTTTTTTTCTCTTGAATAATACGTTTTATAAGATTACACTCACCGGAGATTCCCGATTTAGAAACATTCCACACATAACGATCGTGGTGATAATGAATATGGAGTCAAGAGCAATTAACTGAAAATATCATAAAACATTAATTCAAATTGAATATAAACCGAATTTATTATTTCTAATATTTAAATTATATTTCAATTAAAGGTGCGGGGTGATTTGTATCCATTATCTACCAGTTTCATTCTTTTGAATATCCAAATCGAACCCCTCCATATTCATTTTTTAAAAATGTAAATTATAATGAATATGGAGATGCTAATGATAATAGAAAGGATTAAGTGAACATTGAGCTTGTTCAGAATTTCGAAATCATTCTTGTGGCATAGTAAATTTCGGCAAAATGAATAATTGAAGCTGTGACATCACATGGTCATTAGTTGGTCGGTCACTGAGGGAATTCTAATAGAATAAATTAATATCTAAATATTCTTCCTTCCAGGCTATTTACTGTAGTTGTGTGTACCGTGTCGAGTTACAACGGTCAATGTTCTGTTAGCTCTTTTGAGAGCTTGCAGCGAGTTTCTTCCTTTATATGCGGAATAGGGTGTGTATAATACTAGTCGACTTAGCTGTTCCCAGTTTGTTTGTATGTTATTTATATACGGAATAGGGTGTGTATAATACTAGTCGACTTAGCTGTTCCCAGTTTGTTTGTATGTTATTTATATACGGAATAGGGTGTGTATAATAGTAGTCGACTTAACTGTTCCCAGTTTGTTTGTACCAGTATGTTGTTGATAGCTGATGGCGTGAGTGATGATGAATCTGTTTAGGGCAGTCGATGAGTCAGCTTTAAGTTAGTTGTACTTCATGCATTTGTAGCCAAGTGATCTATCAAAAACCTTTTAAGTCAGTGGTGATTCACAGGTGCTGTGTTGTGAGTTTCGGACCCGGTGAGGACCAGAAACTATCTTTCCTCTAATTCCCATGGTGAACCGCTCTACTGTCGTGTGCATGCAGGTCTTGAAGGGACAAATTGCTCACCTTGGAAAATGATGTAATTTATGTATGTTTCTCCCTACTGCATTTATTCCCACCTTTAAATTAGTTCTATTTACATTTCTTTCAACTATAAATATATTTTGATCTTATGCCAGAACTGATAACTAAGCACTTGAAGAGTGCTAATGAATTAATGAATTAAATACTCTTCGTGCGACCTTAGGTGTCTGGTCATGAATACTGGAACTTCTCAGTACGTTTGACTTATATTTAATTTGCCAATTATCGTCAACAAGTGTGAAAGCATTAAACAATGACTGGAATGGATGTGATAAGTAGATAATTAGTTATTTTGTATGAGCTTTGGAATTTTATGAAATGTTTGAATATTTGATTTATTAAATCTTTATTCCGAATGTTATTAATGAGATTCTTAAATATTATCTTTTTATGTCGTGTTCGTTAAGGGTAAGAGTTGTAGTATTCTAGAGATGAAGACTCTAAATATCTATCATTGACCATGGGCGCCAACTCTAATGGGAAAGTAATCCTTACAATGTAGACATGCTAATTTGTAACCTAGTCATATAATTATACATAGAATAAATATTTACAATATTCCTTACATGGTAGAGGGAGTCTAGTGTGAATTAGCTCTATGATCTGAGTCGGATATCTGACCGGCAAAAAAATGAAGGGTACAATAATACAATAATAAAAAGCAACAACCTCTCCCCAATCTTACCACTATAAGCAGTAGTCGAATTTTCAAATATGCCATGAAATACGCTGTCAACGACAAAATGAAGAGCACAACGCCAACGACTATGAGAAACACCGAAACTTCTTCGACGAAAGGTAGCGCCCAGAAGTCTTTCTCTCCATGAATATTGAACACTTGTCTTAACGCACCTGTCACGTTCTGGATTCGGCCCTCTATACCGTTTCGTACGATAGATGTCATGCCCACCCCCACGCAAAAGACCACCAGACCTATAATCTACAGATGAATTCAAAAAAGTATAAGGGTACTACTGGCTAGAAGAAGTTCTTGTTTTTTAGTAGCGCATTACTGGCTCGGACATATGTCTTATACATAGTAACGTATTACTGGCTAGTAAAGTGTCGTATACATAGTAACGTACTACTGGCTAGTAAAGTGTCTTATACATAGTAACGTGCTACTGGCTAGTAAAGTGTCTTATACATAGTAATGTACTACTGGCTAGTAAAGTGCCTTATACAAAGCAGCATACTGTTGTCTAGAACAAGTGTCATATTATTAGCAGCGTACTACTGGCTAGTACAAGTGCCTTAATCTTAGCTGTTTACTACTGGCTATTACAAGTGCTTTATACTTAGCAGCATACTACTGGCTATTACAAGTGCTTTATACTTAGCAGCATACTACTGGCTATTACAAGCGCTTTATACTTCGCAGCGTACTACCACAAACCGCTAAAGACATAATGTACACAGGAAAGCTATCATACCAACCTCTAAAGACGTAATATGCACAGTAAAGTCATCATACCAACCTCTAAAGACGTAATATGCACAGTAAAGTCATCACACCAACCTCTAAAGACGTAATATGCACAGTAAAGTCATCATACAAAGTTCTAAAGACGTAATATGCACAGTAAAGTCATCATACCAACCTCTAAAGACGTAATATGCACAGTAAAGTCATCACACCAACCTCTAAAGACGTAATATGCACAGTAAAGTCATCATACAAAGTTCTAAAGACGTAATATGCACAGTAAAGTCATCATACAAATTTCTAAACCATAAAGTACACAAGAAAAGTCATCATATGAAACTTCTAATGATATAATACACACACTAAAGTAATCATACCAACTTCACAGAAACATAATGCACACATCAAAGTCATCAAACCAACCACTAAAGATATAAGAAAGTGAACATAATAAAACAAAACAAAATGATGAAGCCACATACAAAGTGATGATAGATAGCAAGTGGTGTATTTATTACAAGAAATATCAGTAAAATTGATTTTACAAATGGCGTTTAAATGTACACTGACACAGTGCTACTTCTGCTATAGATGGCGTCGATCGGGTCGTAACCGGTTCGAATCTGTAAAGCTGAATGGAGAGAAAGGAGTGAGATGTGGTGCTATACTTAGTATACTACCTGTATAACACTGATCAACGTAACAACAGTATCTTACTACTGCAGAGATCGGGAACACCATCGTTTATTTCTGCTATAATGCTACTACATGTTCTGGTGCTGCAAAAATAGATATGTGACGTCACATGAACCAAATAGTAGACATTCCACTCAGTACAACCGCCCTTCCTTACATCCCATCATGCTAAGGCACTGCTCAATTTCTTTATGTGAGCTCCTAATGTAACAATCCGTTGAAAATGAGTAGTCAGTGGCAAAGTATATTTGCCTATCCCTATTTTAAATTTTAATTGTTATATAAATTCTTAAATTATCACAGTAACCTGTCGTTGGGTACTCCTTATGATTGTATTTTGGAAAGGGTCTGAGTTGAAGTGAACACCCGAGTTGAGAATATGCTAGAAATTGTTGATGTAATGCAAACTAATACCAGCTGGTTGAGTAGTTTTCATTATCCAATGCTTATGATTTACGAGAACGAGACCAGCCAATGGGATGAGATCTAAAATGTTTACATGCTGTACACAAATCTATTCTCTGATATTTGAATTTGAGATGTCAAAGAAGTCCAGTCTTGAAAGGTGGCCATTAGCTTAAAAGTGATGCAGCCTTTTCTTTACTATATGTATGATTTGAACCTCCTGGTTTGCTGATTGTAAACTGCTATGACTGAATGTGATAGAGGCGAGAAGCAGTGTGTAAGTGTGGAGGATACAATACACTCCATTTGATGTATGGCGGCAAGATATGCTGACTACATGAACAATTTCTGATACAAGGGACTACTAGAGTTGCTGTATTTGGTAGAAGAGGGCGCCCAGATCTGGCTTCAAGAGAATAACAGCCTGTCAATTTTTGTTTTTTAATGTGTTTGGAGAGAGACAGAATTGATGGAGGACAATAAACTTGTGACATTTTTGCAAAAATGCACACAATAGACAATTGCAACTTTGTCTAAATCAGGTTATGTAAAAACTATTATTGCTTATCTCTAATAACTCCTTTTCTGTTCTCTGATAAAAACTATCCTGTGATTTGTATTGATTTGTTGAATTGTATTATATTGGACAAAGACTGTGCAGTTGGGAATTATTCGAATGTGATTTCATAAAAATAATTGATGTCAAGTAACCTATATCATTGTATTTGTCATATGTATACTTTACTGTTAATTTAATAAATTTATTGATCCTCTTACACGTTTTGATAACCTTATGTTGGAGAAGAAAGTGGGTGGATGGGCTCTCCGTAAACATAAATTAATAAATTTATGTAAAATGATGCACATTTTATATTAATTTCTAGGCAACTGCTTCCTCCATATTTGATATATATCCATACTCCATGAAACACCCAGATTCGGCGACAACAGAAATCAATGGATGTATGTAAACGTTTGCGCTCGTTGGATGCGAGAACCAGTTTCATGTACATGATAATGGATAAAAAAATGAAAAAAAACCCAATAAATGTATGTCTATGTTCATAACAATTTCTTTACCCTAAGTGTTGATTTAATACGTTTTACAACTTGCATCAAGTTCATGTTTGCATCATCAGCCGTACATAGCGTGCAAGCATTTCATAGCAAACGCTTTGCGTCACATACGTTCCTCGAGATTCAGAGTTCATTTTTTCTACAATTATGTTTAAGCAAGAAATCCAAGACTATTTTCACAATCTAAATAGTTATCTAGACAAGGCAAATTACTATAAATTGCCACCTCTGTCTGATTGTCATGCTTTTGGTGCCATAGTAGAGAGAGGTGTACAATGCCCGTTTACGTCAAGTCGCAAGCGGCACAGATTTTCGGATGTACGCTTATCTGCTGTCCGTAGACATGCATTGCGTGTGAGGTGGACGTGGGGGGTAGGTTATTACACCCTTCTTTCTGCCAGTAACACCGTGTCCCTGCTGTCCAGTGCAGAACTGCTCTATTGGCGTTTGTTCTCCGCTAACCACTCAAATATCCGTCCTTAGATCTGTCTTGCTGTCGTGCAGCAGGCAACAACTTCATTAACCTCAGTGCATTATATTAGAAAATGCGGATAGATAGATAGATAGATAGATAGATAGATAGATAGATAGATAGATAGATAGATAGATAGGTGGGTGAATGGAAAGCGTTAAACAGTGAGAAAGCCATATACTGGGAATAAAAGAGAGAAAAGAACAGATATGGAGAAGACAGAGCAGACAGATCATAAGATAGAAGACAGAGAGAGAAACATAAATGCCGACCGAGACAAACAGAAAGAAAGAAGTAGGCCTAAAGAGTGGCATGTAAAACGGAAAGGACGAATACATAGACAAGGTACTTACCACGATAATAACATTCACGATAACTAAAACAAGACGCCCTAAGTCTGCAAAGATGGAAGCCATTTTTCCCTCAGTTTTTTTAAATCTATTTTTTTCGTTAGCTTACGTGTTTTCTGCGTCATTACCGACGCATTCAGCGGTAAGATAAGTCAATGCTGTCAGGTTGTCGGTGTCTAGAGTAACAGGTTTGAGTCGAAAGAAAATATTATAACAAAATCATCATTTATTCACTGCAGCAAAACCAAGGTCACAATGAAGTGGCAAAACTAATACATAAAAATCTGTGTGAGAACTATGGCATAAAAACCCCAGAAAGAGCATGGCTGCACCAACCAGAAGCAGTCACAGAAACAGAAGAAGTCAAAATACTGTGGGACTTCGAGATAAGAACAGATCGGTTGATTCCTGCACGAAGACCAGACATTGTAGTTCTCAATAAGTCCAACAGAACAGTAACAATCATTGATGTCGCTGTTCCAAGTGATAGAAACATAAAAACAAAAGAACATGGAAGAAAACAACGAAACCTGCTCTAGCACATACCTGGAGACAAATACATCTTCATGGCTTGAATGTACGACAAGTCCATGAAATATCAACAAAACAATCAACGTACAAACGTTTGAAAGAGGCAGGATTGAAAGAAGAAAAAGAAGCACTCATAACAGCTGCACAAGATCAAGCACTGAACACGAAATCCCACAAAATGAAAATCATGAAAATATCAAAAGATTCCAAATGTAGACTCTGCAAATCCATGGATGAAACAACAGAGCACATACTATATGGATGTCAGCTTCTGGCTGGAACAGAATACACCAAAAGACACTACAAAGTGGCAAAACACATACATGGAAATCTGTGTAAGAACTATGGCATAAAAACCACAGAAAGAGCATGGATACACTAACCAGATGTATTAACCGAAACGGAAGTCAAAATGTTGTGGGATTTCGAGATAGGCACTGATCGGGTATTTTACTGCACGAAGTACAGACATGGCAGTTCTCAATAAGTCCAACAGAACAGCAACAGTCATTGATGTCGCTGTTCAAAGGGATAGAAACATAATAAGAAAAGAAAGAGAAAAAGACAGAAAAATACCAAGACCTCAGATTAGAAATTTAGGGACTGTGGAATGTAAAAGCAGAAATAGTACCTGTAGTGATAGGAGTATTGGGGAACATAACTTCTGAGTTGGAAGGCTATCTGAAAAAAAAACTCCCTAGAAACCAAAGACTCTCTCCACTATTCAAAGCAATGCTCCCCGGAAGTGCCCACATCCTCCATAATACTTAGGATCTCAACGAATCTGGTAAGATTCAGAGATCTTGGATCACAACCGACAGTCAAACAAAAGTCGTGGAAAGAAGAAATGATAATAATAATAATAAACAATAACATGAGTGGAGTAGGTGTCAAGGATAGATAGATAGATAGATAGATAGATAGATAGATAGATAGATAGATAGATAGATAGACAGACAGACAGACAGACAGACAGATAGATAGATAGAAAGAATGATAGATATATACATATATAAATAGATAGACCTACAGACAGACAGACAGACAGGTAGATAGATAGATAGATAGATACATACATACATACATACATACATACATACATACACAGATAGATAGATAGATAGATAGGTAGGTAGATAGACAGAATGATAGATATATACATATATAAATAGATAGACCTACAGACAGACAGACAGATAGGTAGATAGATATATAGATAGATAAATAGATAGATAGATAGATAGTTCGATACATACATACATAGATAGATACATAGATGGAAGGATGGAGGTTGTGAGGTATTGAGTGATAGAGGGATGCATGGATTTAGAGAGAGATTTGTGTATATATATATATATTACGTATATATAATCCTAAACACAAATTTAGGATTATTAGTGATTAATATGTTAATATTAAAACGAACACAGTGATATTAATATTGTTTATGATTATTGAAACATTATTACAAACAAAATAGATTTTTGGGGTACCTCTTTCTGTTTCTTATTTATAAAAACATGGCAGTTTAACGGCATTTATTATCTGTTTTAAGTATAACGTGTATATTCACAGATGTTCAAAGAGTACGAACGAACCTGTGTTTATTAACTGGTGCTATTTGATGTGCCTATAAATGTGAGCTGCATGTGGGTGGGTAGTGTGTGATGGTGGTTTTGGTGGGTGGTGGTGGTGTGTGTGTATGTGTGTGTGTGTGTGTGTGTGTGTGTGTGTATGCGGGTGGTGTGTGTGTGTGTGTGTGTGTGTGTGTGTGTGTGTGTGTGTGTGTGTGTGTGTGTTTATGTGTTTTTGTTTGTCCTAGTGTATTCAATGCTTTAGTGTCTAGATTACACATTTTACAACTATGTGAATGTGTATATGATGTCACTGGAATTTACTCTATATTGTACTTTCGAGATTGATGATACGTTCATAAAACGCTTTGCGATAGGAAGTGAAGTGAATCGTGTTTGCTAACTTCTCAATGTTGAATGTTGCGCGAGACTCTAGAACTGTAGTTTGTGAAATTTGAGTATACAAACTAGATATTTCCTATTATTATTGCTACTATTAGTTAAAAATTCACTTATTCAAACTAGATATTTCCTATTATCATTGCTACTAGTATTTAAAGATTCACTTATTCAAACTAGATATTTCCTATTATTATTGCTACTAGTAGTTAAAAATTCACTTATTCAAACTAGATATTTCCTATTATTATTGCTACTAGTAGTTAAAAATTCACTTATTCAAACTAGATATTTCCTATTATTATTGCTACTAGTAGTTAAAAATTCACTTATTCAAACTAGATATTTCCTATTATTATTGCTACTAGTAGTTAAAAATTCACTTATTCAAACTAGATATTTCCTATTATCATTGCTACTAGTATTTAAAGATTCACTTATTCAAACTAGATATTTCCCGGTATTATTGCTACTAGTAGTTAAAATTTCATTTATTGAAAACTAGATGTTTCTTGTTATTATTGCCACTAGTAGTTGAAGTTTTATTTATTCAAAACTGGGTGTTTCCTGTTTTGTAGCAATTATAAGTTGAAGTTTGATTTGTCCAATTTGATAACTTGATGCATTCCAAGGAAAACAAAGACATCGACTCTGGACCTATCGGCAAAGAACAAAGAGAAGGTGAAATAACAAAAATGTATCCCATTTGGAGTGAAACATCCTTAAAATGAAGCCTAAAGCTAGTGGATATTGGTTTTCAAACTGTTCCACATGACCGGTCTGTGCTGGCAATCCATACGAAAACATCTTCGGTGGAAATCTACACGACCGTAACTTCAGTGGAAATCTACAGGACCATATCTTCGTTGGAAATTTGATTGATCAAGATGGCAGCAAATAGAATTTCCAAAGCCTGAAATCAAAATGAAAGTCGAATGTAAAGAAATATCAACAAAAAATTTATCAACATCGATGATTATCTGAATACATCAACTTGAGCGCCGCGACGCAAAACTTACGAAAGCACGAAAGAAGAAAATTGAGTTTTTGTGTATGAAGGAAATATGTAAATACAAGTAAGATAGTTACCAAAATCACGACCAAGATGACTGATGGTACAATCACTGCGGCCTTGTAACGTTGTATCAAGTCTAAAATGCGATCGAAGCAGCCCTGAAATAATCATGAGCAACAACGAACAGTCTAGTCAAATTGTTCAGATCAATCAAAGACAGCTAACTGAATTTACGATGACAGTCAAATTATCTTTGTGTGTCAATGATGAGCTTTTTGTTCTGTCTGTACTATCTGTGTCTCTGACTACCTATCTAAATGTAACATTTCCTCACTCTCTCTTTAAACACACACACACACACACACACACACACACACACACACACACACACACACACACACACACACACACACACACACACACACATACATACATACATACATACATACATACAGCAACACACCTGAACAGTGTTGGAATGGAACGGCTATATATATATATATATGGGGGGTGGGGGTGGGGGATGTTTTTATACTTGTCATTTGAAAGCGCTAGATTTATTTTAACGACTTGATTTAAAGGAAGTATGATTCCTTATGATTTCACCTGTTGGTTCAGGTCTCTTGGATGAGCCGTTCCATTCCAACACTTTTCAGGTGTGGTGCTGTATGTATCATTAGGCGCGATAAGGAATATGAACTTCTTGCAGCAGGACGCGGCGGGGTGCACTTTGAAGTCATTTTTACCCCGCGCACCGCAGCATTCCAGCTTAAACGAGTTCATTAAATTATAAGACCACTCAAAATGTATTCACAAATCAATCTAACTACCTTCATATTTCTTTAACTTTTTCTTATAGTTAGCTAGACAAATTGAATAGAAGAAATGTACAAAGATAGATAGATAGATAGATAGATAGATAGATGGATGGATGGATGGATGGATGGATGGATGGATGGATGGATGGATAGGTGGATGGATAGATAGATAGATAGATAAATGATGGATAGATGGATGGATGAATGGATGGATGGATAGATGGATGGATTCTGAGTGGGTGGATAGATGGATAGTTAGATAGATAGACAGACAGACAGACAGATAGATAGATAGATAGATAGACAGGCAGAGAGAGACAGAGACAGAGACAGACAGACAGACAGAGAGATAGGGCAAGGCAATGTATGGTAATGCAAAGCAGTGCAGGACAAGAGAGATAGTAGGAGATAATTTGGAATTAAATAACTGTAATGCTATGGCTTAGACTTGACCAAAGGAATCCAAGAGACAACCATCGACAATGTAATGACTCACGTAGTAGGATCTTATAATGTATTTAGTAACATTTCCCTTTCTATTTTATTTCGTATCTATTACCAATACATTCATGACGTTGATGGTTCTTGAAAAGGTATCAGCTGTGCCATTTTCAGTTGTGTGCACATAATCGTTTCTAATCTTTTGTCCAAATTCATATTTGATCCCAGTAGCCAGCTGTTAGTAATTGGATAAACAATAAAAAAAAAATGATGTAAACGAAATATTTAAAGACAAGAATCAAACTCTGCGATTAAAATAATATAGCATACATATAAGAATGATTGCTTATGTTATTGGATACTTTAATTTTTATGCCTTTGTGACACTTCAAAGAGGACCTTACCTTTGTGGCCTATTAATTATTATTTTATTAAGGGAAGGCAGTAAGTATTCATGAGTGGAATTTAGATTAAATTATTGCCCCGGCATGCAAATATCTAGAGTCGTGTGATAGTCAATAGACTTAGACATACGTATACTGTCTATTAATGGTAGAAGAATTATTGCCCTGGTATGCAAAGGTCTAGAGGCGTGTGACAGATAGTATATTCTGTCGGACGTGACGTTTGCTGTCTAGTAATGGTAGACGAAATATTGCCCCGACATGCAAAGAACTAGAGGCGTGTGATAGATAGTCTAAACAATTAATGCTCTAACACAAATTAGTTTGGTATATTGATAAGATATTTGATGTTTATTTAATTTAATGGCTTGAGTGTGTTTATTTTGAAGTAAGTGAATGTAATAAATCTGTTATTACGTATCACAGGTATTTGAATGTAGGAAATTTGTCGCCATGTTTCCCAAAGGACAAAGAACTGATCTATGTTTAGGGTAACATGTTATGACACCGAATGATGCACAAACCATGTCAAGTTTTTTGATGGCAAAAGTGCTCTCTGTTTAAAAATATGCTAATTATAATAGATTAAAGACGAAACACACGGGATCATTTTTTCAAACGAGTGTTTGTGATGCTCATCACGTGATGTTTGCTGTACGATGAAGTTAATATCGAGCGCACTTTAGTGATATGCTCATTACGTGACGATTGCTGCACGGTTAAGTAGATGTCGTGATGTAGATATACATGAACAAATACGTGAATAGTAGTCACGTGAATTTTAAAATGGAATGGATAATCATTGCAGAATTCCGGTCATAAAAAGTGGCCATTTGTTTAATGGAAACCAGCAGCTTTTTTTTTCTAGAATCTCTGGAATTTGTAGAATTTCCCAGTATATTGATTTATAAACCTTTACAACATTGGTCTCTACTCCAGTGTGTAAGTGTAATAATGCACTGCACTCTGTTAATGTACGACGGCAAGCTACGCTAAACTGACCCGCACCATTTTGGTATAAGGGAGTTACTGGAAATTGCAACATTGTTGTTCTGCTTGAAGGGAATTAATATAGCAATGGAGTGCCCTGAACGTTCTACAGCATGTTGGAGAAAAAGTGAAGAATTGACAATTGTCTTGTGAACAAGAAACTCGTGACATTGTTACGAAAGTGTCAAACGACTACTGCGGCATCGCCATTGACACGTTTATGAACAAAGTTCTATTGCTAATCTCTCTATAACTCTATTTGACACGTTTATGAACAAAGTTCTATTGCTAATCTCTCTATAACTCTATTTGACACGTTTATGAACAAAGTTCTATTGCTAATCTCTCTATAACTCTATTTGACACGTTTATGAACAAAGTTCTATTGCTAATCTCTCTATAACTCTATTTGACACGTTTATGAACAAAGTTCTATTGCTAATCTCTCTATAACTCTATTTGACACGTTTATGAACAAAGTTCTATTGCTAATCTCTCTATAACTCTATTTGACACGTTTATGAACAAAGTTCTATTGCTAATCTCTCTATAACTCTATTTGACACGTTTATGAACAAAGTTCTATTGCTAATCTCTCTATAACTCTATTTGACACGTTTATGAACAAAGTTCTATTGCTAATCTCTCTATAACTCTATTTGACACGTTTATGAACAAAGTTCTATTGCTAATCTCTCTATAACTCTATTTATGTTATAGCATAAGAATGACTATGTAGATAGACAGAGAAAGATAGGAGAGGGAGAAGGAGAGAGAGATAAAGATGGTTAGATGGTGTAAATTAATGAAAAATAATATTCAGAATAAAAAAGTGACATAATCACACACACACACACACACACACACACACACACACACACACACACACACACACACACACACACACACACACACACACACACACACACACACCGTTTTCTAAAAGTACAATATAATGATAACATTGGACTCACGGAAGAATCCTTATGCAGAAACGTTCCGCTTAAAATTATTCCGGCGACAATTAAGACTGCAAGAAAGACGATAAACTGGAGAGAGAAAATAAACATGATAATTAAATAATTTAGATACATTTTTGTAATTTGAAACACTAATTTCTTTCGCACGGAAATTATTGGTAATTTTAGAATTATTACCATGATTTGTTAAATGTAAATTAAAACTTTAGAAATTTTTGATGATGATGATAAAGGTTGATAGTGGTAGTGGTGATGGTTTCTATGACGACAGAAATTATAAGTTTGAAGATATTGAAGAAAGCGACGATTACATTTCGTCACAAAAAAATTGTTGTAATTTGTCTAAGATTGTTCAACTGACTTAGAACAATTTTGCACTGTTAATTTGAAAATGACATCCGTTTTTCTTAATCAGGTCAGTGTTTTGATCTAATTCGATTTAAAAAAATTGAATCTTATAGCTAAATAGATTTCATTTTTGTAACATTATTAGACAAGTTTTTTTAATATTTCTCTTCCAAAATAGTTTTTTTAGTTTAAAAAAAATAGTAAATTTTAAAAAATAGTTGTTGTTTTTTTAAACACAATTCATTTATTAAATGTTACAAACGTTGATTAGTGTACATTGAATAGCAGACACTGATAACGATAAGTACATATAAATTCAATATTAGGTCATCATTGTCCAAAATTTAGGGCATGAACTTCCGTCTCTTCGAACTTCTAGAATGCTCAGCAGTAGGAATGTCTCTCTTTAGAGTCCAACAGTAATCATCCACAATAAGTAATGCATTTTAATTCTCATGTTGCATCCAAGGTTTCTGAAAGCAGTCATCATATTGGCAACAAGCTCTGATAGTTCCTGGCCTGAACAAAAGCCTTCCACGCTTCCAGTTCCACTTCATTCATTGAGTTTTCAAACTCTGGATCTCTGATTAGCTTACGGAGTTGTGGACCATCAAAAATTGCCAGCTTTCAACTTCTCAATGGTCGACCCTGGAAAAGAATGGCACAAGTAAGCGAAACAGCCACCATCCTTGTCTAGAGCGTTGGTGATCTGTTTGATTAAGCCAAGCTTAATGTGTAGCGGTGGGAAAGTATCTTGTCTCTGTCCACCAGAGAGTTGTTTATAAGGTTCTTTGCTTTGCAAGGTACCAATTCCTCGCATACAGGCCATTCTCGCTTTGTGTAATGCTGTGCTTTAGCCCCTACTATCCCACATGCACAGAAGGCATGGGTACTTGGTGAACCCAGACTGTTATCCAAGCAAAAGGTTTACCATCTTCAGGTCAACACAAAGTAGCCTTCCATGGTGATCATAACGAATTTGTTCCAGCACGTACTTCACCACTTCATACCTCTCCTTCAGTGTAGTCGAGTGAGCTAGAGGTACAGAGGCAAACTGGTTACCATTGTGTAAGAGTACACATTTCAGTGATTGCTTGTTGCTGTCAATGAACAAACTCCAATCTTCAGGTTTATACTGTGGCTCTCCAAGCTTGTGCAGAAGCTGCGCAATATCTGTACAGTACATAGGTCCTTCTCTGTAGAGAAAAACCTGAGATACTCTGGATGTCTGTTGCGCTAGAAGGTGTGTGTGTGTGTGTGTGTGTGTGTGTGTGTGTGTGTGTGTGTGTGTGTGTGTGTGTGTGTGTGTGTGTGATGGAGGGAGGTGAGTTGGATGTGTGTATATGTATGCGAGAGAATGTGTAACTGAGAGCGCCAATTGTTGTAAGTCTATATGATGGAGAACCAATGTCCCTTGTGTTCTCACCTGGTACAAAGACCTATTTACTGTTCCATGTGACAACGGCTGAGAAGACATGTCCCATATGAAGATGAAAATCTTCAGACTGAAACACGTCAAGCAGGCATCAGACATTCAATGTGCTTATTTCTTCCACTCTAGCCTTGATTTGTGTCTGTCATCCGTTAGATCAGTTGCTCTTTACAGCTGAGTCTGATCTTTTGGCAACACTTTTTTCAGACTGTGCTTGAAAATTGCCCCAATTCTCTAATCCTTGCTTTCTTTGTTACTTTCTTCAAACTCTTTACAGCTTAGCATGGCCTTTACATGGGTCTTAAAACAGTGCTCGAAAAATGCCAAAACTCTCTAGCTATTTTCTTTTTCTTTTTGCTATTATTGTGCGTAAAGTTTATATATTAGCTCAGCACCTACCCGCTGGATGTTGTCCGCCTGTTGTGCAGGCTGTTTATTCTTTACACTTGTCACCGCGATTTGCGTTTATATCAACCTTTTGAATTCGTGAATAAACCAAATGTATATTACATACTGTGAATACGTTTTAAAAATACAGTTAGGCTATTAGTCCTTTTTGTCCTCAAAATATAAAACCATGTTTTCCCTTCATTACACGATGTTATTTTTGCAAGACTTTAGTAAATGTTATTATAAAGTCAGTTTACAACAAAAGCCGTCCAGTATTTCTAAAGTATAGATAATTTAAATGTGCACTTTATTTTTTTGTGTGTTGAAGAATACGTTGGAATTACTACATTCATGATAGTTTCCGGCGAAAAGTCTATTCTTTAGTAAATTAGTTAATAAATCAGCATATTGTTTTCCTTTTTACATGTGCATTTTTTTGCTTAGCAATACCTGTTATAGCGTGAACAGCAATGAACATACATGGTTTCTTTTCACATCATAAATATAATGCCATTTTATTTTTTTTTATTTTTTGTAAAATCCAATTAAGCCGCTAGTAATTCACGATCACGTTGACCATGAACAATAGGCTTGCTTATTTCATTGTTCACGACGTTGTTGTTAAAAAAATATGTTGTCCTTGAAGTCTATTTAGCCAAAACGTCAACACTTGCAATTCATTTTGTATTGCACACCTGTATAACGCTTAGAATGTTCAAGCTGCATTTGCAGTATGTTGTTATTTTAATAATGTTAATGTAAAATGCATTAGATTACAACGAACATTTAGATAAGCAGCAGAGTTAGAACAGGATAGAGGCTGAAGAATTTGATTGAGATAGAGGAGATCTAATACTCCTAGAATTCGTTTATTTTAGTCTTGTATTAGGAATTAGGATCATTGATGATAATTAGTTGAGATATAACAATATTATTATTAGTTTATTTTAGTCTTGTATTAGGAATTAGCATCATTGATGATAATTAGTTGAGATATAACAATATTATTATTAGTTTACTGGCGTCAAATTTTGTAAAAGATTTAGTGATGAAAAGAACTGACAGTACAAAATAGTGATCAGACGGAAGCACATGCATCAAAATTTGAGGACCTTGTCAGGCATTGTAAAGTCATCTGTCCATCGCTGTATCGTTCTAAGTGCTTGTGCTATCCATCACAACTTCATTAAACAATATTTATGTGTGATTATTAATTTAAACTTTACCATGCTAAGCAGCAGTCGACTCTTGAAGCAGGCACCACTGCAAGCTGTCATGGACACAATGGACAGGCCCAGCCCAAAAATAATGAGTACCAGCGACATTCCACCGACGAAAGGCAAAGCGGTCACATCTTTAACTCCTTCAGAGTCGAACTCTTTAATTAGAACTGTATCCAGTTCCATGATGTTAGTTAATATGTTCAGTTCCAGAATATACTTCCAAGCACATCCCAGACTGAATATAACCAACCCTATGATCTAGATGTGTGATTGAAAATGAAGAAGATTAAATCACATATTGAAATTTAGTAGTATATTATTTAGTCTTCAAAAAACCAGCATTTAAAATTATATATTGACCTATAAAGTCAGCCAGACTCCTTGGACAAAAAAAAATTTACGATGAAAATGTCAATGGATTCAGCACGTTTATCACCAACATCATAATATATTCATTTATTGGTCAGCACATCAGAGATCCCTTGGCAAACTGAACATAGAACACCGCCACCCGAGCACAGATGCAACTTGAAAACACTTTGATTCTACTCGCTCTTTTCGCATCCTACACATTTTGCCTCCACAGCGACGTTTCCTGGGCGCTTGCGCCGTTCTGCGAAATCACCTGGAGGCGGTCGCCATTGTTATAGTCACTGTTCAAGAGATTACTATTATTACTTATGGTGATGAAGCACCTATGCCTAAAGGGTAATGCCTAAAGTGAAAATGTCTGCACAAGTCGAGATAGACCACTAAAAGTGAAATAAGAAAAACATATTCGCAAATCCAACCACTTGCAAATAAATGCGCTAAAGAAATTAACAGCGACCCTAGAAGTGTTAAGCAGTTTTGCCGAAAGTGATAGGCCTTTATAGACATAATGAAACTATAGTAGTACTTGACAGGCCTTTATAGACATAATGAAACTATAGTAGTACTTGACAGGCCTTTATAGACATAATGAAACTATAGTAGTACTTGATAGGCCTTTATAGACATAATGAAACTATAGTAGTACTTGATAGGCCTTTATAGACATAATGAAACTATAGTAGTACTTGACAGTTGCAATGAATAAAAGAAAAAAGTATGAAAGGCTTCGATTTACATTTGAAACTAAATTCATGAAAAGTACACATTTATTGTTCATTAACGATCCGTTTTTAAATACTTTCAGTGAGGTTGGAGGACGTTGAGGACAAAGTACTGCTCTTTCAGACACAAGAGGTCTGAGTTCCAACCTTTGGTAAACGGGAATAGTTTGTGGCATCTTCCTATATCCCCTGCATGGTTCACTTGCAGTTAAATGCACATCAGTTTAAGCACCTTCATCTTTTTCAAGAAATAGCAGGAAAACGTATCCATCATATCCATCATTAGTTTTAATGAATTGCTGTAAAAAGCCATTATAAAATTAAAAAATTAATCCAGAAAGAAGTGTACAGTAAACAGATTGTGCTAAAGGTTACTTTTCTTTGTGATGATGTACTATAAGGGTGGTAAGAATCCTTATTAAATTTACGAAATTTTGCTTCGAAATGCTGATGAATGTAGAAAATTAATTGATTCTCTGTTGCTATTAAAGGTGCAATGTCCACTAACATAGAACACCTTTTAAAAATGTATTCAAATGAATTATTTGCCATTCAAACTAAATTTAAAAGAACATTAAAAAAAAGAATTGCCAAACAAATGTTAAAATATCAGCGCAATTAAGAAGGGTGTACGCATCGAACTGGCTGACTTACTGGCCGAAGGTTAAAGGTAATACTTCCCGAAGAACAAAGCAAAGTGAAGCTTGATGGAAAGGAGAGATGGAAATTATAGAAATATTGAATTTACGAGGGAGAAATCACCATACTTCTACATACGCTGTATCAAGAGATTTTGATGAATTAATTCTTCGATGATGAATTGGAAAGCAATTCAACTTCAAATTAAGCAAGATGGAATGACTGAATGATTAAAAATCAGAGAGAAAAGGAGAATACTACAAACACTGTAAATATATTAAATCTTTAAATGTTGGAATAACATTGCCATTGTGAATATTATACACTCTGCTTTATAAAAATACTGAATTAATGAAAACACAGAACATTTACCGTAAGTAACAGCAATACGATTGGTGTGTGAATCTAGAATAGCGATTTGTGCAAAACAAGTACTTACTAAGGCTATTAAATTTATGGAGACTAGGATAGGTCGTCCATATTCTGCAATGATAGCTCGAAGTCCCATAGTGCCGTCTTATCAGTACCTGGAAAATTATAATAAACAACAAGGAGCAGATATTCACTAAAAAAAAATAAAATGAGTGTCACATAAACTCGGATCAAACACACACACACACACACACACACACACACACACACACACACACACACACACACACACACACACACACACACACTCACACACTCACACACACACACATACACACATACACACATACACACACACACTCACACACACACACTCACACACACACACTCACACACACACACACTCACACACACTCACACACACTCACACACACACACACTCACACTCACACACACACACGCGCGCGCGCGCGCGCAAGCAGGCGGAAGAACGGAAGGATGGATGGATGGATATATGAATAGATAGATAGAATCTATTGCTTTATGATTAATTATTATTGTGTGTTTCTCTATGTTTGTGTGTGTGTTTGTGTGTGTGTGTGTGTGTGTGTGTGTGTATGTGTTTGAGAGACAAATGTTATAAGGAGTAGTGTGGCATGCACCACTTTCTTACTGGTTATGATGATGATGATGATGATGATTAATCATCCCTATCTAATTACAAGTGATGGAGAAATCTTAATTAATGTTTATTAATAATTCTCCCAGGCGACACATCTCGTCTCTCACTTGGAGGATTATATGGGTGTAGTAAAAGTCTTCTATCTTATAATTATACGACAGATGTTTTACTTTTCACTTAATATTTTCGTAGGTAAAGACCTCTTGTTAAAGGAGTAATAAAAAGCCGTCATTATTTATATTTCCTGAACTACCACCCACTAATACTCCAACATATATTTTAATAATGTGAGCAAGAAGGTTAATAAATTTAACAATCAGTTTGTTAAATCAACAATCAAATATACATATATACAAATACAAAGAGAATATTATTTGGCATCAATATTCCATGAAATAACGTTCAAGTGATTCCAATTCTTAATCAGTCTTGTATTCTAACACATAATTCAACAGTCAGATTAGCATCAACATAAATCACAGGACTAATATAGAAAAATAGATAGAAAAATAATAGAAGAAATGGAGTTATAGAGTGACATGATAATAGTTTGTACATAACCTGTTCAATGACGTAAGAGACAACATTGCTTCTCACACTTTTGTAACAATGTCACAAATTTATTCTTCACAATAGAATAGTCAATCATTTACATGCTCTGCTAGGCACATCGTAGAACGTTTCAGCACTGTAGATCACTCAAGACCAATCTAGGCACACATTCGCCATATTAGTTTCTCGTGGAGGTTTAAACAGTAATGAACTTCTAGCACTCCTTTTGCTAGAAAGTTCCACAGTGGTTTCAGACACACTTGTAGATGCACACAAACAGGGTGCAGTGAAACAACACAACTACCACACTGTAAGATGGAAACTTCTCAAATCCACCACAAACATACAAGAGGAAAAGCAGAAAAGAAAGGCTTGTTCCTTTTTGAAATATCATATCAGAGAGCAATGCTAAGTTCCAAGTTTAATCATCTAAATTCTCCATTCTTTCTTATAATCATTCTCAACTTAACAATTCCTGCAATAGTATTTATTATCCCAATACATGTGTGCAAAATAATAAATACAAAGAAATCATTCATGAATGTGTTTCTGCTAGAAACAAGGTTATATCACATACTAGTATCATAATTCACAACGTTAGAAATAATGTTCCTTTCACATAACACATCTTTACATTAAATTACAGACATCATTTATTAATATCAAAGTATACAAAATATTTCTATTTTCCATTCTCCTTCAAACGATCTGTTAACTCACCAACAATCGCCTTTCATGACAGGACTTGAGTCACGTCAAAATCAGCGAGATTAGAATATACAACTTTTATGATAAGCTTCAGTCTGTATCCATTGGCTAGTTCATTACGCGTAAGCCTTAAACTATTGGATAACAAAGAATACTCATCCACTCTGGACTGGTTTGGATTACTTCAGTAAGTTCTGGCATATTTCTTACCTGAGTTGCTATTTTAACTCTGTTACTTACAATCTTTTCTTGAGTTACTATTTTAACTTTGTTACTTACAGAAATATCATCATGCGGAGTACCTGCAGGTCATGTCACGTTGACATTTAACGAACTATGTAATAATTGATTTTTAAATAGGAAAAGCAACTTTACTCTGCCACAAGTATTTTTCTCACATAATTGATAAGTAGAATCATTTACACTCACCTAAAAGTTCCTCTCAGCATACATTGCACTTAACTTGATCCAGGTTAGAAAGCAAACTGAAAGAAAGTCGATAACCTGAAGAAAAACAACAATATAAGCATGGAAAAAACATTCAAATTGTTAACTGCTAAGATTAAAACATAACCTAATTAATTGTATTTAGTAATACAGTTCTGACATGGTTTTGGTTAATATTTAAGCAGGGATATTGTTAATTACAAATATTTATTTAAGTTTAAAGAAATGAATATAGTGAAAAAAGATAGATAGATAGATAGATAGATAGATAGATAGATAGATAGATAGATAGATAGATAGATAGATAGATAGATAGATAGATAGATAGATAGACAGATAGACAGATATATATGGACAATATATTCGTGGATATTGAAAAGAAAAAGAATAAAATAATGTGATGTAAAAGTGGTTAAACAGACGATTGTTTAGAAGTAAATTTGCCTATCCCTATTTCTAAACTTAATTGTTATCTAAATTGTTTAATTGTCAAAATAACCCAACCTTGTGCACACGTTCTCATGGTATGTTTGTAAGTGTCAGAGTTGGAGTAAACACTTGAGTTGAGAATGTTCTAGAAATTGCTGATGTAATGCAAAGAAGTTCCAAATATTTCAGTAGATTTTTTTATCCAATGATTAAGATTTACGAGAACGAGACCAGCCTATGAGCTGAGATAAAAAAGTTTACAAGCTGTGGAAAATTATATTGTCTAGTCACTTGACTGGTTGAGAGATGGATTTAGAAATGTTTCATGCATTTTTACAATTGATGAGTTATACTTGCGTTTTACATAGAGAAGTATTATGTGAGTAGACTATTATTTTTTCTAAACACTTGATATTGTTCCTAGTAAACGTGTTCATAAATTGATAAGGTGTATTTATTATGCTGTGTTCATGTTTTGGTCTAAGAAAACCTTAATTTGATACTTGAATGAAAGAGAATGGAGATAATGATCTATAAACAGTAAACTTAGCCTTTGTTCCCTCATTATATTTTACAGTAAATAAACAAATTTTTCTGTTTATGATTTGAACCATCTGGTTTATTGATTATAAACCACTATGACCGACTGAAGTAGAGGCAGGGAGCAATGTGAAAGAGTAAGAGTACACTACATTTTGATTTATGGTGGCAAAGTGTGGTGAGTGCATTGAGCTATTTCTGTCATAAGGAAGTTACTGGAAATTACTACAATTTGTGTTCTGCTTGAGGGAGTCAAATATGGCGATGGTGCCCAAGTTAACCTCGAGGGAATAGCAATGAATCAGTGTCCTACATACGAAAATCATGGAACAATAACAGCTACGATAACAAAAGCTCTGAAAAAAGATTGTTCAGACACCACCTAAATCAGGTTACATTGAAACTATTATCCCTTATCACTAATAACTCCATTTCTGTTCTCTGTTATGAACTATCCTGTGATTTGTATTGAATTGTTTATTTGTATTTTTGGGATATAAAATTGTGTAGTACAAAAACTATTTGAATGTGGTTTCAAGGAAATATTGATGTCAAGTAATCTTTTTCATTATATCTGTTATGTGTATATTTGATTGTTGATTTTAAAAAAAATATTGTTAAATTTATTGGCCTTCCTATACATATTGTTAACATTATGTTGGAGAATAATGTGGGCGGATGGGGGCTCGCTAAATAAAGATGAAGGACGGGTTTGTCTTCTCCTTTAGAAAGACCTTTTCTACTATGGAATATTGTGACAGTAAATGTTTGTCTTTAATGTTGTGGAAGAGAGAAAACGTTTACAGTGCTCGCATATCGTCAAGTCGAGAGTCGAGTGGTATCTGCTGAAGAATTATTATGAACATAAATTAAGATTCTCCACACTTGTAATAAGTCATGGACGATTAATTAATTAATATTAATAATAACAATTAACTAGATGGCGCTGGCGTCATACTTTCAAAAACATTGAAATGTTTATTTTAAATGTTGATGGTGAGAGGTCCATAATAATCCTCATAACAATGGCGATTATAAAGTATGTCCTGAAAACTTTTCTCTTCACTTCCTTTTCAAACAGTAACCTCAAAATATCATTTTTAACGGTTTAAAAAATAAAATTTATTGCGAAATGTGTTACTGAATTCAGTTCGAAGTTGCTTTATTAAAATGCTTCCTTCCCTTCAAAACAGCATCCAGTTTTATTTTCTGGTTTTACATAAATTCCTTTTAAAATTTTTAATTCACGTATAAAAATAAAAACTGAATCCTTACCTCTGAAACAAATTAATTATATTTTATGCATTTTGCTTTCGATTGTTAAATTGCGTACAATTATATATTCGACTGCAATATAGTCGTAACATTGCAGAGAAAAAAAAATATTTGTCATTATTATCTAGACAGGATATGTAACATATAGATATTCTGTAAAATTCTCACTTAGTACTGAAGTCAATAATGTCTAAACAACATTATTACGGTATGATATCCTGCATTCATTAAGCACATTACATTAATGAACTTTGTTATTTTTAAATGGTTTTCTAAAATATTGTCTAATGGTCACAAAGTATGTTTTCTGCTATTATATATAAATGCTAGTAAATGTTATATAATTGTTAATAGATGTTATATAAATGTATTAAATGTTATGTAATTATTTTTAAAATGTTATATAAATGTTATTAAATGTTGTATAAATGCTTTCCAGTTTTATTAAACATAGCACACAAACGAGCCAGTAAAGACACTTGTCCATATTGGATACATAATTCTGTTTGAGCAACTTAATTTTAAACTTGGGTAGTGGAAAGAAAACTGCTCATATAATCAGTGATGAAAATAACATTCAGACTTGAATAATTTTCCTAAGTGTCCACTGTAATTATTAGTTTGGTGATTTACTCGAAGTGCATCAAACTCATTGCCATTTAAACTTATACTTAATGTAAGAATATTTATGTTTCCACAGTAACATGACTCATTGCCATTTAAACCTATACTTAATGTAAGAATATTTATGTTGACACAGTAACATGACTCACTGGTGATTTACTCGAAGTGAATCAAACTCATTGCCATTTAAACTTATACTTAATGTAAGAATATTTATGTTGCCACAGTAACATGACCGTGCATCAAAATCATTGTCATTTAGACTTATAATTAATGTAGGAGTGTTTATGTATCTACAGTAATATGATGTGGCCGGTTGCGAGAAAAATATGTCAGGGATTCTACACCTGGTGTATACTTACCTGAACCGCGAACACATTTTTTTTTAATTCGGCAATGTCTCCAGCAGTGAACACCATACCATTTCTAAAAATCGTATTTAAAAAGAAAACTTAATCGAGTACACTTAAAATGCTGTCAGAAAGATTTGTCAAGAATCATGCTCATGAATCTTCAAGAATGGAAGTTTTTAGTTTATTTTTTGATAAGTGTGTAGGTGATTTTTCTACACTGTTTAGAGAGTTTACTATATACTAGGCTTGCTTTTGATTGGATCAATACCGGAGTTAGCTATTATAAGCATGCTTTTGATTGGGTTAATACCAAATTTACCGACTTTAACGATGCCACAGCATTTCTTTCATTGGAAGCTATCTTTGTGCCTGATTTTGTGATCGATGAATTACAAACTTTGAAACCATTCAAAAAACCAATTATAACCACTTTTTAATTCGTATGATGTTTAGTTTGTTAACGCTGTGCAAAATGATGCTGTATTTATTACAACACACTTACCTCACTAATCTTTCATTTACTCCAATACATTTTCATTTGCCTCCCCAGGAATTGCATCTTGATCGAATGTCGACCTACGTTCTTGTATGGTCAGTGAAACTACGTATTAGAACTGACGACTGCGAGGGCAATGACGCAATGAATTCAAACGATGACGACATCACTTCCTTCGTGTGTCGAAACAGTAATTTGAGATAAATAGGAGTTTGAATAATTGAAACTCTTTCATTTATATCTTAAAACAATGCGTACACTTACACGTATATCTTTATAAAACTAAACAGTAGAAATATAAGGAAAATGCGTATATGCATATAGACCGGAACTAAACACTTACTATTATGTATGTATGTGTTAATGAGTATGTTTGTGATCACCCTCATATATATATATATATATATATCTTTGTGTGTGTGCGTCTGTGTGTGTGTGTGTGTGTGTGTGTGTGTATGTGTGTGTGCGCGCGCGCGCGTGCACTGAAACCACCGTAAGCTAATCCCTAAGCAGAGTATGTGATGTCAATATACATTATCTGCCTACCTATCTACCTAGGGGTCTATCTATCTATCTATCTATCCATCATTCAATCTATCTGTCTATCTATCTATCTATCTATCTATCTTTTTATATATCTATCTTTCGTTATATATATATATATATATATATATATATATATATCTTTCTATATATCTATCTATCCATCCATCCATCCATCCATCCATCAATCTATGTATCTAGAGTGATTCATATCTGTCGAGAGAGAAAAATTGAAATCATTTCCCAATTGTGTTCACTGAGCATGTTTGCACAGGGCAATTAAATGGGGTTCAATTATTCTGCTACCACCAGCCCCTCACTTACTAGGGACAATTATTTTACTACCACCGCTACCAAATCCATTTTAAACACTGCACAAACTTTAGCCCATTGCCTCTTAAGCCCAAACAGCCAACAGAGTTATTCATGAATCGTAATTTAAAACTCGGATTTCTGGTTCGAATCGTTCTGCTTCATAATGAAATGAATATATATCAAGCGGTGCTTTCCACACCTCCCCCACCCCCACACACATGCAACACACACACACACACACACACACACGAACACACGTATGTCCGCACGCACGTACATATACACACTATTTTACACCTTTATTCATTTCAGAATTTCTCTGAAAGTGTATGTTTATTACTTAGTAATTACTTGTTTCATGCCGTCAATTTCAATGTTGATTTTCATCAATATTATATAATCTCTAGTAATGTTTATGACTTGTTGCAATTAATATGGTTGTTTTTTATTATTCTTTTGCTTGTATTATAATAATAGGTTATCTTTGTCATTAATGTATTGCTCATGCTATTTCTTTCTTTTAATTCTCTTGTGTCGTTTTTGGCTTAGTAAGAAAATACAAATTGTAAGAAAACAGTTTTTATTTTTTTTTTACAGATTCCTGCGAATCATGTTTGCATAGCCGCTATTTGCCTACCATTTTCTTATTTTAAAAAATTGCGAAGCCCTTTCATAAATTTTTTTTTTAAAATGCTCTAATATTTTTTAAATTATTTTTGCAATTTTAATATGTGTCTTTATATTGCAATTTATAAATTAAAAATAAATATTCCTTGCTCTTGTACTAATACATTAGAGCCCATATATTTATTCTTGGCACTGATAATCGTACCGTTTGCTTCTCGAAAACTAACATAAAAGAATGTATCATTAATATAATCAGAGCCAGACCTAATTTCTAACAATTATTAAGACAGAGAACATTTTGACAAGACTGAAAACTGGGGTACATTTTTTGATGCAAATAAAACAGAAAGACAAATGATTCTACAAGTAACTTCAGATCACAAGATTTGAATATTTTCTCTGTTCAAAACAGAAACATATGTGCGCAAAGAAACACAATCTTTATCCAAGAATTCAGATCAGGACATAATCTCCTCTCTCTCGAGTCTCGGCTGCTGACCGTTCAAAAGGAAAGTCGAAACTTACGATTCAGCTCTCCGAGGTCAGGTCAATGTTTTCGAGAGTAGTTTACAATCTCCTTGTAAACTCTGCGGTACATGAAGCTTTAGAAAGAAAGTCTGCATGGGGAGATAGCTTTAAACAATGTATTATGTGTGTCACAGTCTGATAAAATTGTCCGACTTCGTGACCCACTTGCCTTGTTTACTTCAAATTCGAATATTTGAAACCCTTGGCCCTTTGTTCCAAGCTTCCTTTTTCTAGGTGCTTCTAGAACAGGTCAAGATGTTATGTAACTCTAGGACCATTGTCCAGTTCTCGAACCAACCACATGCTTTGCGAACAGTCACGTGATACGCAATATACCTTTCTATATATGTACCCACACGCTTCCGCTCCCTCACTTCGAGCACATTTTAGCTAATTCCATCAGCTTACTCGGGTCGTGAGAGGCAGCCGGCGCCATAGAGAATCAAGGTACCCTTCGACTTCTCTCAAAGGTATCATTTTATTTAATAGTATTTGCCTATGTATTGTTTAAGTATGTATTTGTGCTATGTATTATATGATTTCCATATACACTTGAGCATGGTTCAGAGAAATAGCTGAAAACCTATACGTTACGGAATATAAATTTATTGTAACCATTTTTCCATTTTCTGTACTTTAATTTATATTGTTTTAATTCACTAAGAGCCAGAATGCTGCGCTCGATATGAATTCTTCATGTAATTCAATTATTGCGTGTAATTTAAATTGTAAATTGTGAAGCGCTCTGTCGGCTTGAATTACCCCTTGTATGAACATTAATTTAACGTTGTATCTATTTTATTGCTTCATACGTCATGACTGTTAAATGGAACACATGTGAGACGATTATATTTTTCCTAAATCTAATTGTAAGCGACGCGAAGTCGAAACTCTTTGTTCAGCGCATTTAATTGAGCCATGCCTAAGTAGGACCTGTTAGGTTGAGAATTATATCCAAACACGTTGCATCCACAGGTCGGCTCATGGTTCATGTTCACCCATGCCTCACCTGCATTAGCTTATTGGTGTAAGCGTGTCGAAATCCACTCTGAGGGCCATGCTGCAAAATTCCAGTTCCTAGCCACTAACAAAGGGACATCATTCCTTATGCACCACGTGTGTCGTTAAAGGGGGACTGAGGGAACGAACCGGCATGATTGAGTGTTGAGACCAAGGATACAAGAATAGAGCTAAGTGCAAGATCAAGTGTACAGATCTCAAAGGAACACTTTTCTGGCAATTTAGATTGACAAAAATCAGGCATAGGCGCGTAAAGACAGAGTGAAGACTATTCGCGTTGCATTCGATTTATTGTTAATTTGTTAAACTTTATTAAATCTTATTTTCTTTGTTAATACCTCTTAGTAGTTGATTTCTATGCACAATAGACCAATTAGATTAATTCTTAGATTTGAATGGGGGCGGATGAGCAGAAAGATTGATGACGAGTGCATATTAATTTAGAGGGACTTAACTGTTTTCAAATCTAGCTAAAAGTTCGCAGTTTATTAGTCTGTAAATTTGTCGTCTGAACTACAAGACGCACTTTTAATTAGTCAGATAATAAATTGAGCAACCAGTCTGCGTAGAATATGAGAGGAAGAATTAATTATATTTAAAGTCTTTTAATTATTCTAAGCAGGGTCTTTAAATAAATACTGGAAACGTAACAAGTGTGGGTCGTCGCGGGATTGATATGTATTAAATTGTAAATTGTAACATTTTTATACATAGGGCGCATCATAACCTAGAAACGAACGAACGAACAGAATTGCCAATTGTTCTTTTGATTTTTGTATCACTGATTTTCTTTGCTTTTGTTGTGACATGTGCATGTATTCTTTTGCAGAGTAGCGTGCATGTTAGTTAATGTTGATATATTTAAGCGTAGTTAAATATGTCATGTTAGCTATTGAATGATTTATTTAGTATTGTGTTACTGAGTACTTCATTGTGAGGAGTCGAAGGTTATACCGCCAGCTAGGAGAGTTATCGGTAGTAACAGACTTCGGACTATTATATTTAGGGTGCTAGATATAATGTGTAATGTTGTATGGTAGGAGCCGTGACATTACGAAAGTCTTGGAACAGCGGACACTGTGACAAGCAGGTGAAACGTGTAAGAGTTAACGCGCAATTTATTTCGGAAGGTGTTCTGAGTAAATTAAATAATTTTTGTAAGGTTGTAGCCTAAAAGTTATTTTCGGGATAAGCGGAGTTATCGCCGACGGTTAAAACACACAATTCACGAGATACATTGTTATTGTAGCCAGCGCGCTAAGACAGTAAAATGGATCGCAAACAGGTTATCGAAGACCTGAAAGAAACCGGTATCATGATAGGATACCAGGGTGACGAACTGACTAGCTACGTTAAAACTGAGCTAGAGAAAGCGGAAAAAGCAGAAAAGGAGAGAGTAGAAAGAGCGGACAAAGAAAGGCAAGAGATAGAAAGAGAAGAACGTATTGCTAATCGCGAACTGAAGAAGTTAGAAGCTGAAAAACTAGCCGAAACCGAAGCTAAACGCATAGCTGCTGACGCAGAAGCTAAAAAGCAAGAAGCTGAAAGATTAGCCGACATTGAAACAAAACGCATCGCAGCGGATACAGAAGCCAAACGCATCGCGGCAGACGCGGAAATAAAACGGTTAGAATGGGAAGTAAAGAAACTAGAAGTTACCAATCCAAACCGTGACCGCAGAAGCAGTGGTGATTCGCATTCTAGCGATGGAAATAATCACAGTAGAATTGAAAACATCATTCCAAAGATAAATATGGTCCCGTTTGATGAGAACAAAGATCAAATAGACGCGTATTTAAAAACGTTTGAAAAGTTAGCCAGAGCAACAAGCATTCCAGCGGAACATTGGGCGATAAATTTATCGGGATTATTGCAGGGCAGTGCGAAAAACGAATTCAATAAGCTTAGCGATTCTGAGTCAGATAATTACGACACAGTCAAGGCCGCATTATTGAAACGTTACAAACTCACAGCCGACACATACCGACGTAAGTTTAAACAGGCCACGAAAGCCAGTTCAGAGACGCACGCACAGTACATACGACGTGTAACTGACTTGTTCCAAAGATGGATAGATCTAGCCGAAACTCCACAGACGTACGCAGGTCTTAGGGATGAAATGATAAAAGACCACATTCTCGGGTCGTACAAATCAGATCTACTGATTCACTTAGCAATAAGGGAAAAATCTACGCTAGAGGAGATAGGCAACGCCGCCGATCGCTTTGATGACGCACATTCTCAATTCTCGAACGCACACGCGAACAACAAGTCTCGACCGAACGAACCGCAGACTCGAAAGGATAAGAAAAATGACGGGAAGGCACCTAATGAGCGTGATGATAAAACATCTAAACCCGACACTAAAAACAAGTCCGACAAACAGAAAGATAAAAAGAATCTTGCATGTTACACTTGTGGTGATAGTGGCCATTTTTCAC
This sequence comes from Sinotaia quadrata, assembly GCA_028829895.1. Taxonomy (NCBI): domain Eukaryota; kingdom Metazoa; phylum Mollusca; class Gastropoda; order Architaenioglossa; family Viviparidae; genus Sinotaia; species Sinotaia quadrata. The sequence goes on from CM054179.1 coordinate 112,350,100, forward strand.
GAACATGTCCTGAAAAGAAAACAGCTAAAGTTTACGCAGTAGAAAGTCATACACCTAAAACAGAAAAGTCGAATCGAACACCAGTACAGGCAAACGGTCACGATACAATCGCTTTGCTTGATACAGGGTGTGAGCTAGACGCTATTGTAAATGCATCATTAGTTAACCGTACCGACTACACAGGGGAGACAATCTCTGTCACCTTTGCAAACGGCGAACAAGACATTTTACCAGTAGCTGAAGTCTCGATTGTTTCAGACTTTGTAGAAGGAACAGTCAAAGCGGCAGTTATGGAAAACTCACTGGTTAACGCTGTAACCAGAGCAGCGAGTAGTAAAGACAAATCTGTAACTGCACCGATGTCTGCCGCACCAGCCGTAGATAAAGCAACAGTTAGCGAGATTAAAATATTACAAGCTGAGGACGAAACACTAGACAAGTTACGCAGACAAGCTGTACTTGTTAGTGACGTCAACACTGACGATTCGAATAAGAAAGCGTGCATTATTCTGAAAAAGGGTTTATTGTACCGCTATTCGAAAGTGGGAGACGAATTTCGGAAACAATTAGTCGTTCCACAAACCAAACGAAATGACGTATTACGATTAGGTCATGAGAGTCTTTTTGGTGCACACATGGGTGTACAAAAAACAACTAGTCGTATTACAAGTGAGTTTTATTGGCCGGACATCACTGCCGATATCCGTAGATTCGTGTTAAGTTGCGACACATGCCAGAGAACACAGTCTAAAAATTCAATCAGACCCGCACCGTTAGGAGAGCCTGAACTGATCAGTGAACCCTACAAGCGCGTAGCATTGGATTTGATTGGGCCTATAATACCCACATCAACGAGAGGTAATCGATACGTGCTGACCACTATTGATTACGCAACAAGATTCGCCGACGCAGTACCATTGAAAAATATTGATACTGAAACTGTCGCCGAAGCCCTTTTCGGTCTTTGGAGTCGTGTTGGAATTCCTACTGAAATTTTGACGGATCAGGGGAGTCAATTCATAGGCAACGTAATGAAGGAAGTAAATCGTTTACTTTCCATCAAACATCTTACTTGCACACCATACCACCCCCAGGCAAATGGTCTGATTGAAAAATACAATGGGACATTAAAAACAGCACTTAAAAAGCTCGCCACAGATAAACCGAAAGACTGGGACAGATACATCCCTGCCCTACTATTTGCATATAGGGAGGTGCCACAATCTTCCACCGGGTTTTCACCATTTGAGCTACTTTACGGACGTACTGTACGCGGACCGATGATGATTTTGAAGGCACTTTGGACTGATGAAAAGACAGATGACGAAGTTAAGACAACTTATACATACGTCACTGACTTAAGAAACCGTCTTGAAACTATAGGCAAGATAGCACGGGAAAACTTGACGATAGCTCAGTCTAGACAGGCAGAATATTACAATAAGCACACCAAACCTAGAGAATTTGAAGTTAATGACAAAGTGTTACTGTTGCTTCCTGAAGCACATAACAAACTTCAGATGAAATGGAAGGGGCCCTTTGTAGTTACCGCCAAGCTAGGGGGACTGAACTATAAGGTGCAGACAGGAAAGAGAGAGAAAATCTTTCATGTTAACCTACTCAAAAAGTACATAAGCCGTGAGGATCAAACCACTCAAGCTGATTTTGTCGTAGCGACGATAGTTACAGAAGACGAGGGGGATACTGATTGCGTCACTGGTACTTTACCAAACTGTCCTCTACAGACGGACGAAACTGTCAAAGACGTTAGGGTAAATGAAGCCTTGACAGAAGGACAGAAAAAAGAAGTGAATGAATTGCTTAATGAGTTCTCATCTACTCTGACAGACAAACCAGGGTTGACAGACTTAATAGAATTTTCACTGAAGCTGACTGACAACAAACCGATACGTTTGAAGCCGTATCCGTTGCCACACGCCAAGATAGATGACGTTAGACGTGAGATTAAGACTATGTTAGATCTAGGGGTCATAGAGAAGACTGACAGTGCCTACGGATCACCCATCGTGTTGATTAAAAAACGTGATAACTCGTTCCGTTTTTGCGTAGACTACCGCAAACTCAATCAAGTGACAGAGTTTTGTGCCGAACCTCTCCCTGATCCGGATCTCATCTTCACTAAGCTAGCTAACGCTCATTACTATACCAAAATAGATTTGTCACGCGGTTTTTGGCAAATCAAGGTCAAGGACACTGATCGACACATACTAGCTTTCACTACACCAGTAGGAAACTACACATGGAAAGTTATGCCTTTCGGAGTTTCAAACGCTCCGAGCATTTTTTCTAAAATGATGCGGTCATTGTTAGAACCACTGTACGGACGTGGAGTTGAGAACTTCATGGATGATTTAATTCTAGGCACCCAGACATGGGAGGAGCACTTAACACTCTTACGAGATGTGCTAGCCAGATTAAAGCAAGCCAACCTCACTGCCCGCCCTACGAAGTGTGAAATAGCACAATTCTCCTTAGACTTCCTGGGACACAAGTTGAGTCATGGAACTATGTCGCCAAGTGAAGCTAAGATAGCACAACTTAAGGACACTTCACAACCGCTAACAAAAACACAAGTTAGAAGTTTTCTTGGTCTTGCTAACTACTACAGAAAATTCGTACCAGATTTTAGTGCCATTGCATGTCCTCTGACTGACTTGACACGTAAGAATATGCCTACAAAAGTAGTGTGGACTGATGCATGCCAAAACGCTTTTGACACACTGAAATCTAGACTGACTTCAGATTTAGTTGTTAAACTGCCAGATCTGACAAAACCATTCTTGTTAAGGACTGATGCTAGCAACACAGGATTAGGAGCAGTGTTATTACAAGAACACAATGACACCAAACACCCAGTTGCATATGCAAGCCGTAAACTCACAACTACTGAACAGAAATATTCCACCAGTGAAAAGGAATGTCTTGCAATAGTTTGGGCCATAAAAAAGTTCGAAAACTATTTGTACGGAAAAACCTTTGTCATTGAGTGCGATCACCAGCCGTTGGCCTTTCTCGGACAGGCGCAATTTACGAACAGCCGTTTAATGCGTTGGTCTTTGTTTCTGACACAGTATGACGCAAATATTCATTACATCAAAGGGTCTTTGAATGTTGGCGCAGATTACATGAGTCGTGCTTGATGCCATCAAGTGCCGGTACTGATAGAATGTTGTTTAATCAATTAACTGAACCCTACGGATTCCTTCCTGTAAATATGAAATATAGTTGCACACTTTATTTCTAGGAATGTCGAAATTTTTTTTTGTGTAAATTTTTCTTCATTGTGGACTTCTACATTTTATCATACATAATTTGTAGGAGGCATTTTATCTTTGGCAAGATAAACGCCTCAAAAGCAAGGGGGTGTCACAGTCTGATAAAATTGTCCGACTTCGTGACCCACTTGCCTTGTTTACTTCAAATTCGAATATTTGAAACCCTTGGCCCTTTGTTCCAAGCTTCCTTTTTCTAGGTGCTTCTAGAACAGGTCAAGATGTTATGTAACTCTAGGACCATTGTCCAGTTCTCGAACCAACCACATGCTTTGCGAACAGTCACGTGATACGCAATATACCTTTCTATATATGTACCCACACGCTTCCGCTCCCTCACTTCGAGCACATTTTAGCTAATTCCATCAGCTTACTCGGGTCGTGAGAGGCAGCCGGCGCCATAGAGAATCAAGGTACCCTTCGACTTCTCTCAAAGGTATCATTTTATTTAATAGTATTTGCCTATGTATTGTTTAAGTATGTATTTGTGCTATGTATTATATGATTTCCATATACACTTGAGCATGGTTCAGAGAAATAGCTGAAAACCTATACGTTACGGAATATAAATTTATTGTAACCATTTTTCCATTTTCTGTACTTTAATTTATATTGTTTTAATTCACTAAGAGCCAGAATGCTGCGCTCGATATGAATTCTTCATGTAATTCAATTATTGCGTGTAATTTAAATTGTAAATTGTGAAGCGCTCTGTCGGCTTGAATTACCCCTTGTATGAACATTAATTTAACGTTGTATCTATTTTATTGCTTCATACGTCATGACTGTTAAATGGAACACATGTGAGACGATTATATTTTTCCTAAATCTAATTGTAAGCGACGCGAAGTCGAAACTCTTTGTTCAGCGCATTTAATTGAGCCATGCCTAAGTAGGACCTGTTAGGTTGAGAATTATATCCAAACACGTTGCATCCACAGGTCGGCTCATGGTTCATGTTCACCCATGCCTCACCTGCATTAGCTTATTGGTGTAAGCGTGTCGAAATCCACTCTGAGGGCCATGCTGCAAAATTCCAGTTCCTAGCCACTAACAAAGGGACATCATTCCTTATGCACCACGTGTGTCGTTAAAGGGGGACTGAGGGAACGAACCGGCATGATTGAGTGTTGAGACCAAGGATACAAGAATAGAGCTAAGTGCAAGATCAAGTGTACAGATCTCAAAGGAACACTTTTCTGGCAATTTAGATTGACAAAAATCAGGCATAGGCGCGTAAAGACAGAGTGAAGACTATTCGCGTTGCATTCGATTTATTGTTAATTTGTTAAACTTTATTAAATCTTATTTTCTTTGTTAATACCTCTTAGTAGTTGATTTCTATGCACAATAGACCAATTAGATTAATTCTTAGATTTGAATGGGGGCGGATGAGCAGAAAGATTGATGACGAGTGCATATTAATTTAGAGGGACTTAACTGTTTTCAAATCTAGCTAAAAGTTCGCAGTTTATTAGTCTGTAAATTTGTCGTCTGAACTACAAGACGCACTTTTAATTAGTCAGATAATAAATTGAGCAACCAGTCTGCGTAGAATATGAGAGGAAGAATTAATTATATTTAAAGTCTTTTAATTATTCTAAGCAGGGTCTTTAAATAAATACTGGAAACGTAACAATGTGATCTAGTGGGAATAGACCCATCACACACACGTAGACAAGAAAAATGTACGGTAAAGCAAATGTTACAACTTACTCCGATAATATAAATAATTATATTTTGCATCTCTATATATCTTTGTAGTTAGAAATGCTACGTAACAAGAGGAGACCTTAAAACTCAAATAGTCATATGTGTTATGTATCCGCAGAAATCGTTTTCTTTCTTCATTTGATTTTACACCGAAAAAGGGCACACATTTTCCCTTATCTCCATGGAAATCATTCTTATCTTTTAAATATTACTTGAATTGTTTTTCTTATGCACTTAAATGAATAATTCTGTTTCTGTGAAAGTATAAATAAATATACATTAGTTACATATAAAAATTACTCTGATATTTGCACACATTAAGAAAAAGGTACTAATGTGGAAGTTACATGATTCAAAAGAGATTGAAGTTTAAATCGGTATGTATTCTTTTCCTACAGCTAAAATTCTGATCTAGCGAAATTGACCTACCATGGTCTAGTATAGGACGTCTTTACAGAGTGATTAGTGGTCCAGGACAGACTGACCTACCATGTTCTAGTATAGGACATCATTACAGAGTATTAGTGGTCCAGGACAGATTGACCTACCATGTTCTAGTATAGGACGTCATTACAAGTATTGGTGGTCCAGGACAGATTGACCTACCATGTTCTAGTATAGGACGTCATTACAAGTATTGGTAGTCCAGGACAGATTGACCTACCATGTTCTAGTATAGGACGTCATTACAAGTATTGGTGGTCCAGGACAGATGTGCAGTACTATTTCCACTGGTTTAAAAATATTTTTAAATACATCGGCATTCCACTTCCAGAATAGTTTATCTAATTAAACATAATGAACTAAAGTTATCTGCCTTTTGGAAAGAAGATATTCTTAGATCGTGTTTCTAATGTTTATTATTGTTGATAGAGGGACACGTTTCAGCTCCATTTGGATTGTTTTGCTAGTAATTTCTTATTGTACATTTTTATTTAAAGATATCTAACCTTCGTAAGTTGATTATCCTCACATCTGTGGGTACGAATAACTTTTTTTCCATACTATTCACATAAAGCCTATCGTATATATGATTTCGTCGTAACTGGCATATGTGTGTGATTTGTGAAAATTGTGTAAGCAGTCTGTGTAGTGTATGTAATGCGTGTAGTATGTGCGGCTTGTGTACTGTGCATAAGTCAAGTTGTGTGTACTCGACTACTGGAACACAGGCTCCAGTAGAAGCTAAAATTAACATACATACACTTAAGCAACGTGACTACAAAATGCTAAAAAACAATAAAAGGAAATCAGTGCTAAGTGAGTATTCAAAGTAAAAGCCCTTAATGACTTGCCAGGTAAGCGGCCTTAAACAGCAGAATACATTTATTACTATCTATCTATCTATCTATCTATCTATCTATCTATCTATCTATCTATCTATCTATCTATCTATCTATCTATCTATCTATCTATCTATCTATCTATCTATCTATCTATCTATCTATCTATCTATCTATCTATCTATCTATCTATCTATCTATCTACCTATCTATCTATCTATCTATCTATCTACCTATCTATCTATCTATCTATCTATCTATCTATCTATCTACCTATCTATCTATCTATCTATCCATTAAACGTACAACAAAAGCTCAACATGTAAATGAGACCAACCAATCACAACAATTCGTCCATGCAAATTAATTAATAAGCAAAAGAAGTTAAGAGTGTATATATTTTGTTAAAAAATGGAGAAAATAATATACGACCGGAAAACATATCTGATTAGATGGATGCTCTGTTTAGTTCAGTAGCATCCATTCGCCCATTCAAACTATTCAAGTCTGCACTCATCTGTTGCTCGTAGTAAGTTTGATTTTCTACCAATATATGTTTAGCACTTTTTGCTTTTTGTGTGTTCGGTTATTTCATAATATATGGCCTCTTTCAAAGCGTTCAATACTATAGGAAGTGTACAATCAAAGAAGACGAGAAGTTTCACTGTTGATAACGATGTTGACAAACAAGAAGGAGGTGATGCTATAACATTTCGCTGTGGTATTCAGAAACGAAGGAAGTGAAATCCTGCTTCCATAATTGTGCATGAAACCTTCCTTTCAGCTCGACATTCAACTCAGCAGCGCTATAGCCATGAACAGTTCCACGCCCTAGAATCGAAGTTGAAAGAAAAGCTTACATTGTTACGAAGCACTTTGTAAGCATTTATTTATCTGTGAGTGAAATTATCTAACTAATATTTCTTTGTAATCATAGTATTAAACTTTCTTACATGTGCTCTTATTTTTCATAGCAGGTACAAATAACAAGTACTATTAGTATACATATGCATTGTAAATACGCCGGGGAACGATAAATACATAAGAAGCAGGACCGAACTTGTAAAACGTGTGTGTGTGTGTGTGTGTGTGTGTGTGTGTGTGTGTGTGTGTGTGTGTGTGTGTGTGTGTGTGTGTGTGTGTGTGTGTGTTTGAGGCAGTCAACTTGATTATGTGCTTGGTGAATTACCGTTATATAAGAAGTGACTGAAAGGCGGCTATAACAACGTAAGCATGCAATAGTGGTATATTATAAGAATCGGTCCTATTTATAGGTTTTGTATTAAAGAGTAAAGTTCACAAGATTTGTTTAGTGTGCGTCATCTTGGAGGGTGATCTCAGTGGTTAGGTGTAACATTCGAGTGGTAGATACTTAGTGGACTGTGTGTGTGTGTGTGTATGTATGAGATACATAAAACCTGTCTACATCTGCTTTGGGGTGTAAGGCTTTATGTATTGTGAGTAGTTTTCTTGTTTTTCTGTCCATTTCATTTATTTCATTTGCTGTCCAATTATTATTATTATTATTATTATTATTGTTGTTGTTGTTGCTGGGGTTTTTATGAATGATGGGGGTCAGAGGTTGAGCGTATAATATGTGAAAGGATAAGAGTAAGTGTGAATGAATGCTAATTACTGCCCCTTAAGAGATTTTCTAAATTTAGTGAGAAAGAATGCTTGCTATATCCGTTAACAATATTTATAATTTTAAGTGAGTGATAAAGAGTATAATATTCATACTATTACGTGATAAAGAGTAAAATAATCAGCGTATTAAGTGAGAAAGTGTGTTTGTTAGTGTCAGTCAACAACATTCATAATATTAAGTGATAAAGAGTAAAATAATCAGCCGTATTAAGTGAGAAAGAGTGTTTGTTAGTGTCAGTTAACAACATTCATAATATTAAGTGAGAAAGAGTTATCATTAATATTCGTGAACGAATTTGAGAAGTGATAGGATGAAGTGTGAAACCATCAGATCTAGAGTTCCCTACTCGCATGAGATTACACTGTTGATTTATAAAGGTTATTAGATTAATAATAATTATAATAAACAAGAACGGAATCTTCAGATCTGTCCACACTATTATTTATTGTACGTTAAACGTTGGGCCACATGCTTAGTACCTAAAATGCGGGCACAAACACACTTCATGTCTGCACTTTTTTAACCTAGAGGCAAAGAAGTCATATCACGAAGAGGAAATGGGTGTTCACTAAACACAATACTAGTTATTTAATGAAATAGTTACCACAGTGATAAGAAAGGAGCTTAATACGTGAAGCAGGACACTGGAGTTCACGTTAATTACTTCAAAAAAGCGATCGAAACAGCCCTGAAAGAAGAGTAAGAACAAAATGCAATGTCTATCATATTAGCAAATTAAGATGGAAAGACAACAAAGAAGCAAACCCTTTCAGCATGAACTTATCTATCTCTCAGTCTATCTATCTATCTATATATCTATCTATCTATCTATCTATCTATCTATCTATCTATCTATCTATCTATCTATCTATCTATCTATCCATCCATCCATCCATCCATCGATCTGTCTGTCTGTCTATCTATCTATTTATCTGCCTATCTAATTATCTATCTAACTACCTATCTGTCTGTCTCTTTGCCTTTCACCTCCGTTTTGTTTCTTATAAACGTACAAAAAATAGCACGATCAATTAATAAGAACAACCAATCAAGCTATTCATCCTTGCAAATTAATGAATAAGCAAAATGCAATAATTAACACGTGATCCACCATTTCCAATCCCATTTAAATGCCACTCCAAACAAACTCCTATAATAATTAAATGTCTGAGGTATCATTGTTTTGAAATCTTCAGAGAATGTTCATAAAACATAAATTTACCCTAAAATTAACTCCACTTTCTAGACTTGGCAGGCATCTCACATGTCATGTCACCACAACAAAAAAAAAAAAAAACAATGGGTACAGAAAGTTTGTGCATTTTAGATTTCTTAAATAGTAGTACTATTGTAATGATCGAGAATTTAACACGTTTGCTTCTGCTATAATTCACATTGTTTCGAAAGCGATAAGAAATGGGCGATTGTTAATGCCGGATTGTGAAATAACAGAACAAGATGCAGATGTGTCATAGCAGACGCGAATGCATTCAACAAGATTGACCTTGGCACGCTGCTTAACTCAGCTGTCTGAAACGAAAGAGAAATAATTTCATGATAGAAAATGTTTAGTCGTGTTCAGAGTCAACAAATTAAGCGTATTACCCAAGTATTCACCTTTGAATATATGTCTTTTGCAGGAGCAACTCCATTTAAACAATGCCTAGACGTTGTGCTGTTTCCCTTTGTGCTTGAAGAAAGGAATATGCTCTGCTTACAGCACGATGCAGCAGGATGTTTCTCGAAGTCTTCTTTTCCCCGCACACCACAGCATTCCAGCTGCAGTGAATTTATGATGTAAAGTATAGTAAATTCATAGTGAACAACTTCAGACAACACCATACAAAAATTATCACAAAGGAAATAAGATAACAATATTAAAGGGAATTATTTATGAATAAATTATAATAATACCCTAGTAAAGAGATGTTATGCTCACAGTGCGAAAGCAATTTTGAAATAAATCCATCATAGACCCTTTGTGAACCTATGTGAGGAATCATTGAAAACCTGAAAAACCACACTTACATGCAACAGTACAGATATTGCAGACATAACAATAAACTGTGGAATCTTTCAAAGTGATTCATTATCACCACTGCTGTTATGCATTGCCCTAAATATTCTCAGTCAAGGGATCCAGAAAACAGGACTAGGATACAAATGAAAGATGGACAGGTCATCAGCCTTTTAGTGTACATTTACGATCTCAAGATGTACGATAAAAATGAACGTGACATCACATCGCTGGTATATACTGTCAAGATCTGCAGTGAGGACATTAACATGATATTCGGCCTTCAGAAATGTGAAAGAATTATCATCCAGAAATTCAAGGTCAAAACAAAAGAGGGCCTACAATTCGACATCAGTAAACATCAACGATGTTTCAATGGAAAAAAGATATAAATACCTGTGGATACTATAACATCAAGAAAATATGCAGTGAGAAGTAAAGTCCTAAGTTAAGAGAGAGTACGAAAAACGGGTTAGACAAGTCCCGAAGTCCAAGCTAAATGGGGCTAACAAAATACAAACCTTAACGCATATGCAATACATGTAGTCAGCTACAGTCGATGTATCATAGATTGGACAACAAATGAAATAAATGAACTGGACAGAAAAGCAAGAAAACTACTCACAGTACTTTAAGCCTTATATCCCAAAGCAACCATAGACAGGCTCTATGTATCTCGAAAAATGGGAGGCTGAAGTCTCAAGAAAATTAAACATGTCATTGAAGGAGAAGTCATTGGTCTTGTGGACTACATCTGGAATAACAACAAAGACGATCCACTGATAGAAGCAGTAAAGATGAATGGACTATTCCAACCCCCCAGAAACAGACAAAAGACATGGAAGAAAACAACGGAGCATGCACTATCACATACATGAAGCCAAAAACCTCTCCAGGGCCAGTATGTACGACAAACCGACGAAATATCAACAAAGCAATCAACGTACAGATGGTAGAAAGAAGCAGGATTTGAAAGCAGAAACAGAAGCACTCTTAACAGCTGCACAAGATCAAGCATTCAACACCAAATCTCACAAAACGTAAATCATGAAAATCTCAAATGATTCCAAATGTAGACTCTGCAAATCCATGTCTGAGACAACAGAGCACATATTATCTGGATGTCAGGTTCTGGCTGGAACAGAATACACCAAACGACACAACGAAGTGGCGACACACATACATAGAAATATGCGTGAGAACTATGGCATTAAAACCCCAGAAAGAGCATAGATGCACCAACTAGAAGCAGTCACCGAAACAGAAATAGTCAAAATACTGTGGGACTTCGAGATAAGAGCAGATCGGGTGATTCCTGCACAAAGACCAGACATTGTAGTTCTCAATAAGTCCAACAGAAAAGTAACAATCATTGATGTCGCTGTTCCAAGTGATAGAAACATAAAAACAAAAGAAAGAGAAAAAATAGAAAAATACCAAGACCTCACACTAGAAATTCAGAGACTGTGGAATGTTAAAGCAGAAGTGATACCTATAGTGATAGGAGCCTTGGTAAGATTCCGAGACCTTGGATCACAACCGATAGTCAAAAACAGAAGTCTTGGAAAGATGCTGGATAATAATAATAACCAGTAACAAAGGGGTGTATGCCATACTTACGGAAAAATCTATGTCAGAACTATAAACGAATATCCAAGAAGAGTGTGGATGCACTAAACAGAATCAGTGATCAAAACTGAAGAAGTAAAAATTCTGTGGGACTTCGAGATTAGAACACATCGAGTGACTCCTGTATAAAGTCCAGATATTGTTGTTCTAACAGTCATCGAAGCATAAAAACAAAAGAAAGAGAAAAAAATTAAAAATACCAAGACCTCAAAGTAGGAATCCAGAGACTGTGGAATGTAAAAACAGAAGTGATATCTTTAGTGATATGAGCCTTGGAGAGCATAACATCCGAGTTGGAAAGCTATCTGAATGAACTACCTGGAAACCAGACTAGCACAACTACTAAAAGCAGTGCCCACATCCTCCATAAAACCTAGGGATTCTCAGAAACATGTTAGGATTTCTAGACCTTTGTTCACAATCCACTGCAAACAGAAGTCGTGGAAAAGGGCATAATGAATGAACTACCTGGAAACCAGACTAGCACAACTACTAAAAGCAGTGCTTCTTTAAGTGCCCACATCCTCCATAAAACCTAGGGATTCTCAGAAACATGTTAGGATTTCTAGACCTTTGTTCACAATCCACTGCAAACAGAAGTCGTGGAAAAGGGCATAATGAATGAACTACCTGGAAACCAGACTAGCACAACTACTAAAAGCAGTGCTTCTTTAAGTGCCCACATCCTCCATAAAACCTAGGGATTCTCAGAAACATGTTAGGATTTCTAGACCTTTGTTCACAATCCATTGCAAACAGAAGTCGTGGAAAAGGGCATAATGATGATGATGAGGAGGAGGAGGAGGAGGAGGAGGAGAAGGAGGAGGTGGATGGTGGGGTGCTGTGTGAAAACAAACTGTTGCAAGGTTTTTATGAAATTAAAATGTATAAATTTTGAAGTCATTATTTTGAGGTCAATTAAATAGTCATTCCCTGTATAACAGAAGAGTCTAAAAGGGAGAAAAGCCACAGCACTGATATTTAATGACTCCACCATCCAGATGTCATTCAAACGCTTGCACTCATACGTTTCAAGGTCAGAGAAAAAGAAGAGGAAGGGTGTAAAAAATCGTTATTCTCTTTAAAACACATCGCTTCCAAAAGAGAAATGTTTGATCTTCATATATTATGGCAAATGATACCTTGGAAAGATAAAGACCTCAATATGTCCGTGCTTGGGACGCGTTTTGCACTATTATATTATCTCGCGATGCAATAAAATTTCCACCTCGTCCCTATTGGGAGTATTACATTTAATAGGATATACTCGCGATGCAATCACATTTCCACCCCGTTCACTAATGGGAGTATTACATTTAATAGGATATACTCGCGATGCAATCACATTTCCACCCCATTCCGTAATGGGAGTATTACATTTAATAGGATGTACTCACGATGCAATCAAATTTCGACCCCGTTCACTAATGGGAGTATTACATTTAATAGGATATACTCGCGATGCAATCAAATTTCCAAACCGATCTCTATTGGGAGTATTACATTTATTTATTACATTTAATAGGATTTACTGGCGATTTCCAATCAGTCCTTGACCTATTAAACAGACTTATAAGAAAATGTCATCAGAAAACGTGTTTGGTGAAGGGATAGCTAAATGAGAAGGAATAATTTCCAAACATGTGGCGAATAAGAAAAGACACTTAAAACTGTGACACTACTCCAAACGACATTTGTTGTACAGTACAGCGCGTTTCGTGACTGGTTAAAAGGAGCTTGCAGATAAAGATAAATAGAAAAGAGAAGTAAAGAGACTCACGCTGACATAAATCTATTCTGTGAAAATAATTTTTATTTGAATTTCATTCATACAGTACCAAGACTTGGATGACGTTGACTACTCTTGAGAGGTCGTTGGTAGTGCCTTTTTTGTCAATGTGTACATACTGTGCTCGGAGCTGCATTGCCAGTTCGTCTTTGACCAGATCCTTCAGCTAGTGTTAAAACCAGCAACAGGGCCGTGTTGTACAAGCAATATTAAAACAAAAGCACAACTCGATAAACATATACTAACTGCCGTGAAAACATTTTTATGTACGCCGGATTGGTCGCTTTTATTGACGATATCTTGACATCAGCATTGTACTGTATTACATAGTCCTCATTTTTAACCTACGGTGGTCGTCATCACTCGTATCCTAATTTAACTGTGTACAGTATACAGACACCTTAGCTTAAACATAAGCAGCTAATACACAAATACTTTTCCTCTTAGCGTGTAAGTTTTCATTTGAATATTATACATTGAAAATAACATTAAGCTTACATTACTCGCCAATTGTAAAACAATAATATTGAGATTAATTATTAAATATTAATTTTCAGTTAACAACACCGGGTTTAACATAATGGCATTCATTTTTATTTTATTGCAGTCATTTTGGAATTGATATTAGAATTCCATATCTATAATTTATTACAGTTAACTTAGTCAATAAACATTAAGGCAGATAGATAGATAGATAGATAGATAGATAGATAGATAGACAGACACACAGAGAGACAGATATAGATAGATAGATAGATAGACAGATAGATAGATAGATAGGTAGGTAGGTAGGTAGATAGAACGACAGACAGACTGATAGATAGATAGACAGATAGATAGATAGATAGATAGATAGATAGATAGATAGATAGATAGATAGATAGATAGATAGATAGATAGGTAGGTAGGTAGATAGAACGACAGACAGACAGACTGATAAATAGATAGATAGATAGATAGATAGATAGATAGATAGATAGATAGATAGATAGATAGATAGATAGATAGATAGATAGATAGATAGATAGATAGATAGATAGATAGATAGATAAGTAGTAAATTTACCTATCCCTATTTCTAAACTTAATAATTATAAATATGTTGCCAATGTTAACGTGACCCGACCTTGGCCAATGCTTATGATAGTATTTTTAGTATCAGAGTTGGAGTGAACAACTCAATTAAAGAAAATATTCTAGAACCTGCTGATGCAATGAAAAGCAGTTCAGACTGGATGACTATTTTTTTGTCAGACTAATAGTCTCATACTTGTTTATAACAAATTCATTCAATGGGGATCGACCGAAAGTTATTTTGTTGAAGAAAGTCCAATATTCTAATTACATTTTTTATTTACATAATTCAAGTCCAGTCTTAAAGGCGATCGTTAGCTTATGGCAAATAAGTGGCTGATAATGAAAGAATCGACTTTGAAATATTTCGTACAATTTTTGCTATTGATATATGTAAATTAAAGAATGCTTTATGTAACTGAACCATTATTTATATGTTCACTAAATTTATCTCGTTATACATATTACTTGTGAATTTTGATCGATGCTATATTTCGTATGTTGCGTCTGTATACGGTTATTGAATATTATTGCAGGATTTGTAATTCGAGAATGTGTGTGAGAGACAAAGGAGTTTAGAGATGAAATATGCCTGAAATTTAGTGCTGACTTAATTTGACTTTTGCAGAAAGGAGTGCGCTTTTTTTCTTGATGCTTTTGATCCACTTCAGACTGCAGTCACTACTGTACTCTAGCAGATCACGTTGGTGTGTATATCCAGCGTTGTCTTTGAATTTATCATTAAATGTGTTGCTGTAAGTTGATGATTCCTGTGAATTCCGTTCGAGAGCCTATACAGCGAAAATTGAGGTTAGAGTTTCGTTTCAAGAATTCACGAAGATTTTTTTTAACATTTCTAGTTGTGTGCTTGAGTAGTATACATGATTCTAGAGCATTCCTAGTTGTGTGCTTGAGTAGTATACATGAAGATTCTAGTGCATTTCTAGTTGTGTGCTTGAGTAGTATACATGAAGATTCTAGAGCATTCCTAGTTGTGTGCTTGAGTAGTATACATGAAGATTCTAGAACATTGCACGTGATGTGCTTTGATAGCGCTTGTAAATTTCTGGATAATTCTCCATGGTGGGCTTTGTGAGCACACTGAAGATTCTGAAACAGTTGTGTAGCATGCCTCGAATGGCAAATGGACCGTCACCTAAAAACGAAAGACAGAGATTGGTTGCAAACCACGTCATTGTGAACATGTGCTAGCGACAGCTGCCATCTTTGAAAAAGTTATGTACATTGACTATTGACTTTATAATTATCTCTATGATGAATTATATCTATAAACCTGATTATATATATATTAATTTGACTGCTGATTTCTATTATAGAATAAACTAATGAGTGTCTAGCATTAATCAACATTGTGTTGTGAAGTGATGTAAATGGCGATGGTGGCTCGTTAAATATAAATGAAAAACGAATTTGTATTACTCCTTCAGTAAGAAGTTTCCAACTGCAGAAATATTATGAGACAGTAAAACGTCTATCATTATCGTGTAAAGGGTTTTACGACACCCTTATAATCCGCCAAGTGAGGGACATGTTGGTCTTGTGAGAGAATTATTAATAACTATAAATCAAGATTCTTAATCACTTGTAATTAGTTATTTTCTGTTAATTAATAATTAATAATCATAACGAGTGTAGGGTACCGAGATGTTTCACAGAGAGAAAAAATAACCAAAGACAAACAGATATTCAGACAGCCGGAGGGAGGGAGAGAGAAATCGAGAGATAGATAAACAGTTATAAAATGTGTTATTCTCAAATGAAGTATAAGTAGAATAATTTACACTTACCCAAGACATCTTCGTAAAATATATTGTAATTAACACCATCCCAATTAAAGTAAAAATTGATAGAATTCCGATATACTGTAGAAATAAAACAATGCTAAATGTAACAGTTTCATTCAAATTGATAATTGTTAAAGAAACAATAAGCTAATTAATCTCAGTGATAGAATCAGCATAAATTGTGTAATTGTCTAGTGCAGTGGTTCTTAACCTTTTCGAGTCACGGACCTCCTTGAAAATCTAGTTAATGCTAAGAACCCCAACACTAAAAAATACAAATAAGCAGAATATAAAAATATAATGAATATTTGACTTTCACAAACACCTGAATCCATACATGGATGGACCCCTTGGATGTCTGTGGACCTCAGGTTAAGAACCCCTGATCAAGTGTAATATTTAAGTTGGAAAATGTTAAATTCATTACTTAATTTAAAAACATAATATCAATAAAATAAAGTAATTTTTACTAGATTATAAAATATATGTGCTTTTTTTAATAAATATTGTTAAAATATATTAAATGATTCGATTAACTGAAATGAACATGATATGTTTCATTACAAAAAAATGAAAGTACTATTAATGTGCTTTTGGATGAATTCATTAACCCAGAGAATAACTAATTTTTAAATATAAACTAGATATTTTATTAAAATTAAAATTTATATTGGGAAATTAATTAATCCGGTATTAACCTGTATACGATCATCAATTGATGAGATCCTAAAGAAAACGTAATCATGAAAGTGAAAATATGAAAACAAGAACTATGCCAACTTGATGTAAATTTCAAGAGCACGTAAGATTTCTGAATCAAGCATCAAAAGTCTAGGGCTCAAACTACATACTAGAAAGTATCTTCTCAGAATAGCACTAAAAACAATTAAAGAGACAGGCCATTCGCCAACTTTGTTTTCATGCTAATCGTCAGTTGCTTTACCATATTTCCAGTTCATTAACTGTCAGGCCACCAAAAACTTATGTTAAAAGGTAACGCCTAGTCACTCGTCATTTTGTATCATACTACTCATCAAACTATAGCGCCCAGTATCACGTGACTTAAGTTGTCATACTACTCATCAAACTGTAGCGCCCAGTATCACGTGACTTAAGTTGTCATACTACTCATCAAACTGTAGCGCCCAGTATCTCCTGACTTAAGTTGTTATACCACTCGTCAAACTGTAGCGCCCAGTATCACGTGACTTAAGTTGTCATACTACTCATCAAACTGTAGCGCCCAGTATCACGTGACTTAAGTTGTCATACTACTCATCAAACTGTAGCGCCCAGTATCTCCTGACTTAAGTTGTCATACTACTCATCAAACTGTAGCGCCCAGTATCTCGTGATTTAAGTTGTCATACTAATCGTCATACTGTAGCGCAGTCTCTCGTGACTTAAGTTGTCATACTACTCCCAATATGAATCAAAAGCACTCTACTACATTGCATTCTTCTTGACAAATATAGTGTTTAGCCACTCGATGACCATGTTGACACATTGTTAACTGTTATACCGTACAACTTGTCAAATAAGTTGTTATACTACTCATGAACGGTAGTGCCACACCACTTGTCGACTATGGCGTAATTCTACTCTTAATTGTAATCTCATGCCACTCATCAACGATCTGTTGCCAAACTATTTATCAAGTGTAGTGTCTCACAACTCGTCATCTAAAATGGTGATAATGCTCGTACAGTGTATTATTCATACTCTCAAACATCCATAATGCTCGCACACATATCTGCATAGAACATCCATCCAGCTTTGTACACACACTTACACAGTACATTGATTTATCTTCCTAAGCGTCCATACATATGTCAATAGAACATCCATCCAGCTTTGTACACACACTTACACAGTACACTGATTTATCTTCCTAAGCGTCCATACATACGTCAATAGAGCACCCATCCAGCTTTGTACACACACTTACACAGTACATTGATTTATCTTCCTAAGCGTCCATACATACGTCAATAGAGCACCCATCCAGCTTTGTACACACACTTACACAGTACATTGATTTATCTTCCTAAGCGTCCATACATACGTCAATAGAGCACCCATCCAGCTTTGTACACACACTTACACAGTACACTGATTTATCTTCCTAAGCGTCCATACATACGTCAATAGAGCACCCATCCAGCTTTGTACACACACTTACACAGTACACTGATTTATCTTCCTAAGCGTCCATACATACGTCAATAGAGCACCCATCCAGCTTTGTACACACACTTACACAGTACACTGATTTATCTTCCTAAGCGTCCATACATACGTCAATAGAGCATCCATCCATCCTCTCACACATACATAAGACATCTATCCATTCTTTGTACAGAGAAGCTAAGCAAGAAAGACGGAAACACTTGCAAACAATTCTCAGACACGACCAACACTACACTAGTCCACATGACACACAAACTACCAAAACTTAACCTGGAACTAATGGAAATGGAAGACAAATATGTCATCACGCATAAAAGATCAACTCTAAAAACACCAATCAATGCCACTCACCTAACTCGAACAACACAATACAATAAAAAGACAAGAGAGAAAGATCACTGTAACAAGAGCAAACAACATTATATTCCAAATGCTGATAAGATTACCAGCCAGCATACAGACAACTTAATACAACTATACAACAAAACACTAACTACAAACGAAATACCAAATAGATGAAAAGACGCACACATCATACCAATTCACAAAGATGGAGAAGCGCTTTAGTCAGTCACGTTTATATAGCCTTTATCACTACTCCGCACATTAAGAAAAACATTTTAAAATAGTTAACAAGTGAATACAGCACTAATTAGAAACAAGTCATCTACAGTGAGACAACATTGCGCGTTAGGCCGAAAACGTTCTTTCATAGATTTAACAGATTCTTCGACTCTGTCATGACTGATAGACTAAGACACGCACATCCAGCCATGCCCATACCCTTCCTTGACAATCTCAAAAAACATTAACACACTTCGACTAGCAATCTGAAACAAAACCTTCAAACTAGGCACCAAAGGACGCACATGCGACTCCATGACGACTTTCCTCATGCGGCAGGACCTTCCATGAAAATGTAAGTAACACAAACTCGACATACAATCGCGCAGGAATCCCACGAAAATGTAAGTAACACAAACTGGACTACATACAGTCGCGCTGAAATCCCACAAATAGCGCCTTGAATCCAACTCTCTTCGATGGAAGATTCAGCAAGAAACAGCGATCACAATTTACAGGTCTATTGAAGACAGAACCATGTACCAACCACAAGCAACAAAACATTTGAGAATATCAATCATTGGAGTCATATACATAATAGCATGTTCCATCCTCGTTAATAGTAATATACACAAATTCCATCCATCCATTTTCGTTACCATACATAGAACAGTCTTCCACCCTCGGTAACACTTAGAGCAGTCATCCATCCACGTTAACATACACAACATCCAGCCATCCACGTTAACATACACAACATCCAGCCATCCACGTTAACATACACAACATCCAGCCAGTCACGTTAACATACACAACATCCAGCCATCCTCGTTAACATACACAATATCCATTCATCCTCGTAAACACACATAATATCCATCCATTGTCATAAATATACACATTATCCATCCATTCTCATAAATATACACATTATCCATCCATTCTCATAAATATACACAGTATCCATCAATCATTCCTAGTAAATACACACAATATCCATTCATCCTCTTTAACATACATAGAACACTTATTCATCCTCGTTAACACACACAGTATTCATCCATCCTCGATAACATACATAGAAACACATGTTGCCTCAATGGTCAGCTGTGTTGGACTGCCGATATATTGGTAGAGTTTTGGTATGAATGTTGCATGCAATTGATCTTTTCATTCAAATTGAGTGTTAGATAATTTCTAGCCCGGGGATAAGGGTCAACAGTCCTAGCGCTAGGTTTGATGGTGGTCTACCTTTAGAGAATGGTGGGTGTGGGGTTCATAATGATATTATGTCACACCATCCATCGTCGTTAACGAGCATAGAACAGCCAACCATTCTCGGTAACACATAGAACAATAATTCATCCTCGTCAGAATGCATAGAAAAATCATCCATCTTCAGTAACGTACATAAAACAGTGACCCATCCTCTTTAACATACATAGAATAGTCATCCATTCTCGTTAAAATACTCAGCATCCGTCCATCCTCTTTAATATAAATAGAACAGCCAGCCTCATTAGCATACATCGAATAGCCAGCCAACCTCGTTAACATACACAGAACAGACAGCCATCAACGGTAACATACATAGAACAACCAACCAACCTCAATAACATGCAAATAACAGCCAGCCAGCCTCTTTAACATACATAGAATAGTCAACCATCCTTGTTAACATACATAGAATAGTCAGCCAGCCTCTTAACATGCAGAACATCCATCCATCCTAGTTAACATATATATACAACAGCTATCTATCATCCTCAGCATACATACAACAGCCATCCATTCTCTTTAACATACATAGAACAGTCAACTTCGTTAACATATATGGAACAGTCATCTGTCTTCCTTAACATGTATAAAACAGCCATCCAGCCTCGGTATCAAAAATATAACTGCCAACTACCCTCATTAAAATGCATAGAACCGTGATCCATCCTCCGTAACATACATAGAACAGCTATCCATTCTCGTTAACCCTCAAAGAACAGTCAAGTATCCTCATTAACATAAACAGCATCTATCCATCCTCTTTAACAGACAATGAACAGTCATCTAACCGCGTTGACATACGAAAAACAATCTTTCATCATCGTTAGCATTCAAAGAACAGTCATCTAACCGCGTTAACATATACAGATAATCATTCATCATCGTTAGCATACAAAGAACAGTCATCTAACCGCGTTAACATATATAGATAATCATTCATCCATTTTAACATATGTAGAACAATCTTTCAACCTCGTTAACATACGTAGAACAATCTTTCAACCTCGTTAACATACACAGAACAATCTTTCAACCTCGTTAACATAGAATCCTCGTTAGAATATTCACCTATCATCGTTAGTATTACATACATAGAACATCATATAGGGATAATGAATATCCTTCAATTCTCATTAATACATACATTAACCTACCATCACTTGATCTTTACTAAAGTACAAATGCATCCTTTAATCCTCGTACTCATTCATACCATTTAAACCTACCGCAAACAAAAAAAAAAGGGGGGGGGAGGAGAAGAGGACCACGCAGCAAGGTGCAAACAAAGAAAAACAACAACCAAAAGCAGCAGAGCACCCCTCTAATACCCTCTCTGAATGCAAGAGAAGAGAGGAAGGCTCGACAGAAATCCTCCAAAGACCGAGAACATCAAGCAGATGAAAGGTTTTCACGCAATTCCTGTGGAGCAAAAGACGTTAACGGTACTACTACTACTAAATCATGCCTGGTGACCACTGACCATTAGGCTGTTACTGAAGCTGGCCGGAGAAATAGGAACTAGACCAAAAAGTCACTACAGCGATCATTTGGTATGTTGTTGCATACACGCTTATTATTATTATACATGAATTTATAATGGTAAAGCATAATTATTTTCATAGGCTTAAAATGGGTAGTATTTATAATGGAAAACAGAATCATTTTTACAGGCTTTCTTTGAGTACCATTTATAATGGTAAAAAGTGAGTCGTTTAAGACACTTGAGAAGCATTATAACTAGTAGCCTTCAAAATGGTAACGCAGAATTCTGCGTACAGGCTCACCACTAGTAGCCTTTATAATGGTAACGCAGAATTCTGTGTACAGGCTCACCACTAG